>BLKR01002042.1:0-227342 GCA_011170035.1 Teleogryllus occipitalis
TTTTATCGAGTGGTGAAAGGCAGGTCCTTCTTAATGTTTATAAGTACAAGAGCGTGAAAAATTCTCGTAAAGAAGTGAAACTTCCTGAGAGCAGTGTCATTGCAAAGGTAGCTGTAATTGTGGGGGTAAGCCATCAATGTCATAATAATTATTGACTTTTTATTGCATGCCTCAAGAACGTCTTCACAATGAACATGTGTGTGTGTGAATCATAATTATTTTATTGAAATATATTCATATATTACACGACGGAATAAAAGTGATATTCTTGTAAAATATGTAACTCAATATTTCAGATGTGCCTCAAATTATAAAACTCCTCTCCCCGTAAAGCAACCACCAAGTCAAGATTAAGAACAAATTTGGTTATGCTGTGCCCCAGAAAAGGTATAGCTAGAATGTACTCGATTATGGAATTGTGGTTATTGCAAGTTGTTACATTAATATTATTACATTACAGTCAATTGTTCCTGCCAGTGCTTCAGTTGTGTGTTTGGATCGAGTAGGGTTGCAAAAGTGAAAACAGTGAGTAAGCATTTAAGTGTTTGGAACAAAAGTGATATTCTTGTGAAATATGTAACTCAATATTTCAGATGTGCCTCAAATTATAAAACTCCTGCCCCCGTAAAGCAGCAACCACCAAGTCAAGATTAAGAACAGATTTGGTTACACTGTGCCCCAGAAAAGGTATAGCTAGAATAAACTCGATTATGGAATTGTGGTTATTGCAGTGAGTGTGCATTAATAGTTTTAATGAGTGTGAGATCCTGAGTGAACTCCTGCCTTCTCAATTCAACTGAAGACACTAGTTAAGAGCACCATTTCATCAACATTAATTAACCCCAATGAATTAACAGTTAATCAATTTCCTTTACATTATCCCTGTAATACAATTAATCATTACTGCCAATGCCTCTGAGTTTGTGTTCTGTTTAAGTACGGATACTAAATGATATAAATGAATACACTTGAAAGATTTAGCATGTGTGTGAAACATACATTACATTAATAAATGTTTCAGATATGCAATAATGGAGTTCAGAACATACATCATTTTATTTAGATGTTTTGTTCAAATGGTAATCAGTTGTTAAGTGAAATTAGTAAGTATTTATTTCATGATATTATTTGGCATGATATAGAGTAAAATTTAATGTTTACTACTGATGTGCTATATTACTTTTTGGTAATTAACATTTCATTTTAAGTTATTTTTCAATGATTTTCTATTTATGTTTGTAAATTTTATTGGTTTTGTAGGTAATTTTTTTTGGTTACATATTAAATTGAATACTGTAATGTGAAGCAAAAATTCTTGGGCCAACTTTTCTTCTGGACAATTTCGTTTTTCATATGTTACTGGAGTTTGAAGTAATATATAAGTTAAGTAGCAATTTTTTTTATTTAAATGTGATAATGTCCTTTTTAAATTTTTTTGTTTTTCATTGCAAGAACATCATTTCCTCGGAATAATTTTTGATCTTAATAATCATAATAATAATAATAATAATAATAATAATAATAATAATATTTATTGAGTCACAGATACAATTTCAATCGTGTATGACGACTCAGATGTGGCAGAGTGAAGTTACATTTACTGTCCAGAAATCAAAACAAGGGGGACCATCTCAGCATTTGCTCAAAGGATCAAGGGAAACTGGACAAAAAACCCTGATCAAGTAGGTCATTGATCTTACAATACTCAATAATAATAATAATAATAATAATAATAATAATAATAATAATAATAATAATAATAATAGTAATAATAACAATTCTAATAATAGTAATATCAATTATAATAGTAACAATACTAATAATAAAATACTATTCATTCAGAAATGATTTAACGATATTAATGATGCCTAGTGCATTTAGCAAATTCAGGATGAAGGAAATAGAATTTTGGTTTGGCATTCTCCTTCTACATCAGTCCAACTGCAATTTAACACACGCAGGATGGGATATGCCAGTTCTTTTTTCTTTGCTTCAACTTGAACAGTCAACATGAAACAGAATCAGTGGGATTAGAATTTTTATTTTTGTTTTTTAAGGGAGGTAGTGGTGTGATTTGTGTATTCCTTCACACTGTAGAATATGTTGTTAAGCAGGAAAGCTTTCAATTTACTTTTAAATCTATGTATTGTATTCATATCTTTAATATCATGGCTCAATTTGTTGTAAAGTGTAATGCCCTCTATTAGGGTACTTTTTGATAAAGTGTAGTTTCAGAATGGGGAACATGTAGGTTATCCTTTTGTCGAGTGTTATAGTTGTGTACACCTGAATTTAGAGTGAAAGTGTCTTTGTTTTCCATGAGAATCTTCTTTGTGAAGACAACTATTTCAAATATGTACATGCACGGTAGTGGAAGAATCCTTAATTTTTTGAACAAGGGTTTGCAAGACTCCAGCTTATGAGTGCTAGTCATTGTTCGCAGTATTCTTTTTTGGATAATAAATGTATGAGTGCTATAACAATAACATGTCTGTTTATTGAATTTATCATGATTGGACAATAGATACTGCATTGATTGTTCTATGTTGCAGGGTTGCTGTGTCTACCGGATTTTTCATTTTATAAATATGGAATGTTTTATGTATATTATTTCACGTATTGTAAATGTCTCCATTATTTTGACTTATGTTTCTGTATGCATGCTAGAAATCGGCCCTCAGTCGTCATCCTGATCGGAAGGATGGGTATGCTATCAATATATGTAAAATTTTAAAGTAGTTTATTAATTTGTAAAGTCAGCCAAATTTCTTAATGTTGATTTTTAATGATAATATTTTTACAATCCAATTGAGGATTAATTCACTTTCTTATTCAATTTTTTTATTTATATGGTAGCATACTAATTTGTTTTCCCTGATCGCTTAAGGTAACTGCCAGGATGTTTTGTAATGTTTGTAAGCCCAGGGGCATTAGGCTTTAAAATTGTTGTAAAAATTCAATAATTTTTGTGAAAATAAATTGCTGTGGACCATCGGTGTTCAAGAAATTTTAATGACTGCTCCTTGCAATTTGTCATTAAAATTGACCACCCATGGTGCATCAGTTTATTCTTCACTGAACCTTCGCATTATATCAAATCATATATCTGATCAATTCAATTTTCATGAAATTTCAAACATTGTCATTTTCATACAGTAGATTTGTTAATTCCTTAGATATGCTTTGATCGTGGTCATGTGTCGATATTACGTGCATAAAACTATTATTATACAAATATTTTTAGTTCAGTAAAGAATAGTTTTATTTCACTTCATTGTGTACTGTTGGAAAATTAAAATTATTTTGAGTCTTGTATTTCATTTCATCTCTATTCTATAAATCCCCTGTTTATACCTTTTTTTCCTATTGTATAATAAAATAACATATAACTATTTCATTTATTCTTCAGTTTCAATAAAATTTTATTAATTCTGAGAGTTCAAATATTTTTAAATTTATAAGTAATTTAATTAAAAGTATTATATTTAATATTATAATTAATTAATAAAAACAAATTTCATATATAAATTATAAATTAAATTATTTTACCATATGCCTGTTGCGATTTATAAGTCGTAAAACAATATTAACAAATCATTTCAGCATATCTGGATTTTTGAAGGCCACTACGTACTACGTTTAAACAAGTAGCGTCGGCGCTTTCGCGTTTTTTTTCGATGAGGTTGGCAGTGCCGAAACTCCGCCATCTTGAATTTTTAGGGTCTTTTCTTACGTGGAAACACCACTAGTGAGGAGACATTGGAGGTTAATCTGAATAAGATGAAGTAAACTCACGGGTGTTGACATCCGTGAAGAAACCCGTAGTGAACGTTCAAGACGATGATGACGGTAAAACATGCCAGAATGATGAAGAATGAGAAGAGGGCGACAGAAAAGTTTAATGGGGAGACGTGGGTGAAGTGGCGTAGGGGAGGTGGGCGTAGGGAAAGAGACAGAGAGAGAGAGAGAGAGAGGCACGAGTTAACGTGGTTAGACGGAAGAGCAGGTCTATAGTCTGATTCTCGCCACTAATAAATACAAATATTATTATTATTATTATTATTATTATTATTATTATTATTATTATTATTATTATTATTATTATTATTATTATTATACAAAAAGGAATTCAGGTAAAATAAAAGGGTAGAAATAAAAATAATAGTATAAGAGTTAAGAAAATTGTGAGTAAAAAGAAGAGGAGTGTTATTAAGGCCAGTGTGAACGAATGAAGCCAAAACTCGATGTAAAAATTATGAAAACTAAACTGAAAGGAAAACCCAGAGACCACCTAGAAAATCTCACAGGGAAGAGAAAAGGTAGAAACGGTCATCAATACAAGGATTACTGTGAATCGAGAGTAGGAATAGTTGAGAGTTCAGAATAACACTGCGCCATCACCTCATCTCAATTTCCCCCATTCCCAGCGCCTCTCGCAGCTACCGACGCGCGCTCTAACTTCCGGCAAACTTTCAGGATTATCACATTATGCGGATGGCTTAATGAAAACTTGAGACTACTCTTGGAATCTCATCAACCCTTGTCAAGCCATCAAATCGTGCGCTCACACGTTATCAAGTAGTCGCGCTGTGACACCCGTCTCCACTCGCGCATCCTGGCAGGTAAGCTCTCCGTGCTGATGCTACGGGGTGTCAATCTTGTTACATGTTCCCATGGGGAGGCGTCATACAAGGTGACACCGGTGGTGGGGGTTTGTTAGAGGATACAGCAGGCAGAGTATCAGAAAATAAATTTGTGTTGACAGAATGAAAAATCCTTCTGCTTTTATTCTCTAAAAAAATTGCGATTTTACACTTTGCAAACTGAAATTATTAAAAACTAGAAATAAAATTTCATGTTTGAGACATTTTCACAGGTGTAAAAAACGCAATAAGATTTTCAAAGAAAAAGCTTTTCATTTTAAAGAACCAGGGTGGCTCATGATTTTCCCGAGAAACGTGAGGTTAGTTTTGTTGTGTGCTGTTTCGATTTTACCGGAAAAGTTGAGTCTCTGGGATGAAAGTTCGGGGAAAGACGCTCACATTTTGCAAATCCAGTTTGTTCAAATTATTAAAAGATACAATAAAGAATTAAACAAGTGGCAAATTTCGAGAATGAGGGCCGAAAAGGAAACTGAACATTCAGGTTCGATTTATGATAAACCCACTCCTATTAGAATACCTGAGTGCTCAGTTTAGTTTCTGGCCACAAGACTAAAAAGTTGCATCTTGTGTAATAATAAATTTGCAATGTTAAAAACTTTTCACAAACAGCAAATATCACAATATGATATAAATTAAATGTTATTGAAATGACTTGTTTTCTTCTTCTTTTTCTTTCCAGTGCATGCGATGATTTGGATAACCACTCCATATTCTTAGGAAATTGAAACAATTCTTGCCAATAGTTTCAGGAGTAATAATGGGAGTGTAGTATATTCTTGTTACTCAAATTCAAGAATACAGCCGCAATTCTTATTATTATTATTATTATTATTATTATTATTATTATTATTATTATTATTATTATTATTATTATTATTATTATTATTATTATTACGTTCTTCTGTGCACATTCAATCATGAATATACAATTTTTCTTCTTCTTAACATAATCATACTCACTAATTTTGATATAAAAAATTCACTTAAGTGCAGTCAACACTGTGTAGAAAAATTCTCAATGTTAATAATGAAATGAAGTAAAGGGTCAGTTTTATTCTCATTTAAGTAAATGCTGGAAAAATAAGTTCTAACTACAAAAGTAAGTATTTATAAATACTGTAAATAGTATTTACAACAAATGAAAGTTACTACTTAAGATGTATTCAACGAAATATAAGTATTGCTTCAAAAGTTTCTTGAATTTTTTATTCAGATTCCATGAAAATTTACAGCCTAAAGGTAATCACAACATTAAAAGGAGAGTAAACGAACACAAATGTGCTTGCCACAAAATGCTCCTTGGCCAGGAAGTGCCCTTTGTCAAAGCTCTGCGCGTGGAGGCGTCGTCCGACTACAGACAGAGCACGCGACTGCTTATCTTGACCCCATCACGCTCGTCCCCTCTCCGCTCACGCCACTCTTCCACTCACCCTCGGCACCGCCTGCGCCCCGCCAACCCTCTGCCCCGCCAAGCCGCCGCACCACCAAGCCGCCACCCCGCCAAGACGTCACCCCGCTTCGCCCCCACCTTCGTACTGCCTCCTTACTGCCTCCTTACTGCCTCCTTACTGTCTCCTTACTGCCTCCTTACCGCCTCCTTACCGCCTCCTTACCGCCTCCTTACCGCCTCCTTACCGCCTCCTTACCGCCACCGCACTGCCACCGCACTGCCACCGCACTGCCACCGCACTGCCACCGCACTGCCACCGCACTGCCACCGCACTGCCACCGCACTGCCACCGCACTGCCACCGCACTGCCACCGCACTGCCACCGCACTGCCACCGCACTGCCACCGCACTGCCACCGCACTGCCTCGCAAAGCCTCAGCAAAGCCACCGCACTGCCACCACACTGCCACCGTCCCGCCAAGCCGCCGTCCCGCCAAGCCGCCGCCCCGCCAATACGCCGTCCCGCCAAGCCGCCGCCCCGCCAACACGCCGTCCCGCCAATCCGCCAAGCCGCCGCCCCGCCAAGCCACCGCCCCGCCAAGCCACCGCCCCGCCAAGACGCCTCCCCGCTTCGCCCTCACCTTCGTACTGCCTCCTTACTGCCACCGCACTGCCACCGCACTGCCACCGCACTGCCACCGCACTGCCACCGCACTGCCACCGCACTGCCACCGCACTGCCACCGCACTGCCACCGCACTGCCACCGCACTGCCACCGCACTGCCACCGCACTGCCACCGCACTGCCACCGCACTGCCATCGCACTGCCACCGCACTGCCACCGCACTGCCTCGCAAAGCCTCAGCAAAGCCACCGCACTGCCACCACACTGCTGCCGCTGTCACCGCGCACTGTCACCGCACTGTCACCGCACTGTCACCGCACTGTCACCGCACTGTCACCGCACTGTCACCGCACTGTCACCGCACTGTCACCGCACTGCCACCGCCCTGCCACCGCACTGCCACCGCACTGCCACCGCACTGCCACCGCACTGCCACCGCACTGCCACCGCACTGCCACCGCACTGCCACCGCACTGTCACCGCACTGCCACCGCACAGTCACCGCGCTGCCACCGCACTGCGTCTGTCCCGCCCTGTTCCTTGCAGTCTCCGCCTTGCCTCGTTCCAACCATGTAATTGATTCAGAACTCTCTCTGCCCCTCTCATTCATTGCTCCTCTCACTCATTGCCTATCTCACTCACTGCCCCTCTCCGCCCCCTATCACCATTGTTTTCTGATCTGGACCCATTGGTATCGACAAAGAACCTCAACTTCGGTCGCCTACAAAATTTCACTTAATATAAAATAATTGTCACCACAAAACTCCGAGAAAAGTACCTACGTCTCTGCATATAACACAATCATCACAATCACTTATTTTTACTTCTACGTTACTTTACTACTATGATCTGATTCCTATATCAATGTTCTTCTGTTTATCATGGGATCGGTAAGATGACTTATGATTAATGTTTTTTTAAGAAGTATTACCATGCCTATCATAAATGTAATATGGATCCTCCGAAAATGCCCGGTCTTAGAGATGAAACGCAAGCAGTTTAACCGCTCGTGACATTCATAAAAAGAGATTATCTCTACAATTCGTAAATAGAACTGTCTGAAATTCACTGTTGTAGATCAGAAAACGTTAAGCTTATTTTCACCTGGAAGTTACTTTTAGAAGATAGAATTGACACAGATTCCAATGAAATTGAATAGTTTAATTTCTAAATTGTACACTTACTTACAACCAACAAAATATACTCAATTTAAATACAAAATATTTTTGTTGCACAATGCAGATACGTAAAAGGTATTACTAATTGCATTCAAAAGCATCTCATAGAAATAATATTGTCATACTAAAAGTATTCCAACAACCACCTCATCAATACTCACCAACTCCATTCAACATCTGTATACATTATATGATTAGAGAATGGAAAAGAGACCGAACACCATCAGGAAAATCGTAGAAAACAAATACAGTAACACCTTACTTTTCACTGATGAACTTGTCATAGGAGATAGCGAAGGCAAACTGCAAATGAGCACAGGTTCAACAAACTAGTATGTCTAACCCATAAATAGAACATATCCGTAATAAAAACCAAAACAATGGCCTTTTCTGGTATTTACCCAATAAGAACAAAACTATTCCTAAATAACGAAACAATGGAGCAGGTCTCTCACTTCCAGTATTTGTGCTCTAACTTACGAAGACCAAGATATTAAGAGAAAGATTAATGTATATCAACAAATAGGTGGCACAATTAGAAGAACTTTTAAAGCAGGAACACGAAAAGAAACATAGTTAAAATTTTAAGTTGTCGCAGTCCTCACTTTACTGCACGAAGTGTTATTCTGGCCGCTCAGAAGAAAAAAGATCTTAAACAGCTAGAAGCCTCAGCAATAAAACTCCTTAGAGCGCTTAAAGACTGCACAAGAGAAGATCAAATCCGAAATGAAAGAAACAGGAACGAACTAAGGATGCAACCAATAAATCTAACCGATCTACCTTAAAGGAAAATGGAGAGAGCATGTCCTTTCTTTGCCACCAGAAAGAATTCCAAAACAAGCAATGGAACATAATCCAGAGACGACGAGATCGGAACATTCATCACGCTTTAATCCTGAGAAGACAGAAGAAGAAGAAGACAGAAGACAGAAGAAGAAGACAGAAGACAGAAGAAGAAGAAGACAGAAGAAGACAGAAGAAGAAGAAGACAGAAGACAGAAGAAGAAGACAGAAGAAGAGGAAGAAGACAGAAGAAGACAAGAAGAAGAAGAAGAAGACAGAAGTAGACAAGAAGAAGAAGAAGACAGAAGAAGACAACAAGAAGAAGACAGAAGAAGACAAGAAGACAAGAAGAAGAAGAAGAAGAAATACTATAGTAAACCTCCAGGGTATTTTCCTTCTTTTCAAAGCATTTACTTTAAAAAAATAATGTATACCATTTCATATCAAAATGAATGAAAGGTATCTTAAGCCTAACTTGTTTCTGCAAACAAGTGACCTTTCAATACTGAAATTATTTTCTACAAAAATATAAAAAAACTGATTTAGAATAAAGAACAAAACAGATATGAATAATAAGTCTAAAACAATAAATTTAACATTAAGAATAAAAATTGTTTTAAATAATATTGCGTTGCGAACCTAACATGTTACATAATACATGAATTACACGACATTCATGAACCTGGAATACGCGTCTGCCATTCCTTCTAATCGCGTAATACAGAGATATCGTCTCCCTGTGTCACAAAGGACAAGAAGAAAAAAGAAGATCCATACTCGACCGTCCACTTCGACATCCAAGGCTCAGAGATTCTTGAGACTTCCGGGAACTACATTGTTCCCTTTGTACCCCAGAAGCCGGGAGAAGAATTAAGTTGCATCCTTGTTTGCGAACCTGCAACCATTGTGTCCCACAATGGGCCGACAACGGCGACAGCGCCGCCGAGGACACCGAAAGCGGAGTTTTGCGTAGCGCACTCGAGAAAGAAGGATCTTCAATGGCATGTTTCACGAAAGAAGAAGAAGAACAGGTACACTTCATTATTAAAGAGGTTGTAATAATGGATTGCATTGTAAAGGAAGTACCCAGACGTCTTTGCTCTGTGTGTGTGTGTGTGTGTGTGTGTATTTAGCTTTAGACGTTTCTGCGAAACGGTAATGTACTCTCTGTTATTTCGCTTTAAACACAGTTGGTGGCTTACAAGATTGATTCAGATTTTATGCTTCAAATAATTTAAAATTCTACGTTACGAAAAAGCTCCGAGTTACAAGTTAAAAATATCCATGGTCTCTTTGTTCGTTTATGTCTGTCAGTTGAGGAATTGACGAGAAAAGTTGAATAAATGAAATTGTTGAAAATGTTTTTGTAACAAAACACTAAACCAATAAAGGCAAATAATTCATTGTCTCTATTAAATATTCCACAAACGTTTTTGCACGAGTAACTTGTTCAATAATAATTCACCGAGCGGATTGCACCAGATAAAAATATTCACTGATTCTGCATTTAATATTTTAAATGTTAACTTCTAAAAATTTGTTTACGTACTCATATTACGATACCTATAGATTATTATTATTATTATATTATTATTATTATTATTATTATTATTATTAAAAACAGAGCTGATTTCTGAAAAAAGTTAACTGGTATCTATAGCTAATTCGACCTAGCTGAAAAGCAAGTGTCGAAAATCCTGCCGCTGTCAGGACTCGAACCTAGAACAGAGGTTCAGCGGTCAGAGGCGCTGCAGTGACATCAGTTGATGCACTGAGCACATTTTATAAATGTTAACCATTGCGGTCTGCGATTGGGATGTATTTGTGCAATGTAATTTTAAAATTCGTCTAATTCATATTAGTCTATTCGTAATTTGATAAAGGTGATAACTTGTTGATTTATCTGTTATTGGCAGGGAGACGAGTGTGTTTCCAGAATCGTCTTAGGTTTTGTTGGAATTTAATAAGATGTACGATTTTTATTGGGAGAGATCGAGAATGAATGCACGGTGTAATGTGTATACTGAAATACTTATATGCATCTAGAACTATTTTAGTGAATTTTTCTCTTTCTATATCATTATCTTTGTGCGTTATCTACAATTTTTAAGTTAAAATTTGAATGTATATATGAACGATATATATTCGAATGGAATGAAGAGTATACTTAATTTTTCATAGTGAAGAATTAAAAAAAGTTTTAATAGTGACATGGTGGGAATCTAATTCAGGAAGTGAAAATCCAAAGAACTGAAAACTGACATTTTTTAAAATTATTATATCTAAAATGTTTGGTATTATATTATTGTGATTAGAGTAATATGTTGGTTTGAAGGGAGCATATGTGTCTAAATTATTTTGAATTATATATTGTTACAGAGGAAATCCCTGTGGATTTAATGAGTTGCAACCCAAGAAGTGTTTTTCCTGTCAAAGTCTCCCATGATTATAATTGGATTAGAAGATTGTAAAATTAGGTTTCAAATTTGAGTAGGAAAGAGATTTTTTGGAGATTTATAAATAGAATATAGAGAGTATATGGTGTTCTTTATTGTTAAAAAATGGTTGTTGATGAAATACAGAATTCTTAATTATTATCGCTAGTCCACAAGAAGCATGATTAGAAATTCTATCATTTATACAAATTTTATAACTTTCTACATACAGTTTTTAGGGGTTAGATGAGTTTCAGCACTGCATGTGCTGAAAATGCATGCATAGTTATAGTAGGAATAGGAATAGGTAGAGTAGGAATTCCAGTTGTAGTCATGTTGGAATTTAAAGCTGTTGAAGTTTTACCTGGTTGTTGAAGTAATGACGAACCTTCTCTTTTTCTTAAGTTACTTTTGGATTGATGTGCTGATGATTGAACAGGAATGTTAGATTAACAATTGGACATAGTAGTTGCTGGTGGGATGTTTTGAGTGATCGTGTTAATTGGCTTCAATTCTGTACATTCACTGTGTTGAGGTACACGAGTTGAATTAACAGATAAGTTACTTTTTTGATCTTAAGAAAATGAAGAATTATTTGTTAATGAAATTGTGTGAAGTCTGTAGTTGTTATTATGATAATATAAGCCAGAAATTGTTGATATTCATTTGTAGATTGCTTAATTGGGTTATTTTCTTGGTATTGAACAATTTCTTCAGTGATCATTGACGAATCTTGAATTTTGGCATTATTTTGTATATAAGCATGATCTTGAAGCGTGCCAATGGAAATAATACTAGAAACGTTCTGTGAGCTGGATGTTTCAAAAGACATTATCCACAATGAAGAGAACCACGGCACCGATGTAAATTATTTTTTCTGTTTGATTATCAATTGGTAGTCAGAATCGGTGCTATATTGTTACACCAGAAGTAAAATAAGTCACTTTGAATCGTAAATTTCAGAAGAATATTCTATGATATGTTACCATACAGTCAAGAGCTCCTTTACCTTACTATACTTTACTTTCCCTCATAAAACATATTTTGTCAGAGACATATTCAAACACTAATATTAACCTCATGAAGCCGCTCGCGAGATACCGGAATACTTCTGTAAACAAACACACAACACAAACACACACAAAAAAGGCTCTCACCTCTTCCAAAAGAGTCCATTCCCTGGACTCACAGGAATAACAACAACAACAACAACAACAACGACGACAACAACAACAACCAGCGCGGTATCGTTGCACGAGTCAATCGTCGGACACAGAGAACGCGGTTCCCAAAACAAGGTCACTTCGGGCCGGATTCAGCGCGCCTGCGGAAAGAACAATCGCCAAACCAAATCGGCGGCGGCGGTGAGTCCGAATGGCGGTCGGAAACAAAAATCGCTGACAAAGGACATTGTGCGAACAACGCGTGCATTCAGCGCGAGCCAACGCTACTCCAGCGACCGCGCTTGCGGCGCGCGCCTATTTATGGCGTACAAGGTGATTGTCTGTCGCGCACTGTTCGCGTGGTCCCAGCTCCGGCCAGCAAGATCACCCTCTGGAGCACGGAGGTATCTCTAGGAAGAAAAATCGGGAAGAAAAACTGTCATGCCCGTTGAGTAGCAGTTCAATCGTTTTGATTGATTGGCGATTCCGAGCGCGTCAACTGCTAAGGTCGTTAGTCCCGTAAGTGTAGTGCAAGTATTTTCCTCGAAAGGTGGCGGTGAACTCCCACTGGATGGTCAGATCCAGCAGCGACCTACCGTCGGCTAAAGAGGTAACCCGCAACCAGGTATCTCTCCCATCAGCCACTGCTCGCGTGGTCCCAGCTCCGGCCCGCAAGCCTATCAGACAACCCTCTGGAGCACGGGGACATCTCTAGGAAGAAAAATCGGGAAAACTGTCATTCGCATTGAGTAGTAGTTCAATCGTTTTGATTGATTGGTGATTCCGAGCGCGTCAACTGCTAAGGTCGTTAGTCCTGTAAGTGTAGTGCAAGTGCTTTCCTCGAAAGGTGGTGGTGATCTTCCACTGGATGGTGAGATGCGGCGCCGACCTACCGTCGGCTAACGAGGTTACCCGCAACCAGATATCTCCCACCAGACACTGCTCGTGTGGTCCCAGCTCCGGCCAGCAAGCCTATCAGAAGCACGGGGACATCTCTAGGAAGAAAAATCGGGAAAACTGTTATTCCCGCTGTGTAGCAGTTCAATAGATTTTATTTATTGGTGATTCCGAGCGCGTCAACTGCTAAAGTCGTTGGTCCCGTAAGTGTAGCGCAAGTATTTTCCTCGAGAGGTGGTGGTTATCTCCCGCTGAATGATCAGATCCGGGCCGACCTATCGTCGGCTAACGACGTTCTCCAATCCAGGTATCTCCCACGAGCGTGGAACCACCCCAGCCGGGAGAACCTCTAAGCTTCCTTACTCGGAAGCAAAAATTAAAAATGTTTGCTTCCGAGTAAAATGAAAACTTTTTTACATCGGTAAACAACTGGAGAGTTGATGAAAGCCAGATTCTAATATAATAGCAACCAACTACCCACACCAAAACTACTAAAACAGAGTTTAGCGAAAGGGAACTTGGTAAAGCTATATGTATGTTCAGAAGCAAAACAAATGTCCAACATTTGCGCAATGGATCAAGGAAAACTGGTCGAGAAAGTTGATCGAGGTGAGTATCACCTCATAATTACACAGGCAAATTACATACTTCACAACCATCTCATTCTCGGTTGAAAGCAAACTATTTTAGTTAACTTACGAAAGCAAACGTGTTCAGAAACATGATCGCCTTTGAAACGTAATGAAAAGTTAATGCACGAAAAAAGAAAGAATTGTTTAATTCTAATATACATAGAAACTATTTCTAAAGCTAATACTAGTACTAAATAATATTCAGTGTGTCTCAATACAAATTAAATTTATGACAAGATTTCGCAACATCTAATAAGATGAGTAGTTAATAATGTATTATTCAGAAAACTCAGAATATTAGTACACGTGTGTGTAGTCAGACGAAAGAACAGGCCTTATGACTTGAGATTCGTCATTAATCAATGCAAATTTATTATTATTACTATTATTATTATTATTATTATTATTATTATTATTATTATTATTATTTTGTGTCAACTTTTCACGTGAGATGTAATCAACAACTTATCGCCGACCATCGCTTCGTCCAACCTCACAAGCAGAACAAGAAGAGCTACTTATAGATGCCATCAGTTTCAGTGGTATTTCGGGTGACGCAGTATCAGCACAATATCATCCCATCTACCTTCCCAACAATCACCCACATTCAACCTCCGACCCCGTGCTCCACAGGGACATTTAACACACCTCTCCATCAGCGGGCGGTTTCCGGTTCAGCTCCCTCCCCGCCGTGCCTTTCACGTCGCACCCTTCCCACAGGGGCCCTCCCCTCCTCTCCCTTTCGGTTCCCCGCCCGGTCCGCCCCGAAATGTTTACACCCGCCATATCGTCACCGCGCGCCGCTAACCGATACTAATTGAAGAGCGGCGCCCGTTGTGCGCGTAATTCGGAGCTAATCGCCGCGACGACGCGCGACGGACGGCTCTGCGCTGCGCGGGGCTGCGGAATCGGCGCACTGCGCATGTGCAGGAGATTGCACGCGAATTTCGCAAACACATTATTTACACGCCGATTAGCCGTTAACAGCCAAAGAAAGGCGGCTGAAGTTATTTATTCATTTAGTCAAAAACTGTACGTGACGTATGGGGGAGAAAATCATTGACGTATGTATGTGACGTATGAGAGTCGAATATTATGCCAAGTAACTAACGAGGCAAGAAGTGCAACAGTGCCCTAACTGCTTTCTGCCGACTGGGCAAAAGTGACCGAACTACCATGAAGAGATGATAGAAGTTAACACACTGTAGCTCTCGAAGCAGAAAACAGATGGTCCATCGTTTTGTTCGTTGTCTCATCACAATGTGGCGTGTACCACATACATATGTAGGACACCACCAAGCGCGCTTACACACACGGCCATATTCATTTTCACACACATACCACGTGCATATGCACTAACAGTATTAGTATATAACAATCAAATAAAGAGGCAAGACTCAAAACCTTCCACTAATAGAAAATCATAGCCTTATCGAAGAAATATAAAACTTCCACTTCTACTCTAAAGTATGTTGGCAAATAAATTCGCCAGATATTGCATAAATGCACTCCCTATTGATAAATGCTTATGTTACCTATCTAGTTACAAGGGCACGAGCAAATGGCCGCTTTTTTTTCTATTATCGGCTCCTCTTTGTTTTTTCGAAAGCCTAAACCTATTATATTAAGCTAAAAACGATTCGATTCGAAACGGAATCCGATCGAATCCGATTCGAAACGGAAGAACGGTTCTCTTTGCGGATGATACGAACATCCTTTGCAATAAAGATACCGTAAATAGTACAATATCAGATGTTTCAAATTGGTTCCGAAATAACAAATTAATAGTAAACGAAAAGAAAACGGTTTTAATGCAGTTTTCCATTCAAATAAACAATTCTGTGCTCCATTGAAAATGAACAGTGTACCATTGACTGATGTTAAGGCAACAAAATTTTAGGTCTCTCAATTCAGTCAAACCTTAAATGGAACGTCCATTTAAATGAATTGAACACAAAATTAAGTTCATTATGCTACGCGTTCAGAATTCTTGCAAATTCAGTCAGCCTTCATACTGCTCGTTGTGTATACTTCGCGAATGTTCATTTCCGCCTGAGATATGGCATAATATTCTGGGGAAATACATCTTATAGCTCCCAGACTTTTAGATTACAAAAACGAATTGTACGAATAATAACCAAATCCCACCCACGTGATTCATGTAAGCCTCTCTTCATTAATCTAGGAATTCTACCATTACCGTGTCTTTTTATTTACGAATCAGTGGTTTTTGTAAAAAATGACTTGCTCAAGGGCGGGAATATTTTTTCAGAAAATGCCGAAGTCTATTACTATAACACTCGACGTAGAAATCATATTCATCAGGTGACAGTATCAACAGCTCATTACAAAAAATTCACATACAATACATGTACATTATTTTACAACACTTTGCCAGATGACATTAAACGATTAAATTCAATAGAAAAGTTTAAATCACAAGTGAAATCGTTTTTGCTGCATAACTGTTTCTATACAATTAGAGACTATACTGAGCATCACAAGAAAAGTAACATTAATTTTAACAATGATACATAATGCATTAATTACCATTTGGACTGTATAAATGAGTATAAACAACCTGTAACAACTATTGTAACACAGCTTCCGGGTCAATGACCCCATCTCGATCAGGTTTTTCGTCAGTTTCCCTGATCCATTGAGCAAATGCTGAGATGGCCCCTTGTTTTGCTTCTGGACATAAATGTAACTTCATTTTCTGTGCACGTCTTCTAGAATTCAGTGGGAAATACAATTATTCAAATTATCGTTTCCACGTTGTCGCGGCAGGAAGTAATAAGAGCCAAAATTTATTGCTTATTTATCCTTGAAAATAGATTTTATTACATGGGAGTTTTTTTGTTTTTTTTCTCCCTTTCAAAATTCAAAATTTATTGCTTATTTATCCTTGAAAATCGATTTTATTACATGGGAGTTTTTTTGTTTTTTTTCTCCCTTTCAAAATTCTTTATTTATCCTTGAAAATCGATTTTATTACATGGGAGTTTTTTTGTTTTTTTTTCTCCCTTTCAAAATTCAAAACTTAAGTAGTATATGATTTAGTGTAGGGATCACAGAATTTTGAAAATGTGCACACAATTCACTTTTCCCCATAGCCCGTCATACGCAGTTTTTAACTGTTTTTTTGACGTAAATAAATAAATAAATAAATAAATAAATAAATAAATCAAATCATTGTTTGCAATATCGCCACCGCACGAAACTAACCGAATGAAATTGAAGAGAGGCGCCCGTTGTGCCACTTGGTCTTGGTGCATTCTGGTCGACAGCTGCGTCGTGGCAGGGCGCATCTTCACAAGAATCCAGGCGAATTTCGCAAGCATGTTTACCCACCACGATTACTGCAGAAAATAGTCCGTAAATAATTGTATCTCAGGTTTAGAAAATAATCTATACATGCGCGTATTGTGCAATGTTTCAGTTTTCAAGTTACTGGTAATTGTTTGAATTAGTGTTTCGTTATCAACCATCTGGTTTTGTTAATTTTGATTTTATCTATTCCTTTTTTATTAAGAGTTGTTAACTACCATAAATGAATATTAGAAAGCAGGTTAACGGGGCTTGGTCAGAAAAATTTACACTAGTTGTTTGCCAACGTTTCGGAAACTTTTATTTCCATCATCGGGGCTAATATAAAAGAAAATGAAAACAACTCTGTTCATGAATAATGTTACCAAAAAAACACACTTATGAGAAACAATTTTCTTGCTAAGTTACAAAAATATTTACAAATTTCCTTTATATCTATTACATAAACATGAGATTACATTGTTGAATACATACATGATGAATGCATAGCAAAAAGCGCAGTAAGTACGAGAATCAATAAATGAGAACGCATTTAAGTGTAAACTACTACCTAAACTAGTATCTTTTAAATTAAGTGTAATACATTTATTTCATTTGTTACGTGTCCGTTTTTTAACAGTAAATGATACGATATTCTAATTAAATTGAAATGCGATTAATTGCAAAAATAATTTACTGCGTTATTTTGTAGTATTTATAAGCTTCAAACTAATGAATATAATTATAAGACTAAACGTTTTTGTTGCAAGACCACACCACAAGTTTCACTATTTGTATATTGCGACAATTAACTGGGATTTCACGCTCATTGTTCAAAGTGCTCCGTTGTACTTCTACAGGAGGATTTTTTTGAGTTTTGAGGTTTTTCAGAATAATCAATACACTTTCACTAACAATTTACAAAGTTTCACAAATCAAAATAAATGCTGTTACGATATGAAAATAAGAATGCGTGAACTCGTAGCCAAGAACAATTGAGGGATATTTTGTTTCTTACTACTCGTAAAGAGCCAACAAATAATTTGCTTAGGTATCTTCGCCATGGTTTCGCCAAATTCTCAATAACTGAAGTCTTTACTAATTGGCTTTTAAAACCACAATTTCACGTTAATATTTCCGGACTACATTCACGCGTCCATCAACTCGCCAAGTCGATACAGTCTCTGAACAAAACCCGCGTTTAATAACCGACACTACATCCCTCGATTGTTCTTGGTTACGAGTTCATCCACTCGTAAAAAAATTTATATTTTCATGTCATTTCAAATGTATTAAACAATAACTGATGGTTCTCTTTATTTATGTTATATGAAATACTTATATTCGTTATGCTTACTTTTGACATAATGTTTGCATTTCTTTTTTTCTTCGAAGACGACAAAATCTCTTTTAATGTATATGTAACAAGTAACCAGTAAATAAAACTTAATAAATACTAATACATATTTAACTTTAATAAATACTTATTTAACACTTAATAAAAATAATCCAAATCACTTATTAACTAAGTCACTACACAGTTTACTAATACCGTCACTAATATCATTTACAATGTTGTAAATGATTTTTGCAAAATAAAAAAACGATTTATTCCATGCAAAAGTACTTCACTTATTTTGCGATTTTTTAAAACATCTATATTATGATAATACAAAGCATGATGTATCGAGGAAGAAAACGATCCACTTTTTGAGTGCAAAGCGTATGGCAGCATATGGAACATTTGCAATCTTACCTCAAACTGCAGAGCATGAACCATGGACCACATCTCGCCATCACTCCAGCGTAAAGTTTGGGTGAATGTGCGTTTTATGATGTGGAAACAGCAGGAAATCACCGCATCATTCACCCTTTCAGAAACGTTACGTTCTCCTCTACTATTCATTCTCTTTGCTCTTTAGTATTCGCTGAGTGTGTAAAACATGATGTACACAGGGGAATACGGTTGGAAAACCAATTGCTTTTGCTCCACTGGTAAATTTCTCGGGCCGGAAAGTTCTAAGCCTCTTTTAATGTTTCTTGTTGTGTAAACAAGTTACAGTGACTGTTTTGTGAGCGCAACGGGGAAATTAATTAAGTAACATTCGCTTAGGTACAACTTCAAAAGGAAAGTGTTTTTCACGCAGTAAAAATTTCCGAGTTCAAATTTGTAACAAAACCATCGACCGTTAATACTTTTTCAACCTGCTCGATATACACTGTACCAGAGAAAGGTGATAAAGAACAAAACAAATAATGAATTTTTTTGTGAGTTTTATGTGAGTTTGATTTTTTGTGATTTTTTCTACCTGCTCGATATACACTCTACCAAGGAAAGGTGATAAACAAAACAAATAATGAATATTTTTGGAAGTTTGAAGTGAAGAACGAGTTCGTAGTCGCGCGTCATTTTGTGAAGTAAACAATATAGGAGTTGGTGTGAATGAGAGGTGAATGTGTCTTAAATATGCATATTTAAAATGCCACAAAATAACTTCTATAACACCGGAAGTAATGGAATATTTACATTGCCTAAGAAATGATATATTTTTTAAATAGATAGTTAATAATTAGGACCAAGGATGCACTTAAAGTGATTTTTTTATTACGATCATGTAACAAAATTAAAGATCTAATAAAAAGTGTCTCTATAAGCACATTATTACCATATTTCTGTATCTTGAACATTGTAGTTGTAGGACGACGTCGAAAACATATATTTGTAAAAAAATAACTTCAAAAATTAGATAGCCCAAACCTTAGCCATAAATCTGTAAGAAATACAATAGTTAAGAAATAACTCAACTTAAAAAATTCAAGCCTCTAAATTTTCCTTAGTAATAATTTTCCTCAGTATTATCTCCCATCATTGTTGGATCAATTTTTTTAACAAAATGTAAAAGAGTTAAGACTATTATAACGTAAGAATTTCACCATCCATTAGCAGTCACCATCTGAAAACAACACGTACTTCCCTACTAATGAATATCCGTTTATAGTATTTATGTTATGTTGATCTACATGTTTCAAACATAGGAACAATAATTGTTCTTCTGTGGTCATATTTTGGTTCCATTTATCAGCCATCAGTAACCGTCTTCATTATCCTAAAAACCTCCAGAAACTTCTTCCAAGCTGTAATTAAGGCGAATGCATTAGGTTGGGCGTCTTCCGGTGCTTGTATCGGCAGGGACACCTTCGCCGCCACCGACGGCGTGCGCCGAATCCCTCAGAGGATCCGTGGAGAGCGACTCGCGGCGCCGGACAAGATGAATAATCCTCCTGGACAAATGTCGGGGCGACGCAGGGGCCAAGTGACCAGATGCAGTGGCGGCAGCTGGGGTGTAGAGGTGGCGGCGTTGGCGGCAGAAGTGGTGGTGGTGGTGGAGGTGGTGGTGGTGGTGGTGGTGGTGGTGATGATGAAGGTGATGGTGGTGGCAGTAGTAACGGTAGTGATGGCGATGACGGGTGCGGCGATTACGGTGATGGTGAAGGTAGGAGCAGTGAGAATGTGGATGGCAAGTGGCGAGGACGGCGAGGGTAGTGTAGGCGGTGGGGGCGGTGGAGGCGGTGGTGGCGGTGGGCGCGGTGGGGGCGGTGGGGGCGGTGGGGCGGTGGGGGCGGAAGGGGCGGAGTGGGGCGGTGGGGCGGGGGCGGGGGCGGGGGCGGGGGCGGGGGCGGCGGTGGAAGTGGTGGAGGCAGCGGGGTGATGGGCCGGCGGGTGATGGGCCGGCGGAGGCGGCGGGGGTGGAGGGGAGGTGGGGGAGGCGGGGGAACGGAGGCGACGGACGGTGGGGGCGGAGGGGTGGGGGCGGGGGCGGCGGGAAGGTCGAGGGCAGCGGGGATGACAGGGGCGGCGGGGACGGGGGGCGGAGGCGGCAGGTTGGCGAAGGCGGCAGGAGGCTGCGGGGGCGCCGATGGGGGCAACGGCGGAGGCGAGGAGCAGCCAGGGGCAGGCTTAGGAGGGTGTGGCTGGATTGGCGGGGGCGATGATCGCTCCCCCACTGGCCTCCACCCTCTCAGACCCACCCCACAACCGCGGCAGCGGGTGCGCCACGACGCAGCCACAATAGCGCCTTTGTCCGCGGTCGCCACCGCTAGCGCCGCTCACACTACCGTCGCCGCCGCTGACGGCTTAACTAACGCTGCGAGAGTACCGCACTCGCTTGCTCGCTCATTCACGGCGACACAGCCCTGTCGCACTGCGCTGTTCTTTCGATCCCTTCGTAATTTCTCTCCCATATTTTTTCGTATTTCTTTTGCTCAGCACCTCCCATTCGGGCCCAAGCTTTTTTATATCATGACGGTGTGAAAATCTATCTTTGACTCTCCTATGCCATCTTTAACTTTGTTTCATCTGACTTTTCTCTTGCTCATTCCCCGTTTTTTACTATTTTGCTTCCTTTTTATTCCGTTCTTATTAGGTCGTGTAATTTCTTCCTCTTTCTAATGAGAATTTTCGTCTGTGATCTTGAGTCATTGCGTACGTTTTCATCTCCTCTTCTCCGTTCATTTAGCACTTTCTTCTTCATTTACTTGTTATATGCATTTCGTCTCATTCTCTTTCATTGTACTATTCCTACGTAACATTTAAACCGTCCTTGCATAACCTACCGTACTCTTCTTTTATTTAGTCATCTCGTTACTGTCTTCGTCAGATTTCGTCATACGCCTGTCAGAACCAATTCCATCATCCTACCAGCCGCCGGCGTCGGTAATTGCCCCGTTCTCTTGTTACCATCCCTGATCTTTCGCAGTCAGTCGGCCGCGCTAGCCCCACCGTCCAGTCAGAGGGAGTGTCGGCGACTGGCTGGATGAGGGGTGGAGAGGGGCAAGGGGGGGGGAGTGGCCGTGAGGCCGGAGCGCGTGGCCGAAAGAGGGTGGGCAGCCGCGGCTAATAAATAACCTGCCCGCGACGCAGGAAGCAATTGGCTAATCAGGCCACTTTGTCTGCGAGCGCGCCCGGAAGGCTGGTCACAATACGCGCCGCGTCGCTCGGCCGCTCGCCGCCGGCCCCGGCCCCGCCCCCGACCCCGTTCCCACCGCCCCGCCTCAGAGGCCAACGGCGCTCAAGCCGCCGACGCCACCTCCCACCCGTGCAGCCTCCGCCGCCTGCGAGAACCTCGTCGCCCCCACCCCCACCGTTACTCCCTTTAAATCCTTGCTTCCTCCGGCATCCCCCCTCTCCCGTCACAAACGCCGCCCCCTCCGCAAGCGTCACTCTTGCCGCCATGCCAACCGCCCCACAATTCGCCATTGTCTCGCCCCTGCCACTGCCCCGCCCTTCCGCCCACCCTGCCCCCAATGCCGCCACTACCTCCCTTTCAGCTCCCGACGCCTCGCCACTCCCGTCAAAACTCCGCCGTCTCAGCGAACATTGCCGCTTCCACGTCCCTTCCCGCTCCTCCTACAGCTCCCGCTCCCGCCCTCATTCCTGCTCCAGTTCCAGCTCAACCCCCCACTCCCACACCCGTTCCAGCTCCTGCACTCGCTCCCGCTCACGCAACCTCTCCAGTTCCAGTACCTGCTCCAATTCCAAATCCAGCTCCAGTTCCAACTTCTGTTCTCCCTCCCGCGCCCATTCCAGGTCCAGTTCCAGCTCCTGTTGTCGCTCCCGCTCCTGCTCTCACTCCAGCTCCAGTTCCAACTCCAATTCCAGCTCCTATTCTCTCTCTCTCTCTCTCTTTCTCTCTCCCGCTCTCCCGCTCTCGCTCCATCTCCAATTCCACCTGCTCTAGCTCCAGTTCAGTTCGTGTTCTCGCTCCAGTTCTAATTCCTGCTCTACTTTTAGTTCCTGTTGTCACTCCCGCTCCGTGACACCATTTCCCCGGCGCACTTCCCATTCCCATCACCGTCCAGTTGTCTTCACCAACAGCGTCATTCTTACCACCGCACGCACTACAACGCACGCTACCGCACGCCTCACGCCCTCGCACCGAAGGCCTCTACTACAGCACGCCATTTACACAGCCGTTCCCACAGCCGCTGCTTCACATCTACCTATTAAAATCACTTCCAAAAAACCAATATCTAGAATCTCCTTCCCACGTCTTTTGCTACACTGCCTCTACGCCGTCCATATCGTAGTCAAGAGTGACCACTATCTGCCCAAAAGTCCACTTTTTCCACCCCGCTCCCTTCCCACTATTGCGTCCCAGCGTCGTTATCCCCGTCTTTCGTGCCATCGCCAATTATACACCCTTCCCTCTCCCCACATTCATTCGGCCAGCCTCACACATCCCCGATTCCAACCTTCCTCTCGCCCAACATCACATCGTCACCAACGCTAGCGCTGCCTCCCCTTGCTGACGCCCAAAGGGTTCCAGCACGACGCAGCGCCACTGAGGTGCACAGAAAGACCCGAGCAATTAACCTGCAAATTGGCCGAGCACGTGACGCCTGGGACGTTCCTGGACGAAAGAGTGGTCGATTGGAAGATTTTCCCATTACACTGGCATTGCTTCACGTCAATTGCGTCTTTTTGAAAGTTCTTCTTCAATCGAAATTCACGTTGTTCATTCAGGTTAATTATTTATGTATGTGCATAAAATTTTCGATTTCGATAACACTTTGGATACCGGACATTTTTTGAATGAGATTTAATTTTCCAAAATAAAAATATTTGAAACTTAATTATTCTATTGGCATTTGATGGTAAAATTACTATCATATATAGATTAATATTGTGAGTTACGACAAAACAATTAATAAATTATTTTTTGTCCACAGAAAACTATTCATCGCAGACACTGTAGTGACTATAATGCGTCATCTTTACTCAGTAATGTTCAGTGAGATATTAATCTACTGATAATAATCTAAAAAGATTATGCAAACTATTTTGAAGGTGTAAAGGAAAGGGAATACAACAAATTCTCCTGGTCGGTGTGCTACATTTTTATTGGCCAAGATTAATCCAATAGACCCCAGATTTAGAAAATTTAAGCGGCTGCATCTAAAAACGAGATCAAAAGCACGAAATCATTACTGCATTCCATCCTAAACCTTCATTTTCGTAACAATCTGGCTTCCAAAATAGTTTATATACATATAAATTAACCATTAGCCACTTCAATGAAATTTAATATCAAAATAGTGCAGGAATGAATACGACATTTGTCCGAAAAATGACTCAATAAATTTACGAAGTTGCTTAGTCTGCTGTAAAGTTAGTTATTCGTCAGAGAAGAAAGTTGCCTCAAGTGAGCACAAATATTTTGAAAACATTTTAACTAAAATATGAACTGTCCGAAATGCAGGTTAGGCTACAAATTCAGCAGTAGCCATTTTGGCATTTCTATACAGCAAGACTAGAATGTGATGAATATTTTCACCGCAATCGAAAGAAAGCAACATCCGATATTTCAATAATACAAATTTCTTATATAATAATACATATTCCTTTAATACAAAGAATACTTATTCCAAGAAAGGCGATTCGCAGAGCTCATTATCCACTGGCATTAAAGTACTGTCACGCCGAAAAAATCTCTGGAAGCCGCATTCAAAGAGCCAAACGCACGGAAAGTGAAGTAAATTTTCCTGCTCTCACCCCAAATCCTCGCGGCTCGGAGTCGACAGCTGGAAGCGGCAAAGCTGCAGATTCTCCTCTGCAACGCATGCATGTATGCAGATGGGGCGCCACACGCCTGAGGCCTTCCGGGAACCCAACCACGGAACTCCTAAACGACGTCGTCAGTGCGCTCGTTATACGCGACTCCGCACCCCGCCGATAGGAGCGCTCGTTGTCGGAGAAGAGGAGATTCTGTGGCACGCAACGGTTTCTCCACGACTGTCAATACACTTGCCCCGCTGACGGTGTCTATAGCTATCTCTTGCTCGCAGGTTGAGTCTGTCACTATCCCTTGAAAGGGAAATTGCCATATATTATTTCATACAGTTTACTTTTATTTTGATGCCAACGAAACATCAATACGCGAGTGAAATGAAAACTCGAATTATGTATACGGCAATAATTTCGACGAACGTTTCCAATTAACTTAATTTTAGTTTACTTACAATAACAGATGAAGTAAAGATAACATTTAGAACTTCAAAAACATGTATCACTTTATACATTACCGTATTTAGGCATAAGGAAACATTTGCATTCTAATAGGTTACATAAATTTAAAGTAAACACATTTAGGTTGACATTTAGACTGACGTTCCCTAAACACCTAATAAATAACTTTTGTTTTCCATTTTAATTCCTGACATCTCCCTTGGCTGATCCCTTCTACAGGTATCACCTAACACTAAACACTGATGACCACCATGCCCACCATTAGCTCTGCTACCTCCAATTAACGGTCACCGTCGCCACTGCTGCCTAACCATTTTCATACCGGCCTCCATTACTTTCATAGACAACAGAGATATTACCTTCACACTCTTCACCACTATCTTCCTCATCGACTCGCATCCTCACTACGTGGAGCCAGTCAACACACACTGGCACCAGCGCCTCCCATCTCCTCACCTCCACCTCCGCAGATGTCCACAACTCTTCCACCTCAGGCGTCGTGTCACCTCCATTTCAGACGCGCAAGCACCTCGCCGCCGCCCCCGCCCCCGCCGCTTCACCGCCGCGTCCTTGTCCCCACGCCACCCCCGCGCCGTCCCCGCACCGCCCTCACCCCGCCCCCGCGCCGCCCCCGCGCCGCCCCCGCGCCGCCCCCGCGCCGCCCCCGCGCCGCCCCCGCGCCGCCCCCGCGCCGCCCCCGCGCCGCCCCCGCGCCGCCCCCGCGCCGCCCCCGCGCCGCCCCCGCACCGCCCCCGCGCCGCCCCCGCGCCGCCCCCGCGCCGCCCCCGCGCCGCCCCCGCGCCGCCCCCGCGCCGCCCCCGCGCCGCGCCGCCGCGCCGCCCCCGCGCCGCCCCCGCGCCGCCCCCGCGCCGCCCCCGCGCCGCCCCCGCGCCGCCCCCGCGCCGCCCCCGCGCCGCCCCCGCGCCGCCCCCGCGCCGCCCCCGCGCCGCCCCCGCGCCGCCCCCGCGCCGCCCCCGCGCCGCCCCCGCGCCGCCCCCGCGCCGCCCCCGCGCCGCCCCCGCGCCGCCCCCGCGCCGCCCCCGCGCCGCCCCCGCGCCGCCCCCGCGCCGCCCCCGCGCCGCCCCCGCGCCGCCCCCGCGCCGCCCCCGCGCCGCCCCCGCGCCGCCCCCGCGCCGCCCCTGCGCCGCCCCCGCGCCGCCCCCGCGCCGCCCCCGCGCCGCCCCCGCGCCGCCCCCGCGCCGCCCCCGCGCCGCCCCCGCGCCGCCCCCGCGACGCCCCCCCTACCTCCGCGTCCTCTCCCCTTGCCGCCCCGGGCCCGCGTCCTCGCCTCCACGCCGCCCATTCAGAAGCAGAATCAATCATTATCCGGCGACGCGCGTCACGGGCATCTATTCCGCGCGGGTGAACGCTCTGCCGGAGGGGGCGCGGTCGGGCGCGGGGGCGGGGCGGGGCGGGGCGGGGCGGGGCGGGGCGGGGCGGGGCGGGGCGGGGCGGGGCGGGGCGGGGCGGGGCGGGGCTCTTGGCGCGAGGAAGTGGCGGTGGACGGACAAATGCGCCTAAGAGGCGGGATGAGCAACGACACGCGAGGAAACGGAAACGAGCAGGAAACACTAAAGGGGCCCCACACGCGCTGGAAATGCGTAACTGTTCCACTCGCTCGTATTGGCGCATATACTTTTATTTAGATTATTTTACAACACTATGCCAAATGGCATTAAACGATGAAATTCCATACGAAAGTCCCAAGGAAAATCTTTGCTGCCACGTAACTGTTTCTATGCATTATAAACTAAACTGAGCACCATAAAGGAAACTAATATTAATTTTATCAAAGATATTTAATATATTATTTATAATATGGACTCTATAATTCTAAACAACCGTAATAAGTATTGTACCTCAGCTTCTGGAAAATAGAGAAAGCATTTAAACGCAGATGTTGGCTGCAGCAGAGCAGTGCATGTGAGCCAGGGGCCCAACCACAATAGGTGGGGATATAAATTAGAAAAGGGATGTTTGGAGTAGTCGAAGAGGTGTTGGGAGGTCAGGTAGGTGTTGGAGAGTCGATAAGGGATGAAACAGGTCAAGGAATCGGGTGTATTTGAGAAAAGTGAAGTCGGAGAAAAAAGAGAGATCGTCATGGTGGTTAGTGATACGAAAAGTAAGGAGACGGTAACATCAAAATTCAAATATCACGATTTACAATGGCAATTCATATAAAATTTAAGATATTCACATAATGACATGATTTGCATTATTCTCTCAATAGGTCTGTCGGGATGAAAGACACTCAGAATTTTTTAAATAATATTTTAGGACAAGAATTCTTCACCAACATTTTAACTGCCGGAACAAACAGGATAATTCTCCATAAATTATTAAAATAGGGATGATTTCGAGCGGCGCATAAAATGAGGGTTTGTAAAGCTCTCATATAGTACCCTAGCCCATAACTAGTATACGCGATCGAACTGCGCCAGTCTTATCTGACGATATACACGTGTGCATGCACTACTCACAGAACTCTCATCTTTAATTTTATGTTCCTCGTGCACAAAATTACATGCGTACTTCCCTGCACAATTATTGTGATAATTACAAAGAAAACATATTCTCAAATTGGAAGTGTTTCTTTTATTACGAACTTTATTTGATACCTTAGCTCAATTTCAAAAGATTAAATAATAATGTAGGCTTGTACAGTTTTAATGACTATGATTAATTATTAGTGTTTTTGTAATAATATATTGGTGTTAACTTATAGCTAATGCAAGTTCCAAACTTTTGATTCAGATTAACACGTACTACCAATTTATACCCTCAAAAGTGGCTGCACTGATGGTTACTCCGAAGCTGTACCGACATTTACCCCGAAATAGATCGTACGGGATGAATATTGATTTTAATATTTGCCAACTTAGTAATATTAATATTTATTGAAAACAACCTGTTATAACAAATATTATCTGGCATTGTCTCTCAAGTATGTAATTTTCACCTATTCAATCAACGACAGCAACGCTGCCAAGAGTGAAATCCCGTCGCTTGACGGTAGAAATTTACAATGCGCTTGGTGCTAGAAATGTACTGAGCAGTACAAATGGGAATTTTAAGCGAAAAAACTTAGTGAAAACTGCATACCTAATAATTTTTAATATATTCGAGTTTTTTTCGGTAGGTAAATAGCGCACATGAACCACATGTGACCACAACCATTAACGAAAAAAATTAAACGCAAGTTTGGACATGCGTTGGATTCAATAGACCATTTCCTTGTGATTACGCCAAGATTGATTGATCGATTGATTGATTGTTAGTGATTCCGAGCGCGTCAACTACTATGGGAGGTGGCGGTGGTATTCCCCCGTCTTGATGTCGTTATCCGACGTCGACCTACCGTCGGCTAGCGGGGTTTCCCCAACTAGGTATCTCCCACCAGCGGGGCACCGCCCCAGTCGGGAGAAGCTCTAAGCTCCCTACCGCTCTCCTGGCAAGTGTGATACTGTAGTGCATGTTAGTGTGTGAGCGCGCGATCCGTTGCCCGTTTGTTAGGGCACTGCTCCGGTATTCGCCTGGTGTTGATCGGAGACACTATGGAAAACTACCGATCAGACAGTAGGCCGTTAAAATTCTCCTCCAGACGGCGACTGATTTCGATCTAGTTGACAGATTAGTGCCGAAACTTCTGTCACAGTCGGGACTCAAATCTAGGACCTCCCAGTCTGAGGGACTGCAGTAACATCAGTTGAGCAGTAACATCACCTGAGCCATCTCTCCAGGTACTACGCTATCATTTCAAATACATAATAAGGTGATTCAATTCACTTATTTCAATTGATTGATTGATTGATTTGATTTTTTCGTGTTTCCGGGCGCGTCAACTTCTTTGGTCATTAGTCCCGTTAGTGTAGTGCATGCTATTTTCTCGGGAGATGGCGGTGATCTTCCCCCTTGGATGGCGAGATCCGGCGCCGACCTGCCGTCGGCTAGCGGGGTTTCCCCCTAACCAGGACTCTCCCACCAGCGAGGCACCGGCCCAGCTAGAACAAGCTCTAAGCTCCCGACCGGTCTCCCGGAATATGTGGTAGTGCATGTTAGTGTAAGTGTGTGTAAGGGGAGAGGATAGGACAAGGAAGTGGAAGGAAAGATCACGCACGGTCCGTGGCTCGTTTGGTAGGGTACTGCTCCGGCATTCACCTGGTGTTGATCGGAGAAACCACGGAAAACTACCGATTAGAGCAGCCGGCCTCTAGAATTCTCATTCAGACAGCGACTGAATTCTACCTATGTGAAATGCTAATGTCGAAAATCCTGCCGCCGTCAAGACTCGAACTTAGGACCTCCCGTTCAGAGGCGCTGCAGTGACATCAGTTGATGCACTGAGCTACCGCTTCCGGTACTTATTTCAAGTTACTTATTTTAAGACAAAACAAATGAGATTATTTCTAGTATGAAAGTGTTATGATCAAATATGAGAAAAGAAGGAAAAGCAATATTACAAGAGCTCGCTTATTATAAGTCAGTAATACTGTTTTGCCTACTCACACATATATTACAATTGAAGTGCTCAGTGGAACAAGAGGGACTCAAATCTAGGAACTCTCAGTCTGAGGGACTACAGTAACATCAGTTAAGTAGTAACATCACCTGAGCCATCTCTCCCAGTACTACGCTATCATTTCAAATACATGTTCATACATGTTCCACATTGACGACGTTCTGAGA
The DNA here is from genome assembly GCA_011170035.1 of Teleogryllus occipitalis. Taxonomy (NCBI): domain Eukaryota; kingdom Metazoa; phylum Arthropoda; class Insecta; order Orthoptera; family Gryllidae; genus Teleogryllus; species Teleogryllus occipitalis. The sequence continues at coordinate 29,789 of BLKR01002042.1, forward strand.
TATTGAGGATTTTATTGGAGCTTTTATAATATAACCCCAGTACACGTTTAAGCATGGAACACTTGTTTACAAGAATTATACTGAATTTAAATAACATTACACTAAAAGAATAATATTTAAAGTTAAATTAATGTTAAGAACTCCATTTGACAAAAATTGTGGTATATCCCCGTTCTACTGAGCCCTTTAATTTTAGCATCGATATTTTCAAAATATCGATAGCTCATTATCGGAGCCAATACTGACAATATCGAAAACAAATGTATGGATACCTCAGTAACGGAAGTATCTAAATTCCTGGTGGCTGCTCGAAACGGTTGCGGGAGGAAGACTTGAGTAGGCCGTTGGTGTGAGAAGAGAGTGAATGGGTGATGTGGTGAGGGGGTAGGAGAGGGCCGTTGGTGTGAGAAGGGGGAGGTGGAGCGAAGGACGAGGAGGCAGATGAGGGGGTGGGGAGGCGAGGCGGCTGCCACCGTACGCGCGCCGCCCGTCACAATGCGCCTAACTAGCCCCCTCATTATTTTGGGCGGTGTCAAAAGCAAAGGGCCCCGCCCCTGCCGGCGCATCTGTCGCCCGGGGACCGCGCCCTCCGCGCAGCGGCGCCACCCTCCCCTCCACTCCCCTCGACCCCCTCCCCACCCCTCGACCCCCTCCCCACCCCAGCCTCTGACGTCATCAGCCAGGCTTGCAGCCAAGCGAACTGGGTAACTGGTGTTACGTATCCTATTTCGGGGACAGTATTTCATGATAGTTGTGGTATTCAAAACTGAGCCACCAAAGTGCAGATTGCTACGTAACAGGAGTTATGTAGCAAATATCTGGGACGGTATTTCATGCAAGTTGTATCATTTAAAATTGTGCAACTGAACTGCAGACTTGAAAGGTAAAACAAATTTTATCTGGTAACTAACGTCCTGAGGTAATGTTGCAATTCTAGCCTTTGACTTCATTCGCGTCTTTGGCGTCATTGACGCCTTTGACATCATTCGCGCACAGGTGAAGCGGATCGGGTAACCGGTGTTACGTACCCAAGTTTTGGGATGGTATTACGTGAAAGTTGGGTATTCCTTAAAAATGTGCAACTCAAGTGCAAAATAAACCTTCGTTATATTCCTTAAAAACTGTCGTTAGCATTAAAATGTCAAAAATTTCATGTTTATTTATCACTGACACGTTTTTTTCATAAAAGTAGTTATTCTGACTCTTAATTTAGCTAAGGATGTAATAAAAGTAATAAGTACAAAAGAATAAAGCACTGGGTGCTAGGAAGTGTTTTCATAAAAACTGTCCCTCCATCAAAACTTCCAATCTCTCTATTGAGGCTCATTGCACGCGCTACAGCATACGTGTGGCACTGTCAGAATGTAATAATAATAATAATAATAATAATAATAATAATAATAATAATAATAATAATAATAATAATAATAATAATAATAATAATAATAATAATAATAATAATAATCTGCAAACTTAGGTGTGTTACATGCAAAAGTGTATCAATTAAAACATTGATTTACAGACTGTTCTAAATTACAAAAAAGAATAACGAAAGAGTTTTACACATAGAATAATTAAAAACTATTAAAACATGTATTTTGCATTTTCATGCAGCATCATCACGCATTTCACACGCATATTCTACTCTCCAACGAAGTTCAATGACATCTGATTGCTATAAGCCACAGATCCGCATAAACAGTAACTTGCATAAAATCTCATAAAAATCAAGAAGGTTGAATTCTGGTGACCTATCACATCGGGATATTCTTCGTTCCTGAAAGATATCATGAGAATTACTCAGGAAAATCTCACCTCAATATTCGAGTAGATCATGCAAGAGACTGAAGTGAATACACTCACTAGAGTACAAAATAGCACATAAACACAAAGTAGAACATACACACATTCCCCGCTGTCTAATTGCGTTTTCCATTCGTTGCACCGAAACCCACCCTAGTGCAGGGCAAAAACGGCTCGGCAACAGTGCTGCCCCACACGCGTGAAGGGCAGCTACGAATGAAACGGATTCCGGAACTGAGTCAGTGCGTGTGCGCTACGCAGTGAGATTCTACACAGCTGTTCTTGGTCTGTCATGCTGATGGAACTCGAAAAATAATAATTTTGAATTTTGATCATTGCTATAATTTTTATGAAGCCTGTTGGTAATTCTTACTTCTTAATTCATAAATTATTAACGTGTGATTTAAAAACTACGAAAACTTCAAATGCGTATGTGTCAAAATTTCATTTTTCAAGATTTGGCAGTGATCGATATAGTACACAAGAACCGGAAGGCTTCTGCAGAATTGTTTCGTTATTGAAAACCATAAAAATATTAACACGAGCATTTCCGCTGGTATATGTATGGGCGTGCGAGAAACATTTCTTGGCATATAAATTTGAATGATTTTATAAGGGTCACTATTTGAATTTTCACTTTATTAGTGTTTCGAAATTGAGACGTACTCGTTGGTTTCTAAATAGCAATAAATTTGTTAACATGATATTCACTTATTCAAAGTTAAATTTTAGGACTGATTTTCCGAAAACGCAAACTCATTTTCCGAACTTCGCGTTTTACTATTTTCAGAGATCTAGAAATGTTAATATTCAGATATGAAAAATAAGTTTGAGTAAAAGATGATTAAGTTGAAAAGTTAAGTAATTTTGACTTTGTATCAAAAATAGAAGTTAGTGAGGCTCGAAACTTATTAACTGAGAGTTATCTTACATGTAGATTATATTTTTACTTTTTCGCACTTACTAACGTAAGAAGTGAAAGTATTGTAGACATGTGCGGGAAATTGAGGAATTTTCGACACAAAAACTCTTATTACCGGACCCTGATAACGAAAAAGTGGATAAATCCAGTTGCTGTTTTATTTAGTAATAAAGCTGTTTTATTTAGTAATGACTGGTAGTGGTGTAACTCCTAGACTGAGAGCAAGTACTTCCGTTTGCAATGAATTTCGCAGCAGTTTTTTTTTATAAATGTTACCTTAGAATGCCCGGTGAGGTATGTTATATACCATTTAATATCTGAATCTTAAAAAAAGTACTGCCTATTGAATACAAAAAAAGATACATTAACCTATCTTCAATAACGTACAGAAAACTATACCAGTGAAAGTTGTTCCATAAGAACTTGTACTAATTTCAACTTCTTTTATTTAAAAATTAGACCCATAAGGGCCAAACTGTTTCTTTACCTTCTCGAAGAACAGAGACTTTACTTGCATTTAAAATATTTTGGGGGGGTACTTCACCGTGGTCAATCTAACACTACCTTAAATGTTTATTTTCCTGCGCTTCGTTTGAGACGGTATCAATATTTAAAAGGCGATGTACGATGAACTATGACTCGCCAAAACAACAAGTTGAAATCTGAATAACGATGGCAATAAGCGTTTCTGCTAATAATTGATATTATTCGCCAAGCGAATGCGCATACTTCGGGTAGCGCTGCGCTGGCTGCAGTACGTTGCTTGCTTCTTGGTTGAATTGGACGTTTTCAAATAATAGCTGAGATGTTAATAGCAAAACAAATACAATATTTCAATATTATGTAGCTGTTCCCAAAGTATGTGCGGTTGTAGCACTACTAGTTTTCGATACATTTCTTTAATCTAAATGCTATATAATATATTTTTAAATATAGCTCAGTAGTTGAGAAGCTTCACTTCTCAGGCTGTTAGTCTTTTAATAATACTAATTTGAAGTTGATAACATGATAAAGAGAATGGCCTGCAAGCTATTGTATGCGGTACATTTTAATCCTTCGCGTCCGAAGACAAGGGTTGTTGAGAATGAACAGTAATCCTGTAAGCCTCTTAGAGCCTCGTCAGTACCCTTGGCGTTAATATACGCATGCTGCTCCCTAGCGGTTTCAGCAACATATGGGCTCTCAAAGCAGGAGTTCGTCACACAAGCTGCACAAACTTACTAGCTCCTTGTGTATGCGGCACCATTATACCGCTGGGTGGAAAGAGATGCATTAGGCTGGGCAAGGCACACTGCTTTTAGTGAAACAAAAATTTCGAATTTTCTTTTCTTAGCCTTATTTCTTTTCTATTCTTTTCGTTCCTTTTTTATTTTATTTTTTCTATTCATTTCTCCTTTAATTTTTTCTCGTTTTCTTTCCTATTTCTTCTTTCTCTCATCCACCAATTTATTGAATAAAAATATGTCAGAATACATTAGAAGGAAGTATTTACCGAGGGTCTTGTTTTTAAAAGGGAGCTAATGAATGCAGAGAAACTAAGTACGTAACAAGCGATGAATCTTTGAACGAGACCTAGGTCGTTTGAACCTCTTAAGCGATTGCTTCCAAAGTTTACAACTTTTCAGGTAACTCTCGATTATCCATAGAATACGTGTTGCGTGGCAAACGCAGATAATCGAGTACCAAAATTCATCTGCAATACCATTAAAATCACAAAACACGAAAATGCATTTAAACTAGTTTTATTATACACTTGCGAAATAAGAATTAATGAACAACCATTTTCTGGAGAAACTTACTTATTTACGATTTCCTTAAAAAAGGTTCCGTTTTGATCCGTAGAAACATCGATCCTTTATTTTGGATTGGAGTTTTTGTACTTTATCGTGCACTATTTACAAAATATAGAGCATGTATTGTAATTCAGTGACATAAAACGGAGATTTTTGAACAGAAACACGTATTGTGGGTCTCTGATGGAGAAAAGTGAAAAATTCTTGCTACTATATCTAGTAAATAACTCCTCTAATGTTTTGTGTAGTAATATTAATAATAATAATAATAATAATAATAATAATAATAAATACGTTTTCTGTTTCTATGGTACAGAAAAGCTGGATTACGAAAAAACGTCTGTCCGTCTTTCTACCTGTAAATAACGTGAGCGGCGAAACCGCTGGCAGAATTTTCATCATAATTCATTCTCCCCGATTGATATACCTGTGGACGAAGCCTCTTGAATTTGAAACGGATTTTTTCAGTTTTGGAAAGTTCTTTACAACAAGGCTTCATGATATACACTAATTTATATGTGTACACACAGTATGTACTCAATTGTTCACGTCCCCTTATTGGCGGAGCTTGGAATTTTAGTCCGTAGCTGAAAGACCGCAGATGTACGTCAATATCTCCACGATCTTTAAAATGTTGTCGACTTATAGCCTTTAGCTCTACTTGTTCTTGATTAATTTCATAGGACTTAGTAATTTAGTGTTGTACTCGTACATGATCTGCCAACAGACAGGTCAGAACTTTTTTACTGCTCTGATCTTTTTTTAAGGATTCCAATTATTCCTACATTGTGGCATGATGAAAAACGATAATTTTCCAAAACTTGTAATTCCATCCTTCAACGCCGTTTGTAGTACGTTGCAGTGTGGTGATGCGATGCCGCTTTGCGTCCCTCGCCGCTCGCCCTCCGCCCGGCCCGCGCTGGTATCGTTTCCAGATGTGCAGGCTGGCCAATCGCCACACACATATACACCCACGCACGCGCACACGCACGTGCACGCGCACACGCGCGCGCGCACACACCCACGCACACACCCACACACACGCACACACGCACACACACACACGCACACACACGCACACACACACACACACACAAACGCAAACATACACGCACGCACACGCAAACATACACGCACACACACACGCACAAACACACGCACGCACACGCGCGCACACACGCGCGCACACACGCACACGCACACATACACGCGCACCCATACACCCCACACACCCATACCCCCCACACACACATACCCCCCCACACACCCATACCCCTCCACACACCCATACCCCCACACCCCCACACCCCCACACACCCACACCCACACCCCCAAACACCCCCCACACACACACACACCCACACCCCACACACACCCATGCACCCCCCCACACACACACACCGCACTCATGTGTGTGCCAACAAATTAGGGCAATGCCATTCTCGCTAACGCAGGGATGGACTGGCCCGGTGGTATATAAAAAGTGCGTATGACAACAGAAATCGTCGCTTGTTTCCCGCTCTTCGTGGGTGAAATAGTGAGCTCCGACGTCGGTTGCTCTCGAGTTGACCAAGGCGGGAATGTACGCTTTGCAGAACCGCGAGCGACCTAACGGCAGCGTATCTGCCTTGGCATTCACCTTCGCCGGAGCCATCGCAGCCTGCCACCCGTCCTCCACCCTCATGGCAACGACCGACAGAGCTGGGATGCGTAGCCGCTAGTAGGATGTCAACGTGTACTTGCAAACATTACCCATAATAAACTGTTTTTAGTAATCAATCCGCTGTTCATCTTTCTTCCGTTGCATACACCTTCCATTATGTCTTCACGACAGCTGGCTGTTTTCCACAACAAATACATTCCAAACTTCTGGCGGAAAACATGAAGGATTTGCTCTCCACCTTCGCGCCTCGTCGCCGTACCCCCCTTATGTAAATTTTCTCACACTGGCTATAGGTTCAATGCTATCACTGATACCTTGGCGTATATTATCAAACATTTGTTTTAAATATTCTAAACTTACAAAATATAGTTAGGGATTACCGTCATCACTATTACATTGGTGGATCTAATATCTAGTAGACCCCCTGTGCCATCTATTAAACACGATGTATACCTTTTATACCTCCTGCATTTACTGATTAGACCTGTGTAATTGTACTTTATTTTAGACCTCTTGTATTATTAGACATTGAAACTTGCAGAACTTCTACAGCGTAACAGACCTTACAGTGAACCCAGTGAACCTTTTGCTTGTTATACCTTCTTTCCATGAACGTAACGACCGGAAACACATACACGCACTAAACTATAAAAAAAGCCGGAATACCAGTCGGAAGCTTATGAACGGTAACGGTAACGGTAAACGGTTTCGGTAAAAAAGGGATACCCGGAGAGAAAAAATTGTGCAAGCCTCCGTGTACATCGGTCCTAAATCACACGGACCAGCGAAGGCGGAACGCCTTTTCTTCCGGAATATAACCTGTACTACACTCGCTCCAGTCTCAGACAACGACACGCTAGGATTCAAGGTTAATTCTCTCTCCTCTCTCTTTCTCTCCCCCTCTCTTCCTGTCTCCCCCTCCCTCTCTCTCTCTCTCTTCCTCTTTCCCCTTCTCTCCTCTGCTCTGCCTCTCCCCTCTCTTCTGCCTCTGTCCTCTCCTTTCCCTCTCTCCTCTCCATCTTCTCCATCTCCCTTTATCTTCCCCCTCTCTCCCTCGCTCCCTCTCTTTTCTCTCCCATTCTCTTCCTCCTCTCTTCTCTCCCTTTCTCTTCCTCGTCTCTTTTCTCCCATTCACTCTCCTCTCTCTTCCCCCTCTCTCCCTCTCTTTTCTCTCCCTTTCTCTTCCTCCTCTCTTCTCTCCCTTTCTCTTCCTCCTCTCTTTTCTCCCATTCACTCTCCTCTCTCTTCCCCCCCCTCTCTCTCTCTCTCTCTCTCACACACACACACACACACACATTTTGCTGGCAGTTGAATTTCTCGCGCCGAGTGAGTACACGACCTTGAACGGGTAGTTCCGAAAATGCGCCGTTCAATCGCAGCGGCACAGGCTTCTCATCTCAGTTCACTGCGTGTCCCTGGAAGAAAGGGTTGCTGCGGTAGCACTATTGGTCTACCAATGGTTAATGAATGGGCCAGGTGTGCCATTGAAGGAAACACTGTGATCAGCCCGAAGGACGTATTTTCCCCGGGTCTTTTGATGCAAAGAGCAAACGAATAAAGGCGGAGCAATTAAGTGAGAGGCCATGAGGTCAAGACGAGTTCTGGGATATTGTTGGAGAGATTAAACAGTATATTGTAAGTATATAAAAGGTGAATATAGGACGTGAACATTGAAACTAGCGAAAAGAATAATATGAGAAGAAAGGGAAATGACATTAAATGCGAATTACTGAAATATTAGAAAAACTGGAATAGGTACAGGAAGAGTATGAAGAGAAAAACATAAAAGAAAAAATATATGTTGTGACATACCAGACTGTCACACAATATTTTGATGGGAATTGGGGACAAGATATTATTATATTCTTCGTAAAAAGTGTAAATGTTGAGGGCATAGGCATGCAGGCAGGGCGTTCCTTAGCAATCAGAGAGGCGGAAGTAAATAAACATAGCGCGGCAAGTAACGGACAGAAGATTGTGATATAAGGGCATGTAGGAGTGGTGGTAAACTAGTAATGGGGTATGACGTAGAAGGAAACTGGAGATTGTTTTGGTAAAACAAGAGACAAGAAGTTATAAAAGTTATGGAGCGTTGAATTTCGTAATATTTGAGGAGAGGAGCTTTAGAGCGCATACCGTGCACATCGTACTGCATAGGTCATTGTAAATGATAGATGCGGGACTTGGTGGATTTTTGCGGGAAATAAAAATTCTGGCACCGGGACTAGTAAGTGAGTAGTAAGTGAAACAATTAATACGTTGAGGAGGACATTGACCCGGCAGCGGACCGAAAACAAGATACAAGAGAGAAGATTGGTCGGAGCGGTGGATTCTTCTTGGCCTCCTCGTCCAAGAACGCATGGATATATAAAATAGTAAGAATAATAGCGCTATAGACAATTTTTACGATCGGTCATGACCAAGGCGACATTTCATGTCAAAAGGAATTAAATGATAAATAAACTTATAACGTTCTCATTCTGAAAAGGAAAAGCTGATTATCATTTCTTTAGCATCTTGTGCAATCCACAGTTTAATAATTTCTTTCCAGAAACAAATTTCACATTCCTCGCTTCTTCCGTATGGAGAGCGGATCGAATGATCGTTTGCTAGGAAGAAAGTAAGTACCGGCGACGATTATTTTCGTAAGAACCCAACCGGCAGAGCTAGTAGGATAATTATTTCCCTTTATATGTGTTTGCGTGAAATTTAAAATCGCAACCCTTTCCTGGCGCCCAAAAATGATATAAATTCGGAAACCGGTTGCAGAAATAATTTAACAGAAACGGAGAGCGTTTCAATGTATTGAACATATTATTTGTAATGGAATTAAGCTTCAGTGAATAAGCATATCGTATGAAAATGTTTTATAATAGATCGACAAAAAATTTACAAAATTTACAAGTTTCTAGAAGAGGAAAAATCATTGATCACTTGCGAAATGTGAAACAGGCTTAGGTGACAAATTTCAGTTTTGAATGCTTTTAAGGATAAATAATTCGTTGGATGCATGGCGTAAGTATTATTCTTACATCATGGTTGGATGTATGTAAAAAACATACCTATATGTTATGTAATACATTGTAAGATAGTTATTCCACTTTTAAAACATAAATTTAGTAATGTTTATGCATCGCAAAATACTGTTTACTGATGATTAATTATTTATTGTCTGAAAATCGGCAATTTAAACTTTGCTCAATATAGTAGAATATTCATGTATTAATTCTCATTATCGAGAAATAAAGGCAAATTTGTCTTTATGCATATGTAAACGTTACTGTAAATACCTATTAGGGTGAATACATTATATTGGCTTTTTCCAAAATTGTCAGATGAATTGGTGTGAAGTGTTGAAGATCATATTAAAATGTTTCAATTAAAATTTGCTGCACATTTGGGAATAGAGTAATAAAAATATTCATAAGCATGAAAATATTCAGTACATGCTATCATATTCTGTCAATTACAAGCAAAATGACTCGGAATCGTTAATAGTAAAAAATAAAGGTGATTAGTAGTCATATTTATGTCCGCCAATCTTTGTTATAATTATTTACAACTGTTTCCTTTCTAAAGAAATAATTAAAACTCATTTTCAGGAGAATAAAGGACACTTTTATTTATCTAAAACAAACACTGATCGTCACATTCTTTCTTAGAATCAAGTGAAATAGAACTATTAACATTCACTGACCCAGGCACCTGTTCCATTTAGTATTCTTGAGAAGTTTCATAAATTTTCTCTTGGTAAAATTTTAAAATAATCCTGACAAATTATAAATTACAATTTGTAAAAGTCTTGACTATTTGATAATGACATTTTGTAATTGACCCTCACAATTTGTAAATGACCCTGACAAGTATGTAGCAATACATAACTATCTTAAAAAATTTCATCACATGTCATTTCAACTTTGTTTTAACCAAAGTATTAGACATCTCACGGAGCAAATTCGGGTGTGGGAGAAAGTCGTACAATACAGCAGTAAAGTATTTGCAACAGTTTTCTGAACGCCTTTCATGTTTACTCTAATATGATTATTATAATATCATAAAATTCTACTACTTACTATTAAAAGTATTAAAAATTGTCATGGCTAGTTTGTAACACGTCAAGAAATGGTAGCACAAGAACACACGCGCTGTCATAGGAAATAATTATTATCGTCAGTCAGTGTGTGAAGAGACATTCTGATGTGAGCATCTGTAGCTGTTCAGCCCGTACTTTTGTGACTATGTCGCACCCCTTATGCAAGAAGGCCACATCTCCGAAAAATTGGAAAACAAGATTCACCTATTGTTAGATTCCTCGTTTTCCGTTACGTGAATATTAATGAATTTGTGAATTCTTTGTTTTCCGTTACAATTTCATTTTATTAGATTAATTAATAGTGAAATAATTGCAATTCATTTTAAATTAAATTCCTGTTTTTAAATGCCCTCGAGAAAACTTCCGAAGGTTCTCCTGCGAAATGAATGATTTTGGAGAGATGGTCCTGTTCCATTGGGGGTGCGATGTGTGTTATCCGTTTTGCGATTCCAAAACGTTCGTTAACCTTCGACGAAGATTGAACATGAAATTTTGGGTGTATTTCAGCTAATCAGCCAACTAATCTTACGAAGCAACACATCTGTAGAGATGCAGAGTTTACCGTGGCTGTGAGCGGACATTCGACGAAAACCACCAGGTTTGTGTCGGGCACAAAACGGAATGGTGCATGATTAACCACCCTGATACCGTTTTCCACGCACACGCGAGTTTCTCACACACGTGAGTTTCTCGCACACGTGAGTTTCTCCCCACATATCCCTTCTGTACGGGTGGCACTCTCCAGATTTAGATCCTACCACATTTAAGTCTTCGCCCTCTTGAAATCTTTGCCCGGTTGAAAATGATTTTTTTTTTGTTATTTAAAGTTGCATCAACATCTAGGTGATTACCGACCTCTATTGGAGTTAACATTATGGCAACTGTGAAGATAAAATGCTATGGTGATGATAAGAGGTGAAAAGACGAACATAAATACAATCATGCCCGAGGCGGGACTTGAACCCGCGATCCTTCGGTTCGTGATCGCTACGACACTATTCTCAGCCACCGGATCGGCGGTTGAAAATAATGTTTTCACACATTTTCAAACATGTAGCCTAGATTGCAGAAGGTTTTGGACGCGTTTCAACTAGTGGTCTTCCAAGACAAATTTCGGGAGTCGTGGACGCTAAAAACGCTATATTGGTGAGCAAAGGGATAGTTTGAAGAAGGCAATATGTAAAAGGTAGATTGTTGGGTAGTTTCTGGTCAACAGACCTAGTCTTGAAACTTTATGGAACCACCTCTTATATATACTTTATGAATCACCAATTCCTTTAAATAATATTTTCATAATTCTTGGCGAGGTACGCTATTTGAATTGTAAGTACAAAGAATTTATGTTATTGGCCAATATATGATCTGAAATGTGTGTCACAAATAGGTCATTCATTGCAGATGTTCTGAAGGCGATTAGGATGTAGTCAGTTAGCTGAAACATTTTCTTCTTGATCATTTGGTGAGCATATAACTATCCGTATAACATGAATCATAATGGATCGGAATGGTCAAACGCGAAAATAATAATTAAAGATTTTTTCAATATTATATATCACACTTAACGTTCCCGAGAATATTTTTTTCAATGAAAATATCAATGGTGTGTCCCTCCATAACACGTGATTAACAGATAACTAAATAGCACCTATGCGATGATAAGAAGAAATACTTACTTATATCCCACCCGCGGCAATTTCTTACCAACTACTAACTCCATGTCAAAAGAAAATGAAAGTCATTTTGCAAGTCATTAGCGAGTCACGTAAATTTGTCAGGGCCTCTACACACCTCACGCGCTCGTAATCATCACGCCTTAATCACATTCACTTTCTCCCCCAAACATGGTCTCTCACTTCCCCACTACATTCCCCCACTCTCATCTCATTTCCTCAATACCCATCACATTCCCTTATTCACATCACATTCCTCCTCTCCTCACAACATTCACCACTCCCATCACTTTTCTTCACCCTATCACATTCCCTCCCTCCCCATCACATTTTCCCACTTCCATCACATTCCCCCACTCCCATCACATTCACTCAATCCCATCACATTCTCTCAATCCCATTATATTCCCTCACTCCCTATCATATTCCACCACTTCCCTTCACATTCCCCGTCACATTCCACCACTCCCCACCACATTCCCTCATTCCGTATCACTTCCTTCACTCCGTGTCACATTCTCTCTCTCCACACCACAATCTAACTTCCCATTACATATCCTTACTCCCATCACATTCCCTCACTCCCCATTACATTCCCTCACTCCTCACCACATTTCGGCACGCATTACCCATTCACCACACATTTGCCACACTCCACAGATTTCTATTTCATCCCCCTCACCCCATACTTTCCCCCTCCCTCACCAAATCTTTAATTCCTAGTCCCCTCCCGCACAACCATCACCACCACTACCTCTGTCACTTCCTTCACCGCCAGCAGCATTGCCGCCACAATTTCAGTAGTGGCCGCCAACGCCGCCTCCTCTTGAACTGCAAACGGAATCGTATTGACAGCGTGGTATATGACGTCACCGCAGTCGCCGCCGTCTCGCTGACCTCATTCGCAACCGCCAATTAGCGGAGGATTATGGGGGCGGTCAGTCCAAAACCGCGCCACACACCCGTCTCATCGCTGCTCTAGCCACCGCCCCTCCCCCTGCCTGTCCTCGCCCCTGCCCCGCTAATCGCAGCCCTCTGAGCAGGCCACTGCCCTCGGACCAGTGTCTTATTTTCGATGCCTTTGCGTGGAGGAGTGAATGTCATGGACTGAAGAGGCAATTTGCGTCTTTCATAGTAGCCAGAATCATTACACTAGAACAAAATTCTGTTTTCAGAATCAGAACTACTCTTATATTAATTCATAGGTCACTGCATTGATTCACACAATCTGACGTTAAATTGGGGAGTAACTGAATATTATACATCCTCTTGAACTGTCACTTCCCATCATATTCCCCTTTATATTGGTTCGAGGAATTTGTATAGTATTCCGTAGATCATTGAAAAGGTTAGCGAGTTCATTTACTAATCACAAGAACACATTAATCTCCGAATAATGACACCCATTGTACATGTAAAATAATTTCTCTATTACAATTAGAAAACATATATCGATAAAGAATTATAATTTAAATACATCAATAGCCGTACGTACTGTGATTCTTGGGTGTGTTAGTATGTGTGTGTGTGTGTGTGTGTGTGATTAAGGGGTGGATAACTAGTCCCCACAATGAAGGATTTTCGACGCTAGTTAGATAGCGAAGTAGAATCTAGTCGCTGTTGCAAGATGATTTGAGCGGCGGCTGCTCTGATTGATAGTTTACCGTGGTTTCTCCTATCAATACCAGATGAATGCCGGAGCAGTGCTTTAACAAACGAACAGCGGGCCTTATTCCCTTTCATAACCTTATTCCAATCCCTACCCTTGCACACATACACATTGATACTTTCGTGCTCTACATTACCGTAAAGGTTAAGAGATCAATCGGGAACTTAGACTATAGTTTGACTCGATTTAGTGGATTTCGCTCTCTTTTCGCCAACTCCACTTGTCTCTTCCCCTTCCGGCCCGTGCCACTCTGCATCCACTGCTGTCCCTAGGAGATGGTAAGCAGTAGAGTGTGACGGGTGGAAGGTGGCAGGAGGTGATAGAAGAAAACTGAGTGGTCAGTGATGGGTGACCTCACTTCCGTCTTCCTCTCTCCAATCACTAACCACTATTTTTTCCCGTTATTTGCCAGTCGTCATTACCTTCTTTCCGCGTTTCCCGCTGGGGGAGGTGGCGCAGGGCATCAACTGATGTCACTGCAGCGCCTCTGACCGGTAGGTCCTAGGTTCGAGTCCCGACGGCGACAGGATTTTCGACACTAGTTAGACAGCTAGATCCAATTCATCTGCTGCCTGGAGGATAAACCTAGTATCCGTCTGCTCTGATCGGTAGTTTTCCGTGATATTTTTAATCAACACCAGCCGAATGGCATAGTAGTACCCTAACAAACGGGCCACGGACCGCGGGCGCTCTTTCCTTCCTCTTCCTTGTCCTATCTTCACCCCTTAGTTACAAACTAACATGCACTATACAATTACACCTGCCGGGAGACCGGTCGGGAGTTTAGAATTTGTCCCAGCTAGGTCGATCCCCTAGTGGTGGGAGATACCTTGTTGTGAAAAATCTCGCTAGCCGACGGTAGGTCGGAGTCGGATCTCGCCATTCAGCGAGGGAAGACCACCGCCACTTCCCGGGGAAAAAATGCCATACACGCAGCATTAATGACCTTAGTAGTTAAACCACCCGGAATCACTAACAATTAATCTTACCGTAATTCGCCACCGTTCTAAGGTCCGTCGCCCGTCTTCCATATCAGCCATTTCTCCCACATTCACCTTTAACGGCACTTTTCCCGGTCGTCATCCTCTTCCGCCCATTTCCTTACCGAAGAAATGGAAATCTGGTTCAATAACTCTCAAGTGGGAATAGGGTATAGAGTTTACATACGAGGAACGTAGAGTCGTAGTAAGATGATAAAATAACATTGAATCTAAGTTTTTAATTAAAAATGAGACAAAATGTGGCAATTGTACTTATTTTCGAAAGCGAAAAAAGCCATAGAAAGGTGTATTATTTTTTTCCTTTTACGCCTGAAAAGTATATTTATAAATTTGCACGTCATAAAGGCATACCTAAATACATATTCGTTTTGATACTTCTATCATAGCAACTTGTAGCAAGTCGTGGTGACCATCCTTTCACCTAGACATTCCTGTCTTACAGCCCACGCAACATCAAAAGTCAGCATAAACATATTTCATATGATTATTTCATACTATTTTAAAATTGAAGTTAAGAAAGACAACTACTAAGTGATCGTACAAATAAATAGAGTGCAATTTTTACACCGCATGGTAACTTAGAAATGTATTCTAATATTTCACTTTAAACAGTATTAGGATCCTTCAAGTCAGGAAATAGATTGCCCGCAGTATATGTTAACCCACAATACCCCACTGTTTGGCAAGTTGCAGTGTTCAGGCGCAACCTCAACATGTCAAAAACGCTACAAAGGAAGAAATGGAAAATAAAATACGGGGAATAGTTTCAATTATTGTCATTCAGCATACTTTCAAGCATTATTGCCACAAAGATCAATATTTGGGTAAAAAGTAACCATATAATTATTTATTTTATCAATTGTCACTTCAAAAACGTATATGCAACACCATAGAAACGAGGATTTGTGTTACATGAGCCAAGCTTTAAATAATGATTTTTTTTTTCATAAAAAGCTCTCTCATTGGTCGCAGCCCCCACGCGGGCAGCCCCAGCGGGATCCCGGTCAAACACACTTCAAATAATAATAATAATAATAATAATAATAATAATAATAATAATAATAATAATAATAATAATAACAATGATGTCCGAGCAATGTGGCTCAGTGCGGAGCGCGCAAACTTCGCAGTTGGGAGGCCTGGATTCGATTCTCGGACCGGTCATACTGACCGGGGTTTTCGTGGTTTCCCCCTCAGTCACACAGGCGAATGCTGGGACGATTCAAAAAGGCCACGATCACCCCTCAGCATCATCCTATCACCTCATTATTCATAATTCAAGGCTTAACAACCTTGTCTTACTGAAGGATACAGCCGACAAACTGATCCCCATAATTACACACGTTTCTCTCCATGATAAAATACGACTAGGCCTCGGAAGAGAACGTGTAGCGTGGTCAGAAATGACAGATACGCTAATAATAATAATAATAATAATAATAATAATAATAATAATAATAATAATAATAATAATAATAACGGTGATAAAAAAGGGATTAATAGATAAATCATATTAATAGATTCGATGTTACATAATTAATAGAGACAAATCCAACATCTGTACCACAAACCACACATGTTTTATTGTCACACCAATCAGCTAATAACTGCTGGATCAAGTTAGACGTATTATAACTAGTTTCATCTTTCAAAACTTAACTCGCATCAAATATGTGCCATAGACTATCATGACGTTCATTGATATCAAAGAAACTTCTGCTGACCCAGTGAACATTCGGTAAGTTTCTCTAATTTTCCGCCCAATTACGATGTTTTGAACGCAAGTTAATTACACAAATTACCGTAATCAGTCTCTAGAAATGTGATTATTCATCCTCCGTGCCGACATAAAGCATTTTCAAATTGTGAAAGTGGTGTATTACCAGAGGGATGATGCCTCGACAATGGGACGCAAATTGGAAAACAAAATCGAAAGCAAAATCGCTGGAATTCACTGCTTCTCTGGATCAGTAGATTAAGACAATTTTGTTTGTGATTGTTCGAGTTGAAAAAATTATAGAAACGAATGTAAATATCGCGATTACTTTTCTCTTTTAAAAACTACAAAACTCATTAAGATTTGTAATATCTGCAAGAATTACAACACTCGTCTCTGTGAAGAAGTATTCTGCACAAGAACGCTGCGCTCCACTGTATTATTTGTACTTACGAATCAAGCTGTGAATTTTCCTTGCATTCGAGTCATGTGCTGCAGACCCATAATTCACGAATTTTTAGTCTGTGGCCTTCGAAAACCACTATGCTCCCTTGGGGCTATAAAGCTTGGAACGCCAACTCCCGGGTGATAATTTGCATACTCTGGTGACATTCACGGCCTATTTCAGTTTCCTTCCGATAATCAGCAGACGTTTAGAGTACGATGACCCTCTCTCGTTCCGTCCACGCACTGGTCAATGGCCTCATTCATTTCTCCCTTCTCTCATTCTCTCTTTGCACCTCTTCCTGCCTCCCGCTTACCCTCTCTAGCTTCCAGAATACCGCTTCCCAGCCCCTGACCACCGCCTACCCTTCAGAATCCACCACTCACTGTTCTTGTCTTCCTTTCCCTGTCCACCACCCACAGTCCCATCGCTTCCTTTTCACCCTTCACCACTCACGGTCCCAACGCCCTCTGTTCTGCACACCAACCGTCGTACCACCTACCCATCCATCCACCACCCACCGACTATCGCTTACCGTTCTCTGCCCACCGTTTGGCACCGTAAGTGCAATCTCCTTCGTCTTTACGTCATTCTCAATCGCCATCACGTCCCCACCCACGCCCCCACCCACGCCCCCACCCACGCCCACACCCACGCCCACACCCACGCCCACACCCACACCCACACCCACGCCCACACCCACGCCCACCCACGCCCACCCCACGCCACACCGCCCACCACGCCCACACCCACGCCCACACTCACGCCCACACCACGCCCACACCCGTCCACCACGCCCACACCCGCCCACACCGCCCACACCACGCCCACACCCACGCCCACACCGCCCACACCCACGCCCACCCACGCCCACACCCATGGCCACACCATGGCCCCACCCCGCCATACCCCGCCCACGCCCATGCCGCCCGCCCATGCCCGCCCACGCCAGCCACCCACGCCCCGCCCATACCCACGCCACGCCCATACCCACGCCCACGCCCATACCCACGCCCAGCCACCACGCCCATACCACGCCCGCCCACCCACGCCCACACTCACACCCACGCCCACACTCACACCCACACCCACGCCCACACCTGCGCCCACACCCACGCCCACGCCCATACCCACGCCCACACCCACGCCCTCACACACGCCCCTCCCATCACTCGAAAGCTCCCTCGCCCGGCTGTCATACCGCTTGCTGCATGTCCGCTCCTCTCTCCCTCGCCAGGCCAACCGCTTCTCGAACGGTCGCCGGCCCGCCCGCCTGCCTCAGGCCGGCCCGCTGGCCCGTTCGCCAATCGCCCGCCCACAGGTCCATCGGCGTAGCAGGTCCGTACAGCGCCTACTTCCCCGCTGCGCCCCAGCCGGGCACCGAACCGAGTCCCTCGGCCACTAATGATCTGGCGCCCAGAATGCTATTAGCACTAAGGGGCTTTGGGTTCGTACTCGCACATTGTCTCTGTTGTTACAGCACACAATTAACGAGCCCACGGCCATAATGATGATGAGAGGACAGCAGCGGTGGGGCTACGGGCGGCGGTGGGCGGTGGGCGGTGGGCGGTGGCGGGCGAAGGGCGATGAACGAGCGGAGGCACACCGGACCCCTAGGAGGTCCCAGGAACGAGGCAATTTAACGTAACGGGTAATTGCCTGGGAAGTAACGTCGTACGCACACACATACACACACACATGCACTGACACGTACAAGCTCGTCCACCGGTCACCAAGACTGCCCACGTGGGGAGCATAGGGAATCGAGGTACGGAGGTGCAGTGTCTGGCAACGACGACTGTGCCGGAAACTGTGGAGTCGCAGAGCTGCACGTATTTCGTTGGGATAGGGAATTCTGGTGGAAGTCAGTGAAAATACCTGGGAGCAACCTTCTGAATGGAAGTACAAACCTAAAGAAATTACAAGCAACGGCACCGTCACAAGGTGTGAGTTGTAATGGACGATATGACATTATGGTTTCTGGAAATGTTGTACTGATAAGTAACACAGTGAAAGGAAGGACAAATTTCATTCAGAAAACAGAAAATAATTAAAAATACACCTTTGCGATATCTTTTTAGAGCATTTCATCTGTTGTGCATGCAGTGTGATACTCAAATATTTTAAGCCTGTGGTTTGTTTATTTAATTATCTTTAAACCAAAATATTCACTTGATTTTATCCTGAAACTTTTCCATGTAGATTATCATATTTTACACCTGATCTATTCCTATAAATAATATTCCGCTAATAGAAAATAATTAGCAAAAAGTAGTATCTTGGAGCAGCAAAGCTACTGCTAAACAGAGCCACACAAAATGTTTTTAAGTGCTTTGCTTGGACACAAAAAAATCAGAAAAAAATTGATTTTTCACTATTTGCACCATTTTATTATCTGCCTTCTCCTGACCATGATATATACTGCATGGTCTACCACATTTTAGTCCATAAAAAACGAATTAATGAAACTACCTAGTAGCCAGGGCGTTTAAAGGGTGGACGTAACTCTTAGAGGGAAGTAGAAGTGAGAAATAATATTATTTTTTAGATATTTGCAAAGTTCGCGTTATTGTTTACAATTCATGGCTGCACTGTTAGTTGACGTCAAACGTGTTTCCTTTATTTATTCTAAATAAAACGCCTATTGTTGTGTATAAGAATGGAAGTAAATTGCATTGTTGTAGTTGTATTGTTGTAAGTAGTTGTATATAAGTAATTGCATTAAAAAGAATAGAAATAAAGGATTGTGATGAAATAAAACACCTCTTTGTAAATAAAACGCCTAGTGAAATAATTAAGAATGTCTGTTCGAAGAAATACCAAATTTATCCTCCATGTATTGCCAAACAACGTGCAATGAAGTGTGAAATAAAAAAAAATCGCTCTAAAACAAAAACGGAAGAAGAATAAGGAAGCTAAAAGGAAACGAAACAATTAGGAGGTTCCAGATAATCTGGAATATGGAACAGGAATGCACTCAGTGATTGAGTACAAGCGAACTTCTTCTCCAAACCTTTGAAGTCGATTTACACAAATTCTTGTTGTTTTTTAACTTTAGGAACATTTATTAACTTTACGAAAAATAGTAGAACGTGTTTCAGTTTTTGCAGCACTATCTTCAATTTTTTTAGTCATAATCAGAAACAAAACTACCAAAGATATCAGCCATTTACATGTAAAAAGATACAAATAAAAAAGTAATAAATATTCCTGTTCAAAACTAATGAGTGTATATCAGATTTTTGAGATGATTTGCATTAATGAAGGTTTAAATATTAAAACAATCCACTCCTTTAAATAAAATAGTTTTTGAGATATGTGTACCTAAAAATCATAAACTTAATATAGGCAAGATGGGGATGTCCTTCTCCACTCAAAAACAACAAATAACTAGTGATGCTAAAACAGCACGTACTTCCTAGCCCGTACTTTCACGGCAAAATTACGAAAAAAACTCAACTTTTCGAAAATTTGTACATGATCTAATTTCAAAATCTATCTTAAGGAACAGATTTCATTAAGGGAAAAAACTTTATCTTTAATATTTTAGTTGTAGGAAGACTCCGAAAAAAATTAAACAGCAATTTTCGAAAAATTAGCATTTTCAACGAACATGAGACCTACATCATTTTTTTCAACGTCCTTTACTCTATCCAAAAACAAAGTTTAATAAAAAACGATAGAGTCATTTTTTTAAAATTTGAAAAATGTCATTTATGGGAAAATTTGGAAAATCAGACTTTTTGTACAATACCCTCCAAAATTCAAAAATAGGGTTCAATTCATGCGGCCACGCAAATATATATATATATATATATATATATATATATATATATATATATATATATATATATATATATTGAGATATACAAATTTTCTCTCTACTTTAATATCTTGCAAAGATCTTAGCGTCCGGCTTGCTGGGTCAATGGGTCACGATATATTATAATCCTTATTACCTTTATAAGGGATTATAGGATCCGCAGACTATACAGCGCTGCTGGGAATCTGAAATAGAATGATTCTAATTCCTAGTTCATTACTGTTTGGATTGACTAAATGAAAGATCACTTTCTTTTCTAAAGAACAAAATTTAACAAAGTTTATTGTTACCTTTTTGCAAACAATATAGTGAATTTAATAAATGATTTTGATGTTAGGCCTTTTATTAAGATATCTTTGAATTTAGAGTTTTATACCGCGGTTAACTTATCTATTCTTCGTTGATGTCCCTCGAAGACTTCTCAGTCGAAATATCTTGCGAGCTTGCCGTAGTCCAAAGTTCCAAGAAATCCTCTTCTGCTCCTATCCAAGATGGTGTCAAACTATCAAAATTATCAGTCCCGATTACGTCCTATGACAGAGTCCCGAAACCTATAACTCAATCACCACTCCCGACAAAGTTCCAATTTATGCATCAATATTACTTCCACATGCAATATCTGCAATATTATTTACTGTCCTTAAACTTTCACGATCTGAAAACCCGGCTCTGACTATCTGCACTCCACTCGCTCTCTCTCACGACCTACGATCCGTTCAGACACGCGATGCCGGTCAGAATCAAATATTCCTGCATGATTCACCCCTCGAAGACTCCGTATTAAACTACCTTCTTTTTTTTTCATAACATTTGACCGTCCTTCTCTCACCCAGCCAATCCATGCGTTCGTTATATTTTGGTGTAGCTGACCTTTCGATCGTCTAAACTTCTTCGCCCAATCCCAAATTTTCTACTTTCGGCATCCAGCCACCGCTTAATGCATTTTCCACCATATAGTCTACAAATAAATGTTTGTTTATTTTCATGTGACATATCGGTATGTCACAATATATATATATATATATATATATATATATATATATATATATATATATATATAATACAAATATATACAAATAAACGATTGAAGAATTAACGCACGTTAGTATTGCGCAAATAAAAAGATATTTTTTACTAACAGGTAAATAGTCATGAATGCTATCTCTGACTCCGTTCTCCGGTTTATAATAAAGTCTGGATAAAAAAAGCTCTGGGATTGGATCCAAATGACATCATATATTTGCATTTTGCATCAATCCATTTTCAGTATAATTATGTCCGTCATTAGTAGTCACACAGTCATTACATTTTTTTCTAAAGACAGACTATTTCTGATCCAAAAACAAAGTCATTCCACTATGTACATCTAAAAACGTTCACGCCATTTGTTCCGTATATAAAATGGATGTATGTTCTCTATTATATGTGAAGAGGTACAATACTACTTACTGTATTCTGCCGTTTTTACAGAGCTGCGTTTGAAGTAAACCAGCTATTACGGTGTCATCCAAAAGTAAGGCTGGACGCTACCATTATGACGTCACCGTTGTGACGTGTAAGGTCTCGATTGGACGGTACCGTAACAGCAGCTCAAATATCAGGCGTAGCAAAGTAAAAACCGCGGTATAGACAGTACCAACCCGAGTTTCCTCCTCTATTCTGTTTTCTTCCATGACATTACTTTCAAGCTTTTGCCTTTTCGGGACTTCCTAATTTCTCATCACTTCCACATCTTGACTAAAACTGCTCCGCGATCCTACTAGCAGAAATTTAATAGAACTCTCCCCAACAAAACTCCAGGGAGCAATGTAAAAACCTCCATTTCCGAACAAAAGTCCCCATCCCCTCCCTCCTCTTCTCTTCACTTCTCTTTGGGTCCCTGCACGCCGAGATAATCGAACTGCACCTCGGAAGATCGACTCGTTTTACATTTGTCGAACATCTCATTCCTTTGCGAGGCGAGGTAATATTACAAACGGCCACTGAAAACTCCGCGCGAGGGGGAGGGGGCGCGGTAAAGAGATCGTTAGTAGTCCCACAACGTCCATTACACGCGCCGCGGCTCTGCTAAAGATGCAATCTACGGCGGTTGTTATTTCGGTGTAATGTGATAGCAGCGGCCACCGCAGAGGCGAGTTTTCAATTTTCGCCGTGTTACGCATCCACCTGGCGTCCCCTCGTCCGCGCATTGCCCGCCTCTGTCTCGCCCGCCTCCCCCGGCCGTCAACGTAATGCCCGACTCTAAACCATTCCACTTCCGACCTGTCTATGACCATTTCCCGGCGCCTTTGCGTCTTAGCTTCGCCTCCGCCCTCGCACCTCCGCTCTCGCGCCTCCGCTCTCGCGCCTCCGCTCTCGCGCCTCCGCTCTCGCGCCTCCGCTCTCGCGCCTCCGCTCTCGCGCCTCCGCTCTCGGGCCTCCGCTCTCGGGCCTCCGCTCTCGCGCCTCCGCTCTCGCGCCTCCGCTCTCGCGCCTCCGCTCTCGCGCCTCCGCTCTCGCGCCTCCGCTCTCGCGCCTCCGCTCTCGCGCCTCCGCCCTCGCGCCTCCACTCTCGCGCCTCCACGCTCTCGCGCCTCCGCTCTCCCGCGCCTCCGCTCTCGCGCCTCCGCTCTCGCGCCTCCGCTCTCGCGCCTCCGCTCTCGCGCCTCCGCTCTCGCGCCTCCGCTCTCGCCTCCGCTCCTCGCGCCTCCGCTCACTCACTTGCCTCCGCTCTCGCGCCTCCGCTCTCGCGCCTCCGCTCTCGCGCCTCCGCTCTCGCGCCTCCGCTCTCGCGCCTCCGCTCTCGCGCCTCCGCTCTCGCGCCTCCGCTCTCGCGCCTCCGCTCTCGCGCCTCCGCTCTCGGGCCTCCGCTCTCGGGCCTCCGCTCTCGGGCCTCCGCTCTCGGGCCTCCGCTCTCGGGCCTCCGCTCTCGGGCCTCCGCTCTCGGGCCTCCGCTCTCGGGCCTCCGCTCTCGGGCCTCCACTTCCGTTTCGACCCAATTTTCCTTCGCCTACTATGACCCTTCTCTCATCAGCGCATAAGTTGCCTATTCCCGCCTCCATCGAAGTTTCTATTCATCTCAAACCTCACCCGCCCTCCCTTGCATCTGTTTCGTTCCCACTCCATTCACTCCGTCTTCTCTCCATCTCAACATAACCATCACCCCCTCCTCCTCAACCTCCAGAAGCGTTCTCTACTGTTTTCAAGCGCGGTAGCTTAATGCCTCTAATATTACGATTACAAATGTTATAAAAATATTGAGACGGCTTAAACCAACAGCAAGCACCGCTTCGACCAAGAGGAGCCAGCGGTTAAATTTAAATAGATAATGCCGTTCCTCACTTCCGAGAGAGAAAACAAGGGAAAGATAAACAGGAGAGAGACAGAGCAAGAAATACACAGGAAGGAGCGCGGAAGGCAAGGTCTGCCAGCGAACGCCTACCGAGAGGCTGGCTCCGGGCGGGTCGGCACGTGGCCAAAGCACGCGGATGGCTGTTGTGATCCAATTCCCGCGCACGTGCACGCTGACGCGGAGTGGAAGGGGCCCACGTGACAAACGCAAACGGAAAAGCTTTCAATCGAGGCTTCGTTAACGAGCCGCTCCGCAATACAACGCGCTCTCTACGAACTGCTGGTGATGTTTTTACATCATTATAACGGTATTTGCAAGTTTGGAGTTCCCGATAATCTTGATTAAGCTCTGGCAAGAAAAGGTTGAAACGTCGTTTGAACAACAGTTGTTTAAATGTATTACGAAACATATTTTTTGGTTACGCTTTGCTCGACAACTCAAGCGATGTGGATCAACGGCTATGATTTCGATAAAATTACTTAAATTGAAATGAAAATACTTTAATCAAAAATATCATAATCAAAACTTCAGGGGGGAGAGATATTACTATTTTAAATATTAAATAGTTTTTATATAAATAATTTAATCGAAAGGGTAACAATTGTTTCACTACATACACATTTAGAACCATTTGTGAAGCTAGAGGAGTAGATATGGGGCGTTGCACTTGTATGCCTTAGAAAATTAAAGATTTCTCTCAGAATCAGACAACGTTATTTACAGTAACAGTAATGGTAGAGAGGAGCATTTCACAGAAGAACAGATAGACTTACGGCAAAGGTGGTTGGACAAACGTGCAAGATAGGGTAGAAACATTTGTGATTTCTTAAATAAGACACAATAAGGATGCACGTCAATTGAATAATGTGAATGTGACTCCACTATCTTTGATCTGAAGAGTGTCTTGGTAGTTAACGCGATCTCTCGGGCTCCTGAGCCACACGCTGGCCTATCGCCTCTGAGTGCGCCTAGCTTCCAGCTCAGAGCCTGTACAGCCGCTCGCGGCTTGCAATATTGATTCCACGAAGCTTCGTGAAAGGGAATTTTTGAGGCGCTTTCGGTGCCCGCGTCCAAAGGCAACACATCCTCGGCAAAGCACCACCACCACCAGCACCAGTAGGACCGTCAACAGCCTGCCGGCGCAGCAGTAGATCGCTGGGAGAATCTGAGCAAAAATCGATCGCGGCTTCTGCGTGTCTCCCAGTCCGCTCAGCATTAACAGTCGCATAAAATAAAAAATTCCGATAGATAGAAATTATTTAAGAAGGGACTGCTTTGATAGTTACTACTTGGCCACTGCTGGCAACGTAATAACAGGTGATGTCCATGCACTCATTTTGTATATGCGTTAGTTTAGAGTTAGCTAATTTGTAAATGGATTCATTAGTATCTCTTGCAATGTCATCGCCCTGTATGATGTTCATTCGTTTCCCGACCTGTCAAATTGGCCCCTTCTTAGAGCAACTTCCAACTGTACTCGGAGAATCCCAATGGGAGAGAGGTTATCTGCGTACTTCAGAATAAATTGTAAAATAATTGAAGCAAAAGTTTATATCCTAGTGACATGCTGCATCAAAAGGTGCCCCTAAGAATGCACAAAAAATTGTTTTCCAAAAATTATTTTCCAACACTTGTCAACAACAAATAAAACTCCCCCATAAGCCTGCAATAAAGTGAGTATTTTAACAAAAAGAAATTTCAGAAATACTTCAATAATATAGCAGCTTAGTGTAACAAAACAGATGAATAAAACATATTCTTCCAAAAATATGTACAACGTTCATATTTCTTAACGCAACACGAGAGTAGCAATAGTTTAATGGCGGAAGGCTTCTTCCTTGGAGCTTTAATTTCGCATGTTGTAAGCAATGCCGTATTGAGTAAGAAAATTTAGTACGCACGCACAGTAAAAGAACAGGGTGAATAAAACTATCAAATATTTCTATTTTTAAGTACAAATCGAAATTGTTTCATTGTATCGAGGCCTTTTCCTGGTTCCAGGAAATTAGTATAATATATTTAAGGACTAATACTTCGTGCAATTATCAATATATAACATACATTTTTAGTAGATTTGTTTTGAAATATTCACAGATTTTGAGGTATGGTAGAGATGTATATATTTTGAACATCTTCTGTCATTGCGGTCCTTTTCTGGAAGACACAGATACTGATGTTCTACTTTTTAACAACTAGTTTAACAATCACTATGCTGCTCCAAA
This sequence comes from Teleogryllus occipitalis, assembly GCA_011170035.1. Classification (NCBI taxonomy): domain Eukaryota; kingdom Metazoa; phylum Arthropoda; class Insecta; order Orthoptera; family Gryllidae; genus Teleogryllus; species Teleogryllus occipitalis. The sequence goes on from BLKR01002042.1 coordinate 55,941, forward strand.
TGTACTATTGTAGGTAAACAATAAGATGTGTTTATGGTGTGAGTGCAACGTGTTGACGGGCTGCCAGGCTTGAAGAGAACGACGAAGTTTCCGCGAAGCGATTACGTATGGCTATAACACGTATAAACATCTGCAAAGCGATTAAGTATGGCTATAACACGCAAATCAGGAAAGCGATTACGTATGGCTATAACACACGTAAACCTCTGCGAAGCGTTTACGTATGGATTTAACTCGCTTAAGGGGAGCCAGAATGAACAAAAATGATAAAAATATAATTTTTTCCTTTTTTAAAATCATTGATTACATTATAGTTTTCTGTTTTAAATAAGCCAAGTTTCATCTTAATATGTCATCTCCAAGTTTGTTTGTTTTTAATTTTGAAGTTTATGTAGCGTGGAAGTGGGGGAGGCCGTCTCAACACATTGTGGGTGTTGCTTGAACGTCGTGAGTGGTTTTCTGCTTTCGTTGTAAGAAAAAGGTAATAGTTCGTTTTGAAGTGTTGGAAACACTGTTTTTGGCCACAATTGGTGGTTGAATACCTTCAAAATTTCCATGTTTATGTTTGCCCAGCATATGGACCAGGAATGCACTGAAAACATTAGTAGCCATTTCCCCTAAGTTTAAAATTTTCATCTTTGGGGGAACATTTTCACAAAAACTACAAATAGGAAAATGTTCAAATTTTAATAGAGCAAGTAGCACATCAGTTTATATAATTTGACGGGACGGACTTTAGACAATATTATTATAAATGTTGGTATTTTTAAAAACAAAACCGATTACAATGGACAAAATTTATATTTCAAAAACGAGTAATATTTTAAAAAAAGACTTCGTTAAAATTCTCATAAATAATGAATCTTCACTAACATAAAATTTCAAGTCAGTAAATTAAACGGTTTATAAGAAAATGTAACATTCGTGAAATAGGCCATTCCGGCTCCTGCAACATCTTCGAAGAGATTACGCATCGCATAACTATTCGATAAGTGTTAAAGAAGAATAATGTTCTAGGAGAATTTATATACTAGTTGAATTCAAGAGAAGTAATGTGGAACTTAATATATATGTTAGGATATAATTCAATCTTTATTGAGTTTTATTTTACGCGTCACCGTCTTATGTTACGAATGTTACGAGATGTGTACATACGGAAGAAACTTTGAATGTAAATAAATTGAATTTTATTTGCAACATTTCAATGTAGAATCCACTATATTGTGGCAGAATAATAAAACTGAATGGAACATAGACCAAGTTCTTTCGTGACACCCCAAATTCTTTATTAAATTGCTCGCAATGACCATATCAATGAAATGCATTGTAAGAATTAATGTGTGATGAGTTTCAAAACACTTCAGTTAATTGAGAATAGATATTTAGGACCAACATTTATTTATATCAAATGAATGTTGTATTCTTCATTGTCAAAATGTTCAGTAGAATGTGATGTAAACGTCTATCTAAAACAATAATACGGAAGCTTGTAACCCTTTTTATGCCATGAAGTAATAGCTCCAAAGCTAAATGATGCGATACACTGTATACGTTTTCGTGCTGTAAAGTGTATTGGATTGTGATGGATTGTATTGGTGAAATGTTGAGTTGAGAGAACCACGAGTTTTCTTGAAAAAATAGCGACCGATTACTCTGCGTAGCATGAGAAGAAAGAGATGAAACTTACCAAATGTGATACATTACAAAATTATTTCTCTAAATAAAGTGAGAAATTTATGTTGCTAACGATTATTTACGCAAAAAATTAATTTTGTAACTAAACATAATTATTCGTCATTACATTTCACTATTGACGTTTCATAAGCTTCAATTTAGTTTCATGAGGACCTGCTTACCTTGAGTATTGATAATTCTGATGTCTCAAATGTCCCTCCTCATTTCATTTCTATTTATTTGGATTTCGACAGCACGCGTCTAGTTTAGTTGACATATCCCATAATTTGATTGTTTCTCTATCTTCCTCAAAATCGAATGACCGAGACAAGCGTGTATTGGTAATAAAAATAGCGACAATTGTCTCAACCTCTTCCTCAATACTTCATGTACGTAACAAAACCGCAAGGTCTCTAGTGAATCCCTTCGTGTAAACCCTCCGAAACGCGCTCTCCCGCGAACAAATTCGCTCTGGTATGCCCAGCTCGTATTTCGCCGCCACCAACCCACTCGCCCGCGTGAGCGAGTCTCCCCGGACGCCTGCGGGACGGCAATGAGACGAGACGAGGACAGCAGCGCCGCGCCAGCCAGGAGAGAAACTAGCGGACCACGGGACATCCTCGGTCACATGGGGGCTCGCGGTTCTTCCTATTAACACTGACACCCCCCACCACCACCAAAAAAAAGCCTCACCTCCAACATTACCGCCGAAACCAGGAATAAAATTAAATTGAATATAAATTATTAAGTACGGTCCACGTGGAATTTGTGGGAGGAAAGGGGTGGGGGAAAGGACGTCCAAAACAAACGAGTGAGAATTCCCCGAGAGTATTTCGTTTTTAGAGCGGTGTATAAACACACAGAGTTTACTGCGGCAGGCAGAGCACACTGTGACAATATATTTAAACACATCTCTCGGAAATATTGCACACCTCCATGTAGAGCCCCCGATAACACGCACATGTGTGTGTATATATATTTATTTTATCCGCGAGAGGTATCACGCGAGCCGCTGGGAGGTCGGTAGCCCTACTAGCGCACTCGCACACGAAGAGCAACGTTTACAAATTGGACGTCCCTATTATCACCGTGATAGCTTGTCATTATATCCCCACATGTATTAAGATCTATGCGGATCCGGTTAATCACAAATGCCAATTGCGATATACGTTCTCGTGGGAAAAATAAATTATTACTTCGCAAATCAAACTTTACGCTGCGCTGTCGCTTGGCATGCAGACGGTTTTCGCGTCACGCCCAGCGATTCGCGCTTGTTCGCTATTTTTTCGTTGTTGCTTTTTTCGTTTTTCGGGGCCTAATGGCGTGCTTGGTTTCGGTACCATCGCTTCAGTTGACAACCAAGCGCTGTCATGTTTGTTGTGAACTGCTTTATGGAGAATCCATCGGGTGAGATGTATCGCAATGGTACTGTGACCTGCAGACGCCATCCAGTACACAAAGTTCATAACTGTACGTATACAAATTTCCAAGTTTAAAGAGAGGTTCGTAGTGCTTAAAATCAACCTAAACTCTTGCACAGAAGGTACTATTTCCATACTCTTACTTAATTGATTAATCAAAAACTGTCTCAGATATTTGTGAACAAAAAGTGTGATTATATAGTAAGACCTAAACAATTTTCATATACCTGAAGTTGTATATTTCCAACACTTTTCTATATTTAATACTTAAATGTAACTAAAATGTCAAATTAATTAATTACTAATTTTGATAATAATATAAAACGATTTAAATTTTTAAAAAAACTTTACCAAATAGAATTAATTTCAATTAAAAATTATTTAAATCAAAAAGAATAGGAAATTGTAAATATGATTTTTTTAAAGAAAACATCGACGATATTACTTTCATCTTTAACCTATTTCACACTTTGTATATTATTTAATCCATTGTATCAACATCGTAAAACAGCTAATATTGTAATGACACTACAGTCCTAAAACCAACCAGCTTTCATGTTCTCCAACATGACAAAATGTTCTCGTGACACGAGCTCAATAATTACAAAAAACAAAGCGTGCACGTAATACTTGTTATTTCCTTAATGTTATGAAGTTCACGTGATTCATTATTTTCTGTCACTGAGGTAATATTACATGTCAGTAAAATTTTTCTACTCTGAAAATAAAAGGTAGGATTCAAAACAAAATGTAAGGTCCTGTAATTCTCACAATGATGCTCCTTGTAATAATGTTCTTATGTATTAAAAGTGCGGAAACAAAATTACCAGGTTCGATTAAAAATACGATATTTAGTTGCACTACATAATTTTTGCCAAAATTCTTTTCTTTATTGTAGTGTTTTGATTTACATTACACAATTGAGTCCGTATGAATGAGTTTGAATGTTCATGGAACATTAACCAATTGTAGCTCGGTTGAAAAAATTGAAGTCACGAGCTAATCAACAACTGTCGCGGATAAAAATGAAATCATACGCGGTGATTTGAGAAAGATGTGTTGACAAGAATTTAATTTGAGGTCGAGTCGAAATGAGCAACGAGACACCAGCGGGTGTGATTCATGAACATTAAGTTTCATGATCAAAATGACTTTGTTCGTGTAAAGCTAGTTCCTAGATAATGTTTCAAAACCATAGAAAGGAAATATGACGTAGGCACAAAATGCGAAAAACAAGCATTGATATATGTGAGTGAGAGCTAACCTTACAAGTGAGGCGCCTTTCAGACAAGCAGTATGATCACCAGACAATTCCGACACGAGTGTCGCATTGGAAATGAATGTAAAACGTTTTAAATCACGGTGTGATTAGACGGAAATCTTTGTTCAACTGTATCAAGAAATAATTGAAAATTTTCAGTTATTAGAAATGCGTAAGACCAAAATAAAAGGCAAGGCTGACAATTGTGAACGAGATATAGAAGGTAGAGAGAGAAGAGAGAGAAGAGGGATGTGAAAGAGAGGAGAGAGAAGAGAGAGGAGAGAGAAGAGGGATGTGAAAGAGAGAAGAGAGAGGAGAGAGAAGAGAGAAGAGGGATGTGAAAGAGAGGAGAGAGAGGGAGAGAGGGGAGAGAGAGAAGAGAGAGGAGAGAGAAGAGAGAGGAGAGAGAAGAGAGAGGAGAGAGAAGAGAGAGGAGAGAGAAGAGAGAGGAGAGAGAAGAGAGAGGAGAGATAGGAGAGAGGAGAGAGGAGAGAGAAGAGAGAGGAGAGAGAAGAGAGAGGAGAGAGAAGAGAGGAGAGGGAGAAGAGAGAGGAGAGAGAAGAGAGAGGAGAGAGAAGAGAGGAGAGAGAAGAGAGAGGAGAGAGAAGAGAGAGGAGAGAGAAGAGAGAGGAGAGAGAAGAGAGAGAGAGAGAAGAGAGGAGAGAGAAGAGAGAGGAGGGAGAGAGAAGAGAGAGGAGGGAGAGAGAAGAGAGAGGAGGGAGAGAGAAGAGAGAGGAGGGAGAGAGAAGAGAGAGAGAAGACAGAGGAGAGAGAAGAGAGAGGAGAGAGAAGAGAGAGGAGAGAGAAGAGAGAGAAGAGAGAGAAGAGAGAGGAGAGAGAAGAGAGAGAAGAGAGAGGAGAGAGAGAAGAGAGAGAAGAGAGAGGAGAGAGGGAGAGAGAAGAGAGGGAGAGAGAAGAGAGGGAGAGAGAAGAGAGGGAGAGAGAAGAGAGGGAGAGTAGGAAGAGGGATGTGAAAAAGAGAGAGGAGAGGAGAAGAGGGATGTGAAAGTAGAGAGAGAGAAGAGAGAGGAGAGGGATGTGAAAGAGAGGAGAGAGAAGAGAGAGAAGAGGAGAGGAGAGGGATGAAAGAGAGGAGAGAGAAGAGAGAGGAGAGAGAAGAGAGAGGAGAGAGAAGAGAGAGGAGAGAGAAGAGAGAGAAGAGAGAAGAGAGAGAAGAGAGAAGAGAGAGGAGAGAGAAGAGAGAGGAGAGAGAAGAGAGAGGAGAGAGAAGAGAGGGAGAGAGAAGAGAGGGAGAGAGAAGAGAGGGAGAGAGAAGAGAGGGAGAGAGAAGGGAGGGAGAGAGAAGAGAGGGAGAGAGAAGAGAGGGAGAGAGAAGAGAGGGAAAGAGAAGAGAGGGAGAGGGAGAGAGAAAAGAGGGAGAGAGAAGAGAGGGAGAGAGAAGAGAGGGAGAGAGAAGAGAGGAGAGAGGAGGGAGAGAGAGAGAGGATAGAGAGAAAGATGACAAAGGGCGACGTCGCACGTCTAACTATATTTCTCTAGATAGACTAATTTAGATATTACTTCTACTTCCTGTAGGAATAACGGGCATGGAAATCAATATTTTTCTAATCCATTGGGCACTAATGGCAAACTTCCTTTACTCGCCCTCGTTAAATGCTTTCAAGAATGAAATGGAGAAATAAATTAAATTCTTCGCGGATCCAGTCAATTGCTGGTCCGTGGTTCTACATGGATGCTGACTTAGATTTCTTTGATATTGCTGATTTCAGCATAATACGATCTCTCCGGTACCACATTTTTATTGATAAATACTTTTATATAGCCACTAATAAATGAGATTTTTTTGGGTAAAGGAAGTAGGCTAAAAGGTTAATTTCTAGCATTAATGCTAAGTATGAGCAATGCTCAAATACTCAGAACTGTATGCAACCAAGGAAATAAATTACATTCTTCTGACTATATCAGAAACTACTGGCCTTAACGTAGCATAGTACATAATTAATTGATTTGTATACTAGAATTAAAATAAAATTGAAAACGGTAAACCCGTCTAAAAATACCACACATGGTAAAACACATCGTATGGCACACGTGATAAAACGTAAAATGATGAAAGAGACACTGGGGTGGTCGGCCTCATGCCACACTTTTTCCTACTCGCAAAATAACTTTTAGCACTACCATAAATAAATAAATATTTATAACTCGTATTACAAATAAATATTTTTAAATTTTAAATTGAGAAAAACTTATGAAATCTCGAAAAGTGCTTTCTCAACTTACAAACGACTCCTTGGGCTTACGATTTAAAAGAGTAGATGTGATTTTTAGCGCATTTGTGATAAGAATTGTCGCGGTATGCCAAATTGAAGGGAAAATTCCAGCAGGAATGCACCCCGTGGCGGGAGCAACAGCTGTCCGTGGCGAGTGAGGGGCGCCAACGACGCGAGTCGGACGTCTTGGGGCAGCGGCAATCTGCGCCGGGCGACGGCGCCCGCCGTGGCGCGGAAGCGACGGGGGCGGGGCGGGGGCGGCGTTGGGGGAAGGGGAGGGGGAGGAAGGCGGCGGCGGCGGCGGGCGCCCGATATTGGGGAAGTGCGCGGGAGTGGCCTAATCTAGTGCGGATGAATATTCAGCAGGCCGCATGTAACATCCGGACCCAGCGCTTGGCGACACGCTAGCCCCCGTCGCCGGCCTCGGCCCCGTCCCGCCCCCTCTGCGCGCTTGATGTATCCGCTTGCACGGAAGCGGAAGGGGCGCTGGGGGTGGTGGGGAGGGAAAGAGCACGTGGGAATGAAGCGAAGGGCTAGTGCGGAGTGGGGCGGGGAAAAGGGTGAGGGTCAAGCAGTGTGGGGACGGGAGGCGGGACCGTGGAGAAGAGGTGGGACGGGTAGTCAGGGTGCAGCCGCGATTGGCGAGAGGGGGAGGGGAAGATGTTGAGGAATGCGGTGTAGGGAGGCGAGGCGGAGCGGTCGGATCGGGGTGGGTGTTGCTGGGAGGAAGGTTGAAAGGAGGTATGACGAGGTAGGACAAATCGGCGAGGGCGGGGAGGGCAAGATTTGGTGTGGGTAGAGGTGGAGATTGTGAGATAGTGCTGAGCAGGGAATAACGGAGTGATGTAGGTATGTTGATGTGTGGTGTGATGGGGTGGAGTGAGTACAATGGTGTGTTGAGTTGACTGGGACTGGGTTGGTCTAGAGGTTTTGCAATGTGGAGTGGGCTGGAGTTTCGACGTGTGATATGAGGTGAGGGGTGGTGGGGAGGGAGAGGTGGGATTACATGAGGGGGTGGGGGAGGTGAGGTGGAGTGGAATGGGGTAAGATAGGGTGGAATGGAATGGGGGAGTTGAGGTGATGTGGATTGGGATGAGGTGAGGTTAGGCGGGGCGGGGTGGAATGGGATGGGGTGAGGTGGGGGTTGTGTCAGTAACATTAGGTTGCGCAGAGCCTCGCGGGCAGCCGACGCCACCACCGTCAGAGCGATTCGGTGTCGTGGGCACAATATGCAGACCAGAAGCGTTTAAGGGTAGATTACTCCGCTACTACATCTGGACTGTCGGCACCGCGCCGCACGCAACGCTATTAAGTTTCGGGACTCAGTTAAAGTATCGGCTCAGTTGTAAGAATTCCAATGCACTTGGAAAGTATTATAATTATTTATTCAGCTAATCGCAAGTACAATAAAAAGAAATACAGCAATGTTCAATTATTTGTTTTAAGCAACGAATACTATATTCCTTTAATTGATAGCTTGAAATTTATTGCAGGATATCGTGTATTATGTAGTGATTTGTTACTGTCTTCCACAACTAATCACAATATGTAACTTCGATAAAATTCGAGGGATTCAAATACCTAACATTTGGCTCCACGTTGGGGAGTTTGAGCAGAAGTGGTGTACACTAATTGTGTTTTCCACAAGAGTTATGAAAAGAGTATGGACAGGGAGAGATTCAAAAATAAAACGACAGCCAAACAAGCAGAGTTATGGAAAGAAATTTTAAGAATTTTAAAAAAAAAATATGGTGAAGAAAAAATATAGTTATTTAATTTCAGTTCTTTATTTAGGAGACATCTGAAGGTGAGAGAATTGACAATAATTGAATGTTGATTATTTTCATAAAATCATAGAAACCCACAAAACTTTACAAATGTCTTTAAATGAAACTTACTAATCATACGTAAACGTAATTTGTAAGATAAAACACAAAAAGTTGAAAATTCGAATTCATTTTTTATTTTAATTAATTAAACTTAATATTAAATAATTAACTTTCAAAACTAAAAATATTCAGTTTGTTTATTTGCACAATTAATATTACATTAACTTGCTTGGAGAGACATTTCAATAGATTTTACAATTAATTATTAATTACATTGAATCAAAGGATTCACATTTTTTATAATAATTACTATTATTTATATTATTATTATTTAGATATAAAACTTTTTTTAATCAATCTATACTACAATAATTGATTCTGTAACAGCGCCTTACCATTTGCATTGAATGATTTAATTGCTGTGCATTGCAACTGCCAATTGCCATAAACAGAATCTCTATCACTTTGAAATACGAAATTATCGTATTTTCATCTTAAATTATAAAACAAATTCTAATTGACATAGTCCTTTTTCCTTATTTGCATTAATGAAACGCTGAGATGTTTATTATACTTCGTTTTATTTGTACAAAGATTCCCTGCTTCCTAAAGCTGCTATCACATCCTGACATAATCCCATTGGTTCATGCAAAACCTAAATATTTGTGCAAGTTGCTCTGTCCTCACTGGTTTATGAAACCCTTTTCAACTATGTTGAGGTCACTAATTTCAAGAAAATCTCTTTCATTTTTCTTTACTACATAGTATAGAGAAAGATGTGTAATGCTTCAGCAAAAACGACAGTTTTTCGTCAGAATTATTCGTATTGCGACTCTCAAAAACCTAAAATGGGGATAATACTTGTTCCTATATGTAGTAAATTATTTCCTTTAACACGTTGTGCTAAAGCCCGTCGACCATCCTGCCCCGTCCACCCTTCTGCCCGTCGGCCCGTTCGTCCTTCAGTCCGTCCGTCCGTAATCCCAGCCGTTTTAGAGCAAAGTTAGTGTTTACCTTATAGAGCAAAGTACGTCTTCAAAAATGACCTAGTTTTCTTGATTTCTTTGAATTTTCTAAAATTACAAATGTTTCAAATTTTCAAAGATCTTCCTACAACCACAATATTAAAGATAGAGATTTTTCTTCTAAGTGAATCAGTTCTTCAAACTTGGATATTTAAATCATGTTACGAACACGATTTTTTTAAAATACCAGTAATCCTTGTAATTTTGCGTGAATTAAAAGCAATTTTAAAAATAAGATGTTTTTAAAATTCAAATTTCAATTTTTTTTTCTCCACAATGTTTGTACAGATAGTGCTAAATGCTGCAAAAAATTAACCTAAATGCAATTTTGATGTATTATTTTAATTTTTCAAAAATTACGCAATTATATTTTTTATATGATTGTCATGTTGCTATTATTTATATTACGGGCGTTTTCATACATTACCGCATTTGTGAATACAAGTGCATTAAATGATTTTGCGCAAAGTTTCTCAGAAACGCAAATTTCTGTTGTGAAATAGAGCTCAAAATTGGGCATTTTCAAAATCGCTCCACAGGACGTTTTCTCACGAACGGCTCCAAATATTTCGATGTAAATTTGTTCATAGGACCCTATTTGACTCTCTTGTAGTATTCTTAAAGTAAAATTTCCATTCTACTGTTGGTGAACCGAAAAACTAAGAAAACATGAACACGAGTTAAGCGCCGGTGGGTAGCAGCTGGGAAGAGGATGAAGCAACACCGAACTGCAAGACTATTCTAGTGAGATAAGAAATTAAGGTTTGTCATATTTCATGGCAACACTAGTTTCTTCTTTTCTTCCTCCTTCTTCTTCTTCTTCAACATTGAAAAATCATTACTGATTGTTTATGTCTAGAGAGTTGAAGCAAGTTCACGCACGTTCTCATTTTGGATATCTTTTGCTTTGTGTTTACTTCGTTTGCCAATGCTGGTTTGTGTGTATAATTGCTGGTATATTTTAGAAGTCTTTGGAGTACATTAATCTTTCTCCCGTTGCATTAGCTTGCTTCTAAAGCAATACATTTGTTTCGATTGATTGATTGTTAGTGATTCCAGGTGCGTCAACTACTGAGGTCATTAGTCCCGGAAGTGTAGTGCATGATCTTTTCATCGGGAGGTGGCGGTGATCTTCCCCCACTGGTCCGGCGACTGGCGAGATCCGGCGCCGACCTACCGTCAATTAGCGGAGTTTTCTCTAACCAGGTATCTTGAAATACCCAACCATTATATCAGGTTGAAATACCCAACCATTATACTATATAGTAATATACAGTGACTTTATGATGAAAGGTGACCAAAACAAATGTTCTTGTTCGATTTCTTGAATAGAAGGAAGAGATAATAGACAAAATTCCACCAGGAAAACAAAGCAATGTCATAAAAGATGATGTTGAAAGATATGTTGTCAGTCATATAAACGGTACCGCCACGGAAAAAAAATTCCAAAGTAAAAAATACAAAAAAAATTAAGACAATTGACAAGAGTGACTTTTTGGGGTTCATTAGTAGCCCAATCATCTGCAGCAGCATTGTCGTTTTGTGAGTGCAAAATGAATAGAGCATAATTTATTTTGCTCGATAAATGCTATTTAACTGAGATAAATGAAGAGAGGGAGTATATTCGAGACAAAAAGCCAATAAATGTCCATTTCTATCAAAAAAGCTAAGAAGCATAAAGCATAAGAAGCTCTTATAGCAGATGATAATTGTTGCACTTTTGATAGATTTTTAAGATGATTATCTAATGACTATTTAGATAGAACAAAATACTGCTTTGAAAAACATAAAACTCTAAGTAAAACACTACACCAAATAAAATAGCTTATGTAATTTATGAAATTATTTTATGAAACATACATATATAAGGTTTTAATTTACTGAGGAAAACATGAAGCATCTTCTCAGAACCGAAATATTATACCAATACAAAAACAAATTGCTTGTATGTAAACATGACATACAATCTAACTTTTACGCCAATGTTACCTCTACCATAACGAATGGGCCATACTCCAATAGAAAGAAGATGGTCTTTACTTTGAGTCCGCTTGAGTTATTAAATCCGAGTGTCCAAGACCAAAAAACAAACTATTCATCTCAGAAGACAAAGGTCTTCTCAGAAGATCATTAAATGAAATTTTGTAAGGTTGAGATGATATATTCGCGTACCGTAATCAGCCGTGACTAAATGTATTAAATGAGAAATAACAGCATGCGGTCTTTCAGATATCAGGTTCAAGGCAGCGAAGCATAAAAACAACTTCAAAGCAATGAATCATATGATCACTGCCAACATTATTTTATCTTCACATCTTACATGGTTACAAAATAATGATTGTGGTGAAAACAATGTTTTTGTGAACATGTCTTCATATAGAAGTTTTGAGTTGTGATAGCGACGTTTTACAAATCATCCGTTCACCAAAATTACATGCTTTTAAGGAGTGCGTACCATTATAAACGAGATACTACAATTAAATTATTGCTATTGATTTTGTATCAAGACTTGTTGCGCGAGTACAACATTTTAAATAACTATAATTAATAAAAGTCTAGAACAGTAAATTTGAATCAACTAAATTGAAGCTCAAACGGTTACCTCTAATTTTAATTTTTTTATTAAAATTATACGGAAAGCAGACTTTTAGACATAAAATATTTCATCCTGGTGTTGAAAACTTGTGTCTCATGACCAAATAAATTTACTCAAACCAAATTCATTTTCTGCCTACCGAAAATTCGGATGTACCTGACAAAAGGTATTCTTAATACATTTGACTCCAAATAAGAGTCATTCGACTTTCAATGAATAGTTACACCTTGATTTAAATACGGAAACCGTTCTGAGTAACTAACGATAGTAAAACCATAGATTGTTCCAAATACAAAAACATAACTCAACAAATAATTTATCGTCCATCTAATTCAATTTTTATGGCGTAGCTCAGCAAAGGTTTTTAGAGGCTTGCGTTGACTAATAACATTAACATCAACTTTATCAAAAGAAATGTATGGTTGGGAGAAAAACAATTGTTTTTCAACTTCAACTAAGCATTAAATACGTCAATTTAATCGTTGTACTGTCAGATAATTGACTTCATTTAGGTTTAATTTCAAAAGATATTTGTAAAGTTGATTTTTTTCTTGTTAATAAATACTGTTAAGCTTTTTTCCCCTCTATTTCGATATTACCTAACTAAACTTTGATGATGCACGAAAAACAAATTTAAAATCTTTAGTTTACAACAATAAATAAAGGTGAGAGTACAAAACAGTTGTATACACCTGGGCTAAAGAATGTTTATTCACTATCGTTCTATGCTCCACCTTGGGTGGCAAACTGACCATTCGAAAAAACCATATCTTTTCAGCTTGGGCAAAAAATAAATATTGTTATTAACATTCACGGCATTTAAATATGAATATTAATAAAAATTTTAAAAGTTCTTTAAAATGATAAATAATACTTCATTTGGCTAAATACTTAATAAATCATTAACTAATATTATAAAATAATACTTTTAAGATAAGCATAATTATTTCGAAGTCTAACCGCGAGAAGAGATCATACAGGACTCAACATTCCAAATCCGAACATTTCAGTGTTATGACAGAAGTTAATAGAATGCAGATTAATAGGGATAGAATCCGAGCAAATTCTCAGAATAATCACCATTAGAAACATAGAAAGAAAATAATTTTGCAAAAGTTACATATTTCATGAGTCTAGTTCAATGGAAGATTATGGAACACTTCAAAATAACTCTTAAAAAACATCAACAAAAAGGTTCCACCAAAAATTTATATTTAAACAACTATTCAAAATTACATTCTCAAACAACTAGTAAAATATCAATATTCTCACGCAGAAAGCCAGAATATGATTTTCAATTCCTCGGTATTCTATTTCTCAATTCATCTAAACAATCTTTTGTTATTAAAATAATTGTTTAAACCTACGTAAAATGGAGTCTTAAATGTAGTTAAATGTGAATCTATTACACTTCCCGTAAATTTCATTTCGAAAGAAGTTGATATTTACCGCAATTTCTTTCTTACATCCCACCGAAGAGAATGGGTGTGAATTTAATTTGTGCCTAGGGTCATTCCTCGCGAAATAAACAGTCACCTCACCATCTCAGATTCAGATGAATATTGACACATAGTATGAACAAAGAATAAGAAAACTAAAAATTTTGAGTAAAATATTTCTACCCGTTTGCCATGTAAAGTATTACAAATTGGGTACCCCGAAAAATTACAAGTTGATGTAGAACCTCTCCAAATTGAGGTAAAGAGCTGAAAAAGGTGTCATTTTTCAGCTTTCTTAAAGGACGTTCATATGATATACAACTTAACAGAGGTTCGGTTTCAGACTTGTTTCGAATTTTAATTTCAAAGTTTGATTTTGGCTTTTTCAAAATTCACGTCTTCAAAAATATTGAAAAAATTCTAAAAAACAATTCTTATGGTTTTGAAATGACTATGTAAGTTCTATGAACGTTTTTGCAACGCCGAACTTCCTATGCATGGAATCACGGAGTATTTTTGAAATGAATAGTGGTGTTAGAACAGTATCAACTTTCTCGTATTATTTCTGACTTGGAATTTAGAAAATTCCGAAAGTTCAAAGAAAATCAGAACTGCGCTACTTTAAGCGTTTTTTTCCTCTCTTCTTTTTATTATTTTTTTTGCTCCCCCCGCAGAAAAAACACGAAGAAAAAATTCGAGCCAATTTTACTATAAATAGCATTAACTTCAAACACAAATTACGCAAACGCAACTCGTTTTTTCAAAAAATATATATGTCCTGTTTTAAAGATATATTTTTTTACAATTATCATTAAAAAACATCTATCTTCAATATTGTAGTTTTGCTATGTTGTTTTTTACAATTTTCGAAAATACAGAGCGCTCGACGAAAACGGGACAAGCATATTTTTTTTATCGTTCTTTGACGCATATAAGGAGAATATTTAATAAAAAATGGAGCCGTTTTTGAGAAAATGTTTGTTTAAAATTCGTGTACATTGTACGCAAAATTACAAAAAACTTCTGATATTTTCGAAAATTTGTACATGACCAAATTTCAAGATATCTTCGAGCAACAAGTTTTATTAGAAAAAAATCCGTAATCAATATTTAGTTACAGGAAGATGAAAAAATTTCGAACTTCCAATTTTCAAAAGATCAGGGATTTCAGAGTAAAAAAAATCACCCAGCGTTTTAAAATCGTCTTCTACTCTATCAAAGATCAAAATTTAATTAAAAAATTTGAAACTGTGTTTTAGAAAATTTTGAAAATGTAATTGAGGCGTCATGTAAAGAACCTCCAAGAATATAAATATCGATTTGAAACTCCCAAGACATTGAAATCGTTAAGATAGATCAAGGAATATCAATTTTGGAGAAAATAATCTGAATGGTTTTGGCGCTAGCGTTGACCGCAGACAGATCGTTGACGTTCTATCGTCAATCGATCTTTCGGTATCAAGGGCCACAAAACATAGATTTTGATGTGTTAGAAAATGTAATTGACTACGTATACGAACTAGATTAATCCAATTTTTCATTAGCAGAGTCGGCAGTAAGAATTTTTCCGTCTAAAAATCTCTTTTCTTCAGCACACGAATACAATTTTTACGAAATAATGCTAGAAAGTAAAAATGAAAGTAAGAAAATACAGCGTTATCCAAATTACATTGAAGAGGCGCATCTACGTCGAGTATGACGAAAGTACTGATTGCAAGTAACTATTACGTATTTTTTAAAAAGATGGATGACAAATTTCATAAAATTTATTGTCTAATTTCTCGCATACTACTAACGCTGAGTAGAGAAAACATTGTAATGCTGCGGGAAAACGGCAATTTTTCGACTGAACAACTCTTTATTTCCGCGCCTTGGTGACAAAAAGATGGGTAAATGTTCCTACACAGTAAATTACTTCCTCTAAGTCGTCGTGCACTCACAAGTCATGTTTTGTGAGTCCTTGATTCGAAAAAACGATTGCGGCAAAGCAAACTTCCGTCCGTCCGTCGGTCGGTCTGTCCTTCCGTCCGTCGGTCGGTCTGTCCTTCCGTCTGTCTGTCGGTCGGTCTGTCCTTCCGTCCGTCGGTCTGTCTGTCCTAACGTCCGTCGGTCTGTCTTTCCGTCCGTCGGTCTGTCTGTCCTAACGTCCGTCGGTCTGTCTTTCCGTCCGTCGGTCGGTCGGTCTGTCCTTCCGTCCGTCGGTCGGTCGGTCTGTCCTTCCGTCCGTCGGTCGGTCGGTCTGTCCTTCCGTCCGTCGGTCGGTCGGTCTGTCCTTCCGTCCGTCGGTCTGTCCTTCCGTCCGTCGGTCTGTCCTTGTCTGCCGGTCTCTCCGTTCCTTCTTCAATTCATCGGGCCGTCTCTCCGTTCTTCAGGCGGTCCGTCCGTCGGTCAGTCGGTCCGTCCGTCAGGCCGTCCGTCAAGGCATCCGTCAGGCCGTCCACCAGGCCGTCCGTCAGGCCGTCCGTCCGTCGATCCGTCAGTACGTCCGTCAGTACGTCCGTCAGTACGTCCGTCAGTACGTCCGTCAGTACGTCCGTCAGTACGTCCGTCAGTACGTCCGTCAGTACGTCCGTCAGTACGTCCGTCAGTACGTCCGTCAGTACGTCCGTCAGTATATATATAGCGGTATTATAATTTTACGTTACCTTTACTAATGCGATAAATCACGTGCAGTTGTAGCACCAGTATTTTCCTTTTTTTCTTGTTTTCGAAATATTGAGGGAAAAATAAGTCAAATGAAACACGCAGATCTGCAGGAGCTATGATTCTCTCAGAATTGTATCCTACTACTCTCCCTGAATTCGTTGGGAGTTGACAGAAGAGAAAGAGACAGTTTGTACTATTGATGACACGATAATAGTGAACGGCATAGTTAAAGCTACTTACTAATTAACAATGAAAATTAAAATTATGCCAAATAGGAAGAATGTGATAAAGGAGAATGAAAATGTTATCATGAAAATGATGTTAATTATACTGTTGAAGAAATAGGAGTAATTAATGAATAATTAGAAGAAGAATGAGAAGATAGAAGCAATTCATGAAGGGGGAAGTGAAAGAAGAAGGAATTTATAAAGAAGGTAGAAGTGAAAGAAGAAGGAATTTTTGAAGAAGAATTTTTGAGAAGAAGAAGAAGAAGAAGAAGGAGAAATTTGTGAAAAGCAAAGCATAATTCATGGAGAAGGTGGAGAAAGAATTCGTGAAAAATAAGAAATCCACGAGAAGAAAAAGGGAAAGCAATTAATTATGAAGGAAGAGTCAATGAAGAAGGAAGAACAGTTCATGAAAGAGGAATAGTAGCTTGTAAAGTAGAAGAAATAATAATAGAAAAGAAGATAATGACAGAGGGGAAAAAGAAAATGAAGGTGTAGAAGATAATGCACAAGAGTGAGATCATTGTTTTTTAAACGTATATGACACAAAATGTGTTACATTTGTATACAACTTTTGGGGAAAAGAGAAATACATTGCAAGAATCCTGAAGCAGAAAAAAATCGAATAAATGGTGAAGAAGAAGAAAGGTTTTAAAGAAAGTCACCAAGAAAATATTCACAGGAGTCATTGACGAACAAGAACTTAGAAGGCGCTCGATCAGACTGTAAAGGGCGGATTCCATCAGGCATTCGCAATGACGACGGGGAGGAGAGGGGAGGAGACAGTTGCCGCAGGACCGAACGGGGACAATTGAGCGCGGGGAGGCCGCGGAGTGTGCCGGGGTTATGGCCACGCGGTGCCGGCCGAGATCAATACCCGGCATGCACCGCACCCCGCCCCGTCCCACCCTTCTCCACGCCCCGCGCCGCGCAGCCGCTGATAGTGTCACCAACACGCCTCTCTCAATTATCCTCGCGCTAAGTGCGGTGACCGGCGGCGACGGTGGCGGCGGCGGCGGCGGCGGCGGCGGCGGCGGCGGCGGCGGCGGCGGCGGCGGCGGCGGCGGCGGCGGCGGCGGCGGCGGCGGCGGCGGCGGCGGCGGCGGCGGCGGCGGTCGTCGCAGCGGTGATGACCATGGAAGTGGGCGCGGCGGCAGCGGGTGGGGGCGGAGGAGGTGGGAGGAAACGGGGCGATGAGTGGTGTGGAGAACGGTGCGGGAGCGGTGATGACCATGGAAGTGGGCGCGGCGGCAGCGGGTGGGAACGGAGGAGGTAGGAGGAGACGGGGCGATGAGTGGCGCAGATAGCGGTGCGGGGGAGGAGGGGAGATGGTCCGGGAGGCGGAGGGGGAGGTGACGGAGGGAGGACAGTTAAGGGCGGAAAGGGATGCTGCGCGGCGGCAGCGGGTGGGGGCGGAGGAGGTGGGAGGAGACGGGGCGATGAGTGGCGTGGATAGCGGTGCGGGGGAGGAGGGGGAGATGGTGCGGGAGGTGGAGGGGGAGGAGACGTAGGAGGTGACGGAGGGAGGACAGCTAAGGGCGGAAGGGGATGCTGCGTGGAGGAGGCAGCGGGAATAGCGACGATGGCGACGGAGGCGGCAGCAGTCTTGCAGCCGCAGACGCGACAGGCAGGGGCGTGGTGCCCGACAAGGAGCCGCTGCACGACACGCGGAACTCGTCTGTGCATTGTATGTGGAAGATATATGGAATCCTACGATACAAACAGACTGCCATGCTTAATTCTGTACTCAATCCGTAACAATGCCATGTATTTAGTTATTTACTCATGCTCTTTGTTATAGCAGCATACTATTTTTAACACGTTAACCCGGGTGTGCCCGCAAATAGGTACACTCACGCCAGTGCCCGAAATGTATATCTCAGATATAGCTGCAAACTTGTTAATGCGAATTATCTATAGGTCCATTTGCTGAAATACTCATTTTATTCTTTTTGTACATGTCTCCCACTGCAATTGTTAATAAATCTTATACTGCAGAATTCTTACCTGACTACTTACGGTGAGAACGGTAAAAATTGACAAAGTACATGCAAAAATCATTAAACATCTTATTATCGTATGAAATAATATTAGTTAGAGTCTTTGTCTTTTTTTCATTTTGCAAGGTTCGCATTTTTTCATTACCATATCCCCTATTTCATCTTTCTCTTTGGTAAGAAATTATGACAGTAAATTGTAGATTAGACACATTATTACATTGTATGAATAGGCACTTGTCATAGACACGACTGAAAATAATTGCATGGTACATACCGCTCTGGCCAGCAGCTCACAATGCATTAGCGCCATTGCACCAAACCTGTATGACATATCGCGCAGCACTGCGATCAAGTTTTAACATGCTCACGGGAAATGATTCAGCAAAAGGATAAAAATAAAAGGCCAGGCAACCTCAGTAAAGTACAATGAAGGAGTACATGAAATATCAGACGACTAATGCATCGCAATAATTCAGGAACAAAAAAATGCCGTGCCTTGGATCTCACATATCTACTGCGAGCACTCCCGGCTTAAATAATATGTATTATTACTCTAAACGTAGTTTTTGTAAAGTGGCAGCATTCATAAATGAATTTTTCTTTTCCCTTTGAAAACTTAAATTTGTTTCCAAAATTAAATTAGATATAATAGTGATGCAATACTAGGGAAGCGATAAAAAATATTAAGCCTAAATGACTATTAATATCTTATTATATTATTATTATAATTAAACAAACGGTAGTGGAGACGAGCGTTAAGGCAATGATTGACGACTCGAGCATACTCGTGATTTGGTTGCCACGTTTCTATCATCCCCAGAATGCGGAAACTTGCGTGATGTGTTTCGTGTCGGTTTGTAGCGCCCATCGGAATTCAATTCGTAGGACAGGTGCTCCTATCAGAGGTTTCTATGTAGAACAGCACCCTAGAATATAAGTCACCAACCACCTGCCTTCTTCGCTTCCCTAAACTATCCCCATTTTGCATCCTTAGGCTGGCGCTTTGGGCTGATTCCACCCTCGACCTGACCTATCCCGCACTGATCTTCAAAAAATTCCCCTTCTCGTGTCAGAGAGTGGCGAAATCTATGCTGTGAAGACTATTGAAAAAGAAAGAGTGATTATTATTTATTTTCATTATGTAAATAATGTTCATAATTTTTAATCAAAGGGTAGAAAAATAAATTTTAATCATGAGTCATGTTTCCAATTTGTTGAGAATGTTTGAATAAATTTTCCTGAAATTACAAACATCATCGATATAAAAACATTACTTTTGTAACAATGACGACTAGCAACTTTATTAATATTAAAGTTGTAACATTAGTTAAATTAATTAATACATTTTAAATTTTAATTACAATATTGATGTTAAAATTATAATTTTACAATTACTGTTATTACTATCACTGTTGCTGCTATCATCATCATCATCATCATCATCAATAATATCTCTCTCGTAGTCACAATTCCTATTTTCCAGAAATTCTCCCCACCCAGGCAACCTTGCCACATGCTGATAGTCAACCCGCTCTGCAAGTCACCCTCATTCCCTTTCCAACTACTTGGCCTGATCCATCTCCTCGGGACTTCCAACGCTCCACCCCTTTCCCCTGAACTTCCCCTCAACTTCCCCTCATCGCGCCTTCCTCACCCAGCCACTTGCAACCGAGCCCCTCCGCGGCGCCCGCTGCTGCGAGCAGGAGGAATCGAGTCGAAATTTTTCATAACGATTAGTCGGGGGAAATGTCCTTCTAATGTCCGGAGGGCAGCTGCGGGAGAGTAGGGATCTCCTGGGACGGATTGGAAACCTCGCGGAAATTCTCGCCGCCGTCTTAGAAGCCTCCTATGTTCTGCTTCCTGATTGTGGAAACAAACATGGTATGCTAGGTAACTCCTATCTAGCTAAAGAATGGTAAAATCAAGACATATTTGAATTGCTTACTCAAGGATGACTTGGAAGAACAATTTGAGTACATTGGTTAATAGACTTATCAACTTATTAAGAAATTCATATTTTTCAGAATGACAATTTTAGAAAATTAGAATTAGAGACTTTTTCATAGGGAATATCAATTACCAAGGATTTTGTCTCGCATGCTGAATAACGAAACTACATAAAGTGTGCCAGAAAAATAAAAAACTATTGAGTACGCTGTCTCATTCATAATTTCGTTATACTGCCTTTAATTCGCTCCCCGAAGCATGGAGGAACTGGCATAATAAAATTCAAAATAAAGCGTACAATATTTTATGGTACAAACGCTTCGAACTGATTTGTTAATGTATAATTATTGTTAAAAAGACATCCCTATACGCATGTTAAATATATAAGTTAATATTATGATACATAAATGGATGTTGGTTTGTTTGAAATCGATATAATCCGACACCGTTTGACAGATCTAAATGCAAGTTGGCACATCTATTTCTTTTTCATGGAGAAGGTTTTTATGCTGTACATTTTGTTATAACTCCACTACATGGCGTTGCAGCACAAGATGATACTTCAGTTGAATGCAATTCTCAGCCACTTGGGCTTCGTTGTTGTTGGGCGTTGCTTTGTGACGCGGGGGCGAAGAGGGCAGGAGGAATGGGTGGCGCGGGATGGAGAATAAAAGAGAAAGAGAGAGGAAGGGAGAGAGAGAGAGAAAGTGGCAAAAAGAGAGAGGGAACGATAAAAAGAGCGGGGAAAAAGAGAGTCGGAAAGAGAGAGAGAAGAGTGGTGGAAAAGAGAGGACAGGGAAAGAGAAGGGCAAAAGAGAGAAGGAGGAAAAGAGAAATGAGGGAAAAAGAGAGAGGGGCAAAAGAGAGAGAGAGAGGGGGGACAAAAGAGTGAAAAAGGCACAAAGGAGAGTGAGCTTAAGATAGAGTTAAGGGCATAAGGGAGAAGGGGAAAGAGAGGGGCAAAAGAGAGAAAGAGGCAAAAGGGAGAGGGGGCTTAAGAGATGGGACATAAGAGAGAAAAGAGATGTAAAAAGAGAAAAATAAAAAGAGAGGGTAAATACAAGGAAAAAGAGAACGGGAAAGAGAGAGATAGAAACAGAAATAAGAAAAAAGAGAGAGGGAAAAGAGAAAGAGGGGAAATGGGAAAGAGAGGAAAAAGAGAGAAAAGAGTTGAGAAATACTTAAAGTAATGACTAAATAGAGGTGATTTAAAACAAGTTTGGAATTGGGTTTACACAAGATACAAGAAAATTGTATTTAAATTAAATTATTGATGTATGTCGCACAGAATACTCTGGTGACAGAAGCAAGGCATCAATGTTGCATGATACCAGTTTATTATGAACTAGTATTAACCTCTATTGCACGAGTACAAGTTTTGAGCGAGTTTTCAAAACTTGTACTCTCTCTTCTTTTTTTTTTTTGTTGGTATTATAACATTATAAAGGATACAGCTGAATAAGGCGGTGGAAAGTGCCCCCTAACCAAATTCATAACGGCGATTCTTAAATGAAAGAAAAAATGTCGTAGATTCACAAAGAAATTCTGCCTCCTAGGGCAATGTGTTGCAGAGATACAATGAGAAACGTGTTTTACATGTTTTATTTTTTTCAGCTTCTTTTGTATGTATCAGGCTGAAACTTCTGCAGGGACAGGGTAGAATTTGAAAGTATTTTTGTCAACCAATTTTAACACTAAATTCAAATAGAAAAAAATCAAAATCAATTTTGGACGTAAAAACGTTGGAGTACTGTCTCAGGTTTTTCCTGGAATATGTCTTATAACATTTTATGACATATTTTTTCAGATTTTTAAACATGTGGACGATAGTAGAAAAATGAAAAACAATTTTATTGGTTTAAAAATTTGAAATTCGCGCCAAAACGTGATTGTAAAAAACCTTACCGTCATGGGAATACCGGGAGCAAAACGACATTGTCAACGTGTGAATGGAAGTCGCATGGTGGGATGCTGCACTCACATAGCTGCGATTATATGAAACTCTCTCGCTACTTGGCGAAAACTGTCAATCCATTAGAAATTTCGAGTAGACTGTTTATGAACGAATGCGTGATCCTGATATTGAAGAAGAGTACTTATGACAGATTGACAATAAGAAAAAGATCAATAAATCTACAACTGAGTAATTTGATTTATAATATAAACACGAATGATTAATATACTTAAAACCGAGTAATTGGATTTATATTAGAAACAATACAAAAATCTACAAAACAAAAGGGGCTTGAGAATTTTATTTCGATAATATAAATTCTTTCAACATCAAAACAAGCACGTGTCAGCAAAATCTTGTTACACAAGCAGGTAAGTGAGACTTTTCAATAACTTAAATGTAAATTAGTTAATCATTGGTGAAATTTTTTTCGATCTTAATTTGGTGCGAATTTCAAATTTTTAAACTGATAAAATTGGTTTTATTTTTTTACTGTTGTCTACATTGTTTAAAAATCTGAAAAAATATATTTTATAGAATGTTATAAGACATTCTAGGGGAAAAACAGTACTCCAACGTTATCACGTCCAAAATTAAATTTGAATTTTTTTCTATTTGAATTTCTGTGTCAAAATTGGTTGACAAAAATACCTACAGATTCAACCATTTTCCCCTGTCTCTGCAATTTTTCTCAGCCTGATACATGAAGTAGAAGTTCAGAAAAAATAAAATATGAAAAACACTGATCGTTGTGTCTCTGTAACAGATTGCCGTAGAAGGTTGATTTTTTGGGAATTTACGGCAATTTTTATTCTTTCATATGAGCATCGTGATTATCGATTTGGTTAGGGGGCACTTTTCACTACCTTATTTGGATATATCTTTTATAAGAGAATCAGTGATAATTTGGGAAACAATTTATTGTAACGTGATGAATATTTGACATGTGTGAGAAGAAACAATGAATGGTTGTTCCGATTACCGCCATCACACAACGATCCTCTCGTTTCGATTGGCTGAGTGTGTGATGACGCAAATATTCGTGACATAAACGGCAAATATGTCATAATCTGAGCCGTAAGATGTATTATGAACTATTTCATGTAACAAAGCAAGACGTAAATTATCTAACAATTCTCTCAGTTTTACTACAGCAAAAGCTGCAAAGTCAAAATGTGCAGCAGTAAGCTGTACAAATGATTCTTTTAATTCTACAGAAAAGAGGACGTGTACAAAAATAAAATACAACATATTAATAACCAAAACAACGCACGTAAATTGATTTTAATAATCTCCGCCTAATTGTATTTCTCGTGCAATTTCTTCAGCCACTTTCACTTATGCTTTGATTCGGAAAGGTGTACAGCTGCATAGATCGAGGGCTGTGTGGGCATTATGCCTTGTAGGCCGCCGAGTCCCACTGGTGGCAACTCCCTTCAAATCACACTAAGTTACTTTCAGTGGCTGCTCGAGCAAGTTTCTTAAGAGGAGGATACTATCTCAAATTCAACATACAGTCCCTAGCCACATTAATATGCTACTTTGAGATTTAGAAAAAACACTTTAATATCTTATTTATAGTAATTTTCTAACACTTCTCTAACTTCTCTTTCATTCTTCGGATTGACTCTCGTAACACATTGCATTTTCAGGATATTTCACTTCTATACTTCTTTATACTTCATTATACTTCTCTTTTGTTAAAAGATGATTTATTACAGCTTTTTGTGCATCTGTGAGGTCTTTGATCTTGCCCATGTCTATTTTCATAAATTTTACTGAAAAGTTTGTTCTGAGGGAACTGCGAAAACTTACGCTTGAAATAAACTGCACGAATGAACTCAATCACATTTAATGTCACCAAAATCTACTTCACAAATCGCACTGACACGTTGACACTCAGCTAAATTATACTGAACAATCAACTACTTTTTCAGGGAATACATATTTAGGCTTCTTCGTTAGTTTATTGCTTTATTGGCGGTCTACGAACTTGGTAACAATGAGAATATGACTGACCAATAACAAGAGGGTGTTGCAATCCCCTTGTTAAAAAAAAACATGAACTTAACAAGAAATATGGAAACTAAAAGCTTACGGAATATATCACATATTTTCTTAGAGATGCCCTAATAATGTGGCCAGGGAGTGTTCAAAGAAATAGATTACATGTGTCGACTTGCGATGAGATACAAGGCAAAAATCTATCAGTTCAGTTTTCCCGTGTCTTCCGTCAGCCCAGATTGTCAGATTAAACCAGCCTGCTGCTTTGCTCACGTCTGACCCTTGCCTACCAGAGTGATACGTATCTCACCGGCCATGGCGCGTTCTTCAGACTCAAAAACAATAGATGTCCTTTCAAGGGACGACATTCTCCTCTTTTATCATTTACTTCATTAAAAACAATTCCACTTCTTGCCACAACAGCGCTGAGAGATTGGACAGTTAACACAAGAGATGAAAGGTTGAGAGTGCCTGCTCATGGCGGCTTCGATTGATTGCAATCGTTTCCATGAAGGTTAATAACTCGCGATCAAAATAATTTTCTTCATAGTTATCACCTCAAAAACTGTACATTTTCTCCCAAATATCAATTATCATTTTATTTGGTAAATGAATCTAATCGAAGGAAATGAGTGAGAAGAACGATCAACCCTTCCCTCCTCTGAGAAACCGTTACTGGTCACATGATTAAAATAGCGATAAAATATAAAATGGCCAGGTTTCCTTGAGAATAAGCAGACATTTACAAGGGTTTCCTTCATTCATTCTTTCTATTATTACAATGTAACATTTACCCTAGAAGTTAAACCAAGAAATTGGAAACCTTGGAAACGTAGGGATAAAGTTAGATTCACTGCCACCCATGGAAAACACTGAATATAACCCCTTATCCAATTGAGCCCCTGTTTATAGTTATTGAAACTACAATTGATAAAAGTATAGGCTACTAATGTAAAATAATGATTTTGTATTTGAATTAATAAGCATACAGCGTAACCTGATTATCCTCATAAGGCCAATAGATGGCATTAACATGGAAAAAACATTAAAAAATTGCTAATTCGATTTCCCTCGGTAGCACATTTTAAACAAATAAACTAATAAAAAAGGCATTGAATATGACCATAGTAAGAGTGCGATTACGTGTTTCGCGAAAGTGACTTATATAAATAAGTTAATACTTATTTCTTTCTTAACTCATTCCATGTAGAGTTCATTTTGTAATTAAAAGGAATAATTACTCCGCATTTTTAACACATACGAATAAAATATCGAAAAGCGCCTCAGGCACATGCCTTACTATAAATAGTCCGGATCTACTATTGCTCTCATATTTCTGTATTTTGTATTTAAATTGTCCTTACCAAAAATAGTTTCAATGAAACGTTGAGGTTTTTATTGAAAATATATCCATCAAGATGCAAAATTCATAAAAAATTAAAGCGAAAATAAGGGAACTACTTGCATCTCCTTTTGCAATACGAACCTCCATACATCCCAATCAATGAGCAAATAGGAGTCAGTCACATATGTCCTTGCGTAGACAATCGCGCTCTTTTTTCTGGAAGGTATGAAATCGATTTTCAGCATTTGCGACAGAAAACTGATCTCAAGATCGAAGATTTGTTGACATCCCCGAAAATGAATGGTCCTTGTCGTAAAATTAGCAAGAAATGCCCGTCCGAGAAGTGAAGCATGTATTCAGATGACCCATCAAAATCAATTTTCCGCCGAGACAGCAAATGCCCGCCCTTTATGTCGCATTCATTCCCCGCGTCAGCAAATCCATCCAAAGGAATTTATGACGCGTAGCGAGATGAAACCACGGCGGAGACGAAGATTTCTATATAAAGTCATGCCGCGAATGTAAGTTTCACGTTGTAGAGCGTAATTTCTGTTCCTCAGATCGCGGAGAAACAAGATACTACCTCAAGCCATGCGGATGCCAACAATCATCGTTGTGTACTTATTCCTTCTGCTGTCATCGGCGACCGCCTTCCCTCCCATGGGAGTAGGTATGGGAATGGGATATGGGATGGGTTATCCTGGAATGGGACATGGGATGATGGGATATGGAATGGGCATTCCCCCGGTGATGCCTCCGGTGATGCCTCCGATGGTGCCTCCGATGATTCCCCCGATTATGCCAGCAATGGGTGCGGGTTACGGTGGCTTTGGAATGGGCTGCATGGGATGTTACGTGTAATATCACGCGGTAACCAGAGCGGCAGACTACTGAAGATGTTGGAGGTGAGAACTGCAATTGTTTGACGTAAGTGCAATGTAATTGCAATTTATTATTATTATTATTATTATTATTATTATTATTATTATTATTATTATTATTATTATTATTATTATTATTGTTGTTGTTGTTGTTGTTGTAAAAAGATGGTTCTTTTTAAATTTATTGGACCAAATAGGATCAATCCACGATGATACCAGGAATTAAGACGTATAATTCATATAAATTTATTGGTGCTTAACGTTTCACAAATTTGGCATGTGCCTTTTCAAAAGCATTTGACAAGCGGTTGACAATAAACATTACATTTTTATGTAGTAAAAAAACAAGGAATAAATTAAATATACATATTGAAGATATATTAATGTTTAACAACATTCTCATGTAAAGCTTTTTTATAATATGCCGAAGGCGACGTCAAATTTGGTGGCTAAAACATTCATATGTAAGCAGCACAAATGATATATATCAAGGAATGGATGTGCAAAAATTAGGAGTGAACAGCGGCAAAAAACAATGATGGATGTCTGTTTATTATTAATGATTTATAAATTTCATGAAGTTCCAATATGTCATTTTTTGTGTTCATAGTATCATTTAACATAATATGCACCATTTCTGCAATTTGTCTTTTAAAAGTTAGCTTTTCGTGAAGTAAAATTTTGACTTTATCGAAATCAATAGAGTGGTTGAGTTCCGATCTACGTTTTGTTAATGATGTGTACAATGCTGAATCTTTATTAATGTCGTATTTTTGTTGTTAACTCTTTTGTTAAGATATTGTTTGGTTTCTCCAACGTACACCTGTTGACAGTCATCACAAGGAATAGAGTAGACCACATTAGATTTATCTCCTATTTTTGTTTTATCCTTCTGTTTATCAAACAACAGGTTGGTTTTATTTAAATTAGAAAATACAATGTCCAAATTGTATTTCTTGAAGTATGTTTTAATTTTATTGTTAACTGGTTCATAAAATGAAAAGGGAATTTGTAAATTATTTTTGGTGGTTTTTGATTTGTAATTATGCATCAATCTCTTTTGAATGTATTTATCCATAAAGGATGTTGGATTGAGATTGTTATGAAGGATATGCCATGCCAAATGTGCAAAACGTTAAGCACCAATAAATTTATATGAATTATACGTCTTAATTCCTGGTATCATCGTGGATTGATCCTATTTGGTCCAATAAATTTAAAAAGAACCATCTTTCTACAATATTAAAACGGGATCAACAGGAATATATTCAACCATTCTATTATTATTATTATTGTTATTATTATTATTATTGTTGCTCTACTGATGAATTGACATTGTTTAGTTTGCTTTACAACTAGACACACGCTTAAATGTCTAATACTCAAAATATCTCAAAAGATGTGTACCATTATAACTTGAAACAACAAAGAGAGAGGATCAAGATGTACAACAGACCCTTAGTTGATGCATTTAACTGGAAAGGTTTGTCTAAAAATTGTGAAGCACGAAGATCGGTTAATTATTTTCAGCTTGTTGAAGAGTGTTTATTTCTGTGTTGCCTAGAGTCTAGAATCAAATTTCAAATCTGCGTATTTTATAGTTTCATTAGATGTTGGATAATTGATGGTGGTGTTTATGTGCAACGGGAGCAAGGATGGACAATTGTTTAAATGTTACGCCACTCAAAAAATTCTAAAAATCTATGTTCATAGTTACGAAGTATGTAAATACAATATTTATATTTTTTAGAAAAAGCACCTCTTAAAATTCACCGTAATTAAATATGACACTTAAAAATGAAAAGTCAGTGCAAAACAAACTTATTTAATATTGAATATTTACAAACTACACTCGAGTCTTCGAAATCTGAGTCTACAGTCGAGTCTTTGCGGACAATTCGTCAAAGTGATTTAGCAAAATGTGTTTGTTCGTAAAGGACGTAAGCAGAAGTTGTGTCTAGATCGTGTTTATAACCACAACGTACGGTTAAGAAAATAAACGTTAGACTTGGAAACCACCATGAATTATTAACCTCAATACAGGGAATAACAGTTTTTTAAGGTGCTCGCTCAACAATTCTATTCAACTACGTGTTAATAAGTTGTTTCATTTTTTGTATACTATATGCGTAGCACAGAGAATGCTATGGAAAGCTGGAAAGAATATGGCAAATTTTTGTTACGAACTCTCATTATAGGCCCCAATACCGGAAAACTGGATAATTAGTGTTCCTACATGTAAAACATTTTCTAAATCGTTGTGTAGATTCATTCCCCGTTTCGTGGTTCCTTGATACCGAAAACTGGTATCAGGGGAGGTATCATAACTGGCATCATACGTCAAAATTTATGCCTGCCCGTGAGTGTGAGAGAGAAAACAACACTAGCAGTCGAAACCGTACGCAGAATTTTCACCAAATTTGATTTTTTGAGTGATCTGGCTTATGTCGCGTCCTCTTCATTTTGAAACGAATATTTTAATTTTGGGGGGGAACTTGACATGAAGCTTCTAGAATATTTTATTTTTTTAGCAAATTCCGTCTTTAAAAAGGAGCCAATCCTGTTTTTGAATTCTCTGAATTCTGAAACTGCAATATTGATCATATTTTTTTCCTGAATGAATTCTTTTCTAAATGTCCGGATTAGATGTATGCCTTTGAATTGTCCAAAATTTCAGAAATTAATTTTTTTGACATATGTCACGTCGTTAAGGGTTACATTAGGATCATATTTATAAATTATTAAATTTCTGAATACAATAATTTGTGGTAAAGTTTCTCAAAAAAAATTTTTTTTGTGAAAACGATATCAAAATTGTGTATATTCAGAAATGTTCAAACGATATTTTCTCAATAACGGCTCAAAACCTTTTGAATGAGAATATGCATTTAATACTTTTTACTTTTCTGCAATCATCTCAATTAAGTCATATTTCAATTCTATTGTTAGGCGTCTCAACAATTGAGAAATTGCAAAAAACATGTATTTTAAAAGCTAATAGGTGACAGCTAGGAAGAGGGTGGTGCAACAACGAAAACTGCCGTAGGCTAAAGAAATTAGAAAATTAACTGGTGCGATTCTGTAGAAAAGAATAGACTGTGCAATTCTGTAGCACCATTTTTCTTTAAATGCCTAAATGTTTACACAAGCAAATACAATAAAAATGTCAGTGAAAAAAAATATTTGTCCTCAATTTTTTTTAAATTGAAGAGTGTATTTTTTTCACTGTATATTTATGATTTTACCGGTCTACAATATTTATTAATCCATATTTTTCATACATTTTCTGTAAATTTTTAATTATTACATTTATGTTTCACAGGTTTTCATAAAAGAAAAGATTTACGCATGAAGATAATTGTCTGCCGTAAGTTTTCGAAAAACATATGAGTTCCGAAATTTCCATTATATTTCCATTACCTAAATTTAATAATCCATACATGAAAATATTTTTATCTAACTGAAATTTCATACTGTATGATTAGTAAATTTGGTAGACATTTAACAAGGTAATGAGCTCTTCAAATTATCATATTCTGAATTTGAAATTCACTATGCAAGTTCTATACCTGTGATCTACATAGTATTTGTTTTTCGAACATTTGAAATAAAAATTACAACTTATGAAACAGGAATTTGTTCTTTTAGTTCAGTTAAATCTGATGAATTTATAAGAATTATACTCACATAGTTTCATATAATAATACAAAAAATAGTTCATCATACATTTTTGAGTTCATAATGATTATGTTCTTTTCAGGTGCTGTCTTACTGAGGGAAGCTTGATCAAACACATAATGTATACCTTTCTCAATCTCAAACAGAAGTATTGTCATAACTACAAAAGAAACATTTATTTGGAGAAATAAATAAAACTATTGATAAAAAAGTTTGGTTTTTAAGATACAAGTTATCTTAAACTCTCATTCCCGGCAACTCCTTTTGAAATCCTAAAGTTTAATAAAATCAATTCGGAATGTCATGTATGACATATTTTCTACTCATTTATGTACTAATTTCCTAATGCTGACAATTTCACCATTCTTTTATTTTGCTTGTACCGTTTCCATTGGCGTGCTAGTTAATAACTACCGGTCTGCAGCAGCAAAATTGCTACTGAACAAAACAACCCAAAATACTTTTCCAAAACGATGCACGCAGACTGCTCAAAAACAACAAATTGAAATTAAATGTTTTACCAAAACAGTCTTTACGAATACTGCAATACCATAGTATAGTAAAGTATATTTATATAGTTCAGCAAGTAATAGCATCCCCAGAATATCAAAAAGGTTACTGTTCCATAACGCAACATGTGAATAGCAAATATTTTATGGTAAGACCTCTTATCTTGGAGCCTTGCTGTTGCATGACCTCGGCTGCGCCACACGCAGTGAGGTACTGAATAAGAGAATTCGGTCGATACGAAATAGAATTTTCGACCCGAATTTAGAAATTTCGAATTTGCGATTGTCAGAAAATGCGTAATAACACAATCAAATATTTGCATTTTTTAGTCAATAACGAAACAGTTTCACTGTATTGGTTTTTGTGTAGAGTTCCTACATAACTAACAAAATCATACACACCTCTCTCAGGGGCGGAGACTGCTGAATTTTCTTTGAATTGCGCCCATTGGAAATTATTAATGTAGATATTAATGTAAGTGCTAATACGAATACGAGAAATAAATATTACTTGCATAAAAATATTACTTGTAACTTAATAATATGAATATTATCACACGTATTTTTGAGAGAGTAGTTTAGAAAAGGAAAAAAAAGGAAGGAAGTTTCAAAAGCCTTAGGTGAGAGAATTAGGAATTATCCGTTTCAGAAAAATACTGTGATAAGCCAAGAACTCCGGGATTAATTCGAATAGGAAAATCGACATCGAGGGTTAGTAATAATGAAATTGTATGCAAGCTCGGGAATCAAAGAAAATACGATGTTACGGCAGCCCATATGAACGGGTCGGTTCGTACTTAGGGAGGAGTGGACAGTATTTGATGTGGTTTTTTGTACATTCCGGTTCGCTCCGTTCGATAGTTTAGTTCAAGGAAATTTAATGGTAAGAACCATCTGTCAATAAGTCGTGATATCTCTTTGCACATCAATTTAATATTTGGTCACTTATCACTAACAGTTTGTTTTACACAGGTACCGTTAATAACACTGATTATCAAATATAGACTCGTAGGCTTCCGCGGCCAGAGTCATTGAATTTTTGGCTGTCCTGGATTAGCCGCGTCATGGTCAATGGAGCTGACGTTTCGGCCATCTTGTTGTGGCCTTCTTCAGAGCTATACTGCTCAGCTCCATCGGCCATGACGCGGCTAATCCCGGAAAGCCAAGAATTCATTGATTATCAAACACATAGCAGTTCACATAATTAAACTTGAAATAGTAACACACAGTTGATAGTACTAATTTGGTGTTCGGTATTGGCCAATCGCTCAACACGAGACTTCAACGATATTACATGTAGGAGCGCTACACGGAGCCGGGGGCGCTTACGTATTGTCCACAACAGATTCTTATGTCGACTAACATTTTTACCCAGCGACTGAAACCGGGAGCGGTAGCTCAGTGCATCAACTGATGTCACTGCAGCGCCTCTGACCGGGAGGTCCTAGGTTCGAGTCCTGACGGCGGCAGGATTTTCGACACCAGCTTTTCAGCTAGGTCGAATTCAGTCGCTGTCTGGAGGAGAATTCTAGCGGCCGGTTGCTCTGATCGGTAGTTTTCCGTGGTTTCTCCGATCAACACCAGGCGAATGCCGGAGCAGTACCCAATCAAACGGGCCACGGACCGCGCGCGATCTGTCCTTCCCCTTCCTTGTCCTATCCTCTCCCTTTACACACACTTACCCTAACATGCACTACACTACCACATATTCCGGGAGACCGGTCTTAGAGCTTGTCCCGGCTGGGGCGGTGCCCCGCTGGTGGGAGAGTCCTGGTTAGGGGGATATCCCACTAGCCGACGGTAGGTCGGCGCCGAATCTCGCCATCCAGCGGGGGAAGATCACCGCCATCCCCCGAGGGGAAAAATGCACTACACTAACGGGACTAATGACCAAAGCAGTTGACGTGCCCGGAAACACGAAGAAATCAATCAATCAACCCAGCAACTGAAGGGTTGCAAGAGTGGGGGTTAGGCCCCAGCCAATCATTACTGAACATTTGAATTCGTTCTAGAACCTTCCAGAACAAAGGTTCGTTTGTATCGGTTATAGCCGTTGTAACTTCTTGGAATCCGCTCCCGTCAACATGTGTGCTACGGCACGGGACGCCGTTAGCAATGTCCCGAACCAAAGAATTCCGCGAGGCAGATAAAATAAACTTACAAGTTCTAAGAATATATATAAACTTTCTGCTCTACTGTGGGCCCGAACATAGGATTCAGGGATGCAACGCCAAGCATTGCCATGAAACGACTAGGAAAATCGACATGAAGCGTTAGTAATAATGGGATTGTAATAAGCGTTAGTAATAATGGGATTGTATGCAGGCTCGGGAATGAATGTTAGGGCAACCCATAAACAAAGTGTAGTATGCTTGGCGTCATGGCGCTGTTTATTTGGAGAGACACGTCCCTGGAGACAATACATGTGGGGAGGGAATTGAAAACCATGATTCTGTGAAAAGGTGAAAATTCTCATTCTCT
The DNA here is from genome assembly GCA_011170035.1 of Teleogryllus occipitalis. Classification (NCBI taxonomy): domain Eukaryota; kingdom Metazoa; phylum Arthropoda; class Insecta; order Orthoptera; family Gryllidae; genus Teleogryllus; species Teleogryllus occipitalis. The sequence continues at coordinate 89,092 of BLKR01002042.1, forward strand.
AGAAAGCTCTTTAACTGAACACAGTGAAAGCAATCGGTGCGGTAGAAATATTTTTTAACCATAGACTGGGTATTAGTTAAATGATAGTGAAACTTGAGATTAATTCTGATATCTTGGCATTGTGCAGAGTAAGAAATAAAAGTAATTATTAGCATTGAATTATAAAGGTAATGTTTTTTCTTGTCAATTGGGACTTGAATTCAAATAGACTCCGTGTTTCGAAGGGATTTATATTAGGATAGCTCCGCAGATGGCAGGAGTTTTCAATAAGTGAGCTGAAGATAGTCGCGCGTAGGTGTTTCATCCGACGCACAGCTAGGGCAAGTCACGATCGCGTATTAGTTTAATGGAAATGATTAAATCCTATAAAGTACCAAATAGTTGAGCATATTCCGTAAACATTTTTAACTTATTCTGATGATCGGTAAGAATGCGATAATAGGGATATTGAGGATATTCCACGGACAACGTCGAGCCCGAAGACATCCGAGAACACTTCTGAGAAGTCGTCGCAGTAAGCTTACGAACTTAATTCAAAGTCGTAATGTTTGTACGGAGAAAAAAGTTGATCATTTAATTAATGAGCTAAATAGAATTTGTATAAATGTTAGGGTAATTGTTACATTTCTATTTTTTGAGAAAGAAAAAGGCTGATCATTTATAGTAGTTGCCATCAATTCACTAATTGGTTTTAATCAATAGAACTTCTAGGAATCGGGATTCCGTATAAAATTAAATGTCCACATGCAACAGGTAAGGAATAAAATCTGTATGTCGAAAGCTATGGTTAAAATTGAAAGTGAAATTAATAATGAAATAATATTTGAAATTGAGAAAATTAATTAGCATAGCAGGGCAACGGAAGAAATAACAATATTGATAATAGTAGTGGAACTAATCCCCTTCATAATATTGTATGATTGTTGTAAATAGTATCGAGATTTAGTAATATTAGAAATATCGTAAAAGTAGGAAGTTTAGTTCTCATTATAAGGAAAATATAAATTGAATAAAGCATGTGTACGTATTATTTCTACAGAACTTTTTTTTTTCAAATAGTTGCCCGTTTTCAACGTCGGAGGCAGAATTCACCCCTCTGAGTCAGAGCCTGCCAGGATGGAAAGGAGACACTGAAATAGCCAGCCAAAGGGGAGACTTATCAATAAGTCTACATAGACTTAAAGCGAAAGGATATTCCGTGTCCATGTGACAGCGGCATAGGAAGACTGATATCCAAGTGTAGAGTCTTCTAGTAGTCTTAAGACCATTTCAACCTCTTGGATAACGATGTCTTTTCTTCGCGTGGATCTGTTTCAGTAGCTGTGATTCACCACTACAGAGAGTTTTGGGGACATATTTGTCCTATATACATATCCTACATCTTCTTAAACAATTCAAATTTTCAGGTTTGAAATTGCACTTTTGTTGTGGTGTGTAAGGTCGTATTCACCGTATGGGTATTTGGTGATCGCTATTTCAAAATATTTCAGTCTTCGCTCTCCTGACCCCCTTTTATTTTCATGCTACGCCACTTGTTCAAAGTTCTCGCAATTTCTATAACGGCATTGATTTCTTGTTCTACACACATCCTGCTTGCTCCATGATTAACGGAGGTGTCCTCTCCCACGATATAACAGCGCGGCCAAATTAAAGGCCATTTCCGTGCTGCATTTTTAATATAATTAAGTTAATCAGCATGTCATCCAGTATGAAACGAATTGGAACAGACTGAAGGTGGGAATTGCAACTTATGTACGAATGTAGGAATCATCCGATACTTGTGATCAGAGTTAACAGGAAAACTAAAACGTTTTTCTGTAAACTCCAACCACCTGCCGGGATAATTTTCTAATGAGCCATATTCCATTACTAGGTAATGGTAATACAGGTTCAATGCAGTGATAATACATTTCATTGTCATACATTTTTTTCAAATGTATATTTTCCTTTAGGAATAAAAATACATGATAATTTGGAAGAAATGTCTTACTTTTTAGAGAAAAGGCAACATCAGCAATATGATATGAATAAATTAATTAGTAACTATGTGTTGTTACACAGTAGATGAACGATTCTCTATTCCACAATTCGAAGATTCATTTTGACGGCAACTTCAGAGAGTAAGTGAACCGTCTATTTCAACTGCCTTCTCTGTTCCCCCAACCACTGAAGTGACCTTTGACCAGGAAACTGCTACTGCTGAATTTTTCAGCGGAAACTTCCGTTCCGGTCAATGACAGGAACAGGGAAGCCAAGAAAAGATATAATTCACGACTGGTCAGTGCAGGATGTTGTAGATGTTCTGCCGGTGACACCACACTATCCAACTCAAGAGATCAAAAATTGAAATGCGTTCCGAATTCTCGCTTTGGAAACATTGAACAAAACTAGTGGTCTATAAGAGCAATGTTTACTCCCATTATAATTAACTTTTGCAGTTTTCGAAAATTTAGAGAGTTCAACGAAAATAGAAAATGCGCCATTTTCATAAACATACTTTTCTTTAATCGATTAAATAATTTTAAGGAGAATTTGTGTATTTTTGAGAAGTAAAAAATAAACTGTCGTATTTTTAGACAAAATTTACGAGAAAACTACTCTTTAAAAAAAACTATACATGAATTTGCTTAAAGATTTCTGTAGAATGAATTTCATCAAAGAAAATATCTTTAGCGTTAATATTGTAGTTTGATGTGTTTAAATTATCTCAAAATCTTGATCTGCTCCATTATTATAAGCATTATTTGTTCTATTAAAAAAATAAAGAAAAATTTGAAGTAATTTTTGAGAAAATATTGTAATTAAAATTGCCTATCTTTCTTCCCAAATTTCACGAACACGAACTTTCTCATATTTTCAAGACATTGTAAATGATCCTATATAAAAATACATCTTTCAAGAATAGATTGTAATAAAAAATTTCTCTATCTTCAATATTGCAGTTGCATCCTAAAAGCCTTGAACGTTTTGCAATTTTCGACAATTCAGAGTTTTCAACGAAAGTGAGACCTGTGCCATTTTTAAGCGGTCTTTGCTCTCTCCAAGGCAAAAGTCATTGAAAAAGTGCGGAGTCATTTTTGGGAAAATTTCGAAAATTTCAGGTTCATTTTAAGTACTCCCAAAAATCAAAATATCCGTTTAAAATTCTCAGGGTCATGAAAACGGGCAGATGAATTGAGTAATATCAATTTTGGAGAACATCTGAATTGTTATGTCACTACTGTCGACCGTAGATGGACAGAAAAGGCAGACGTTTTGGCGTAGATTTTTCAGTATCAAAGACCCAAAAAATATGGATGGATTCTGATTACACAACGTGTCAGGGGAAGTAGTTTAATAGATGTAGGAACAAAAGATTATCCATTTATAGCAGTGTCCATCCATTGATATCATTTTCCCGTAATACGAGTTTTTTTCTACGAAAAATTCGCCACTTCCTCTCGCAACATCAAAATACTTCCTCTTTACTACGTAATTAGTGTACTAGAAAGTGAAACGCACATCCTTGCAAAGTGATAACATTCATTTCCTTTTATTATTGTACATTGGTTGACAAACAAGTGCTGCAATGAATGGTATTGAATCTCTTCCAGCCTCCGTCCCTCTCTAAGCCTTCGTCCCTCACTCTCCAAACCTCCATCACTCTCTCTAAACTTCCATCACTCACTCTCTAAACCTCCATCACTCACTCTCTAAACCTCCATCACTCACTCTCCATACCTCCATCACTCACTCTCTAAACCTCCATCACTCACTCTAAATATCCATCACTCACTCTAAATATCCATCACTCACTCTAAATACCCATCACTCTCTCTAAATACCCATCACTCTCTCTAAATACCCATCACTCTCTCTAAATATCCATCACTCTCTCTAAATATCCATCACTCTCTCTAAATATCCATCACTCTCTCTAAATATCCATCACTCTCTCTAAATATCCATCACTCTCTCTAAATATCCATCACTCTCTCTAAATACCCATCACTCTCTCTAAATACCCATCACTCTCTCTAAATATCCATCACTCTCTCTAAATATCCATCACTCTCTCTAAATATCCATCACTCTCTCTAAATATCCATCACTCTCTCTAAATATCCATCACTCTCTCTAAATATCCATCACTCTCTCTAAATATCCATCACTCTCTCTAAATATCCATCACTCTCTCTAAATACCCATCACTCTCTCTAAATACCCATCACTCTCTCTAAATATCCATCACTCTCTCTAAATATCCATCACTCTCTCTAAATATCCATCACTCTCTCTAAATATCCATCACTCTCTCTAAATATCCATCACTCTCTCTCTCTAAACCTCATTACTCACTCTCTAATCCTCCATCACTTTCTAAACTTCCAGCACTCTCTAAACCTCCATCACTCACTAAACCTATATTACTTTTTAAACTACATCACTCTCTAAACCTGCATTACTCTCTAAACCTCCTTCCTCTCTCAGTCGCCATCCCCCTTGAAGCCTTCATCCCACTCCTAGCCTCCATCACTCTTGGCCTTCATACCACTCTGTGTTGCAGGATAAAACCAACGGAAGGAATGTAGGGATGTAGAAAGAGCGTGGGTGCCATGTGTACACTGAAGCCGTAAAAGACGAGAACAGTGCGAGGGATGAGTGCGAGCGGCACGGGGTCGTGGTGGCATGTGTGCTGGGAGTGCTGGGACGTCCCACAGAGCAAGGTTCCTACGCCGGACGGAGCGGGACACAGGGGGTGGGGCGAGGCGGGGGGGGGGGGCGGGCGGGGCGGGGCGGGGCGGGGCGGAGGCGCGGGGCGGGGCGGGGCGGGGCAGGGGCAGAGGGGGGGGGGGGGGGGGGGGGGACGAAGGGCGGTGGCGGCCGTGCCAGGCGTGCCAGCGCCCAATAACTGTCGCGGCCGCTTTCCCCTCTTCCTCCTCCATCTCTTTCTCCCCCCCCCGCCTTCGCCCTTTGCCCTCGCCCTGCGGTGGGCGCCGAGGAACACGTGCCGCAGGCCTCAGCTGGCGGATCGTGACGTCAGCGCAGCCACGTGGAAATAACCCGCTGACACTGTAGAGACTCCACTGACGTCATGCAGCTTCATTTTCCCCAAAAGCAGAAATTTCATTTCACTTTTACATGGGGAATGAAAGTAAGTCATGCTTAAATAGAGAAGCTTAGTAGTTAATACTGTGCCTAAAGTATTATCCTCAAAGGAGAAGTATCCACCAATTTGCAGGGAAGTCATTCCACTTCACTTTTGCTAAGGATGCCATGCAGAGTTTTATTTTTCGTAAGCACGGGTTAATTTTTCTCCAAAATGTTTTTTATTAATTATTATTATTAATGATTTGGACGAACACAATCGGAAAGCTCAACCTTTTCAAGGAATTTTTGTTTTTCCATCTCTGGACCACGCATTTATTTATTTGAATGTTCTACCTTCATTCACCGTTTAGGTTATTTTTAAATCCGCTTCGTAATTAATTACAATGACTGAAGGCAAGATACACCTACGAATTAATCCACTAAAAATTGTAATTAAAAAATTACGTTAGTTGTTAAAACATTACCACGTTACAAATATTTCATAAATTTGTTTTAACATAAAAATCAAACATAATTTATTTATTTTTATTTATTTATTTTACGTCAAAAAACAGTTAAAAACTGCGTATGACGTGCTATGGGGAATTTTGAATTAGTTTGTATTTACCAAACAAAATTATGTGCAATTAAATTTAACAATTTCCCTCGGCAGAAAGCAATTTCCCTCGCGAGCAGCATTTCCAACTTCCTAATATTGTAAAAGTTTTGCTAGAATTCTCCGAAATGATCTCTTATTTTCCGATCTCACCCATGATCCATATTTTTGTTGTTGTCCAAAAATTTGTATTTCCATCATAATGACAGAAGGTAAGAAACAAGTGTCCATAATTGGTAAAATTTCATTTCAAAATGTTCATTCCTCTATTATTTAAAAAAACATTCAATATATTTTGCATTATGCAACCTAATTATGCTGACTAAACATTAAACATTGCATTATGTAACCTAACATTATGCTGACTAAAAATATTAATAATTCGATAAAAAAATCTTCTACAAGTACCTCACGCAAGAAGATTATATGATATGATGTACCCCCAGCAATCATAACACGACTTCAATGATTTGATTTCATAAGAAATCTTAACACTGAAAGTACGAAATGTGTACTGGAGTGGAAGGTGACGTATGCTTGCACAGCTCTCCGACAAAATGCACTCCTTTGAAACGGGAATAAAAAAATGCTGACCAAAAATACGTATCTAACCGTATCTTAAGGAAACCATTTAGGTTAGTCAATTACGATGGCTAATTTCCACCAGGAATCCTTGTGAATTTTAGGCTTTAAGAAAAAAATAACTCTGAAAAATAAGTCCTTTCCAAAACAAAAATCATTTTAAATGCTTTCCAGTATACCGGGACTTATTTCCAGAAAATACGAAACTCATTCTGTTATGCACAAATTTATTTCACCATTCAATTAGAGACATGGCAACAACTCTGCTCCCCAAGATTTGAGGTGAACACGGGCCGTAACACTAAACACAAAACGGCTGCCGGGGTAAAGGGCAAGCGAGCGCGCCCATGTCATGCTTTCTCCGCGCCGGCCGCTCTTCGTGAGGAAGTTTCAGGTGGGTCCAGGGCCACCGTAAACCTGATAGGTCAAGGCGTCCTCGCACCCGGAGGCCGCTCCTGGCCATAATTTTAATTGGACGTTAAGGGCTGAACCCGACCCCTGGCTGAAAGGGGCCAGCTACGGAAGGGCGCTGCTGGTATTAAAAGGGCGGGGATATTGCGCGCAGCGGCCCGGCCGGGCATGCGGTGGGAGTGGTAATGGAGAAGGCGCAAGTACTGCCCAGCCGCCCGGAGGGTAGTGTCCATGCAACCCCTCGCGAAGCCACCCTCCTTTGTCGGTGTGTACTTTCTCTCCGGCCAGCACCGTACCTGCTGCTTTGGTTTGTGTTGTGTTATATTTTGTGACCCTTCTTTGCTGATGGATTAGTTTTTTCGTGTTTCCGGGCGCGTCAACTGCTTCGGTCATTAGTCCCGTTAGTGTAGTGCATGTTTTTTCTCGGGAGATGGCGGTGATTTTCCCTTACTGGATGGCGAGATCCGGCACCGACCTACCGTCGGATAGTGCGGTTTCCCCCTAACCAGGACTCTCCCACCAGCGGGGCACCGCCCCAGCCGGGACAAGCTCTAAACTCACGACCGGTCTCTCGGAATATGTGGTAGTGTAGTGCGTGTTAGTGTGAGTGTGTAAGGGGAGAGGATAGGACAAGGAAAGGGAAGGACAGATCGCGCGCGGTCCGTGGCCCATTTGGTAGGGTACTGCTCCGGCATTCGCCTGGTGTTGATCGGAGAAACCACGGAAAACTACCGATTAGAGCAGCCGGCCGCTAGAATTCTCCTCCAGACAGCGACTGAATTCGACCTAGCTGAAAAGCTGGTGTCGAAAATCCTGCCGCCGTCAGGACTCGAACCTAGGACCTCCCGGTCAGAGGCGCTGCAGTGACATCAGTTGATGCACTGAGCTACCGCTCCCGGTTTCTTTGCTGATGATTTCTTTCTCTTCCGGTCGGCACATACCACCCGGTAGTTTGTTTTGCTACGATACTTTGTGTCCTTTCTTCGTTTCTACATTCTTTCATGTTTCTTCCTTTCTGCACTATTTCTCTCTCGACCAGAACAAACCTGTTTACTGTGCTTTGTTCTGATACGCTTTTGTCACATTCTTTCATCCCAAACATAAGATTTGCTATGGTGGGTTTTGTCTACTTTCTTTCTCTCTAGCTATCACCGTTTCAGATAATTTACTTTATGTTGCTTTGAGTTTTCGATGTTAGACTTAACCAGCCTTGTAGAGTTTACATATTTTTGTAAATGTTCTCGCCTTTATTTTATTTTATTACAATTCCTTTTTTGTGTGCTATTACTGTTTTGGTGGAGAACTAATGCAAGCATTCTTCTGAATTCTCACAGAAAAGCCAGTAACTATCATAGGTAGGCCTTATGATGGTACAGGTCTGATGGTTTGTGGCGTGTTTGACAAGTTTTCAATGACCACATTCACGCGTGATAACAAAAGACGGATTGATGTTTGTAATTTATCCTACATGTAAGCATGTCTCAGTAATTCATGTGTGAGATACTAGTTTTTATAATTATCTACACGTATTTTATGAAGGAATCATTGTTTTTAAAAGTGCCCTATTATATAATAAATAAGGTACTGCAAGTAATTATTTTAGTCCTGTCAATGGACAAATAAATGAGCGAAACGTCAGAAATGCATTTTTTTCAATTTGTGTTCTGAACTAGAAAAGCCATTGTACATTCGTAATATCCTTTCTACACTCGTTTTATACGCTAATGAACATTGACGATTTTGTACGTGGATGATAAATTGGCAATAAAAAGTAATAATGAGAATCGAAAATTTTCTTTGAGGACTTCTGCTCTGATTGGTTTTCATCAACTGCATTTATATCTGCTATTTGTCTTAATTTCAAGAGAGGAATGTGCACCATTAATACTACCATCACTAATACTGTAGTCCTTAGATGTGTCATGTTCAGCTCGGTTCATCACGTACTATTCGCAAAGGTTTAGGTCCAATTCCTGTTTAATGCAAGATAAATGTGTTTTTTTTACAATAATGTTGTCACCTCTTAGCTAATTTCGAAGGGACGCTATTGAGAGTAAGGACATTAATAAGAAAAGGCATTCGTGCAGCGAAAATGACACTCATAAGACTAGTCGGTACTTCGCCCCATACCACCGGCGTGACATGAGGCAGTTATAAATCTTCCTCTAAATTGTCTAGTATATCTTGTTTTTAAGTCTTCGGAATGAAGAGGAAATTAAATGCTAGCAGTCATCACCACAACCAGTAGCAATCCCATCCATGACGTAGCATTTCGAGTAATTATAAATTTCTTATGAAGTATCATCACATGGTCAATACAGCCAGTATTTTTGCTATTAAACTCCTCTGATACCATTGGAAAAACTAAGACAAGTATAAAAAATTATTGCCAGAATTACAACTACACTCAATATTCGTAAACGTTTTCCACGATTTGTTTGTATCATATAATCCTCCATTTTTGTACCATATAGTCAGCGTCATTGTTGCTGGAAAGAACCAGAGATGTGGTAACAAGTGTGGAGGACAAAGATATGCATGAATAACCACCCAAGAAGTGAATTGCAGTTGGTGATTCCGGGTCACGGTCACGCTGGGTGTTAAAAGAGAGAGAAATCTCCCCTGTTTGTTCATTTTATACTGAGCTTTCTCTCCGTTTCCTCTCTTTTTTACACCCTCGCTGTGCTCTGGGGAGGTAATTAGAATTGAGGGAAGTTTTAATACGCCTAGCATATGGGCGAAATGAAAATTGCGCTGTAAAAATTATGTTTAATTAACTTTGTATAAAAATTTAGCGAACTAGACCGCATTAACTCAGCGGGTACTTACTGTGCAGGGTCTGAAAAGTTGCCCTATGATGTAAAATTAAAAATAAAATTTCATTTCATTGCATTGCGTATAACGTCATTTCTAGAACGAGTAACATTACGAATAATTTTGCAGCTGGTTTGCTGAAGAACGTGTGTTTCCTGCATCACGGAATATCGTAAAATTATTTTATCACTCGATTTAGAACAGCTCCTACATCACTTTTTCCTAGAGGCTTTGTTCCAACTTCCCTGATTGCTATTACTCATCAGTACCCCCGAGAAGCTGCCCTCGAAAACCCAGTGGCGTTGCTCAAATTTCTTTTTAAAAATAATATTGCACGAATGTTACTCTGAACTCCTCTCGAAGCACTCATCTTAGAAATGCCGTTCAAAATGTCATGAGTTGGGTGTTAAAAATCTTAGTTAAGTTCATGGAATAACTTTGAATTTTTTTTAAATTTGCCCGTGTTTTCTCTTCAGAAATTTGCTTTTCTTCAACCATTCTAAAATAATAAACTTTTTTGAGCCACAATCACACTGACCAAAAAATGTATGCATGCTGACAAAAATGTGCTCATCGTTTTCCCAGGTTTGTCCAACTCATAAGTTCCGTTTTCTCACATTCACAAAACGTTAAACGCAAAATTTTTTTTCCAGAGAAATATCGCTGGTGAAAATAGTACATGTATTTTAACAAAATTTAAAACATCACTTGTCCATCATGTGTCCAAGATTGCCTAGTGAAAATTTTCATTGGATAGCCTAACCAAAAATAGAATGTCAAAAATCAAAATAACGCTAGCAGGAAATAGCAAAGTACTCCAACAAAATTTTGCACTCATTTGTCCAGGTTTGCCAGACAGAATGTTTTTGATCAGCATTCATCACAGGTGCCGAAGACTGTAGATATTTTGTCAAAATGTGGCGTGTTATCTGGTCGTCGTTTCTCAGGGTTTTCCCAGCCCAAACTTTTATTCGTTCAATCGGGCAAAGCAACTGAACTCGAAAAAATTTTTGAGGGGCAATTTTACGACTATACAACAGTGTTAAATTAACAAAAACTTTATATTATTTATATTATAAGAATAGCTTTCCCATCGTCTAAAACGTTTTGTACAGGCACAAACAGATTTTCAAACAAATGCGTATTTCCATTAGTTTCCGCTTGATGACGGAGAATTCTTTAGTGAACCAATCTTATTTCTTTCAAAACTTTAATAATATTTGGATATTTGGGTTCCGAAAAACCTTTACCTGACTTACAAATAACGGTACTTTCAACCTAACGCCACCAATATTAACTTTTCAGCAGATAGTGGGCGGCACAAAACTAAATGTGTGAAAAAGACTGCTGAGAACTTTCCACCAGTCAACCTTCTTCTCTAGGTTACGTGGAAGGTATTCCCGTTAACTTCTTAGCAATCATTGGCATGCAAGGGATTTAGAGGTTGAGCACGAGAGAAAAAGAGCAACAATACAACTTTCGGGTGGTCTTCTTGTAGGAAAGAAATGAATCACTTTCTATGCGATCATATCTTAAAACTTCATATAAATTTATACAATGTTGTTTAGTTGCCCATTGCCCTGTCCAATGTCTCCGTCTAAATTATTTCACACTTATTGCCATTTTGAGAGTTTATTACTGTTCCTTTTCCTTAAATATCTGATATTTACCATTCACAAGTTATTCCTGGAATGTTCCTTTTCTTAACAAATTTACCTCACTGCAACATTTTAATGACAACTATTGATGATAAAACAGCAATTACTTTCTCGCCCGTATTTTCACGTAAAATTAGGGGAAAACTATTGAAATTTTTGAACAATTTTATATAATCTTATTTCAAAGTATATCTTTAAGGAACAGATTTCCTTAATGGATAAATCTCTTCTTTAATATTTCAGTTGTAGGAAGACGCCGAAAAAAATTTTGAAATTTTGCAATTTCGAAATATCAGGGTTTTCAACGAACATGTGATCAGAACCATTCTCTTAAACGTCCTTTACACTATCCAACAACAAAAACTTAATCAAAACGATGGAGCCATTATTTAAATTTAAAAATGTCCTAGAAGTTTTATGTAAAGTACCCTCAAAATTAAAATATCGGTTTTAAATTCACGGGGACGAGACATCAGCCAGATCGATTGAAAAATATCGAGTTTGGAGAAAATCGGATGAACAGTTTTTCCGCTAGCGTTGTTCACACACGGACCGACAGGCACGGAGAGACGTTTTGCCGTCAATCGATTTTTCGGGATCAAGGACCCACAAAACATGGATTTTGGCTACTCCACGTGATATAAAATTTCTACTAAATTTAGCATCGGGATTTATCCACATTTTCGTTATACGAGCCCGGCAATAAGAGATTTTCTGACAAACATTCGCCGTTTTTTCGCGCAGCAATACATAACTTTCTCTCTAGTACTTAGCGAGAAAGTAAAAATTCGTTAATCGTAGTTAATGTAAAATTAAAGAACTTTTCCATTTCATCACACTGCATCGATCATAACATTCCTTTTGTATTGATTTTAGTTACAAAATAATATGTATGTTCCCTTTGGTGCATGTAAGCAGTTAAATTTGTTTTACAAACATGTAATTATATAAATTTTCCGATAAAAAACTATTTCTCTATACTGTCTTATATTTAAGGAGATATTTCTGTGGTAGTTTTTTAGTTTATTTAGTGTCGCATCAACAACAATGGTCATTAGCGATAATTGTATTTTATATTTGGTTACATGAGTAGAAGTGTACAATTGTGTTAAATTAATAATTACATTTACAGAAATGCTTCCAGTTTTGGCTCTTACATTAATAGCAATATTTAGTGGTACAAAACATGGGATAACAATAATAAGTGGGCAACAATGAGATAAATATATGCAGTTACAATTAATACACGACAGTCTTAAAATCAGAAACTTTACATTGGGGATGTATAGAGACATGATTAGATATCAAGAAAGATTTCGAATTCTTTATAAAATTGTATGTTGTTGTATTCATGGGATTCCAAACACATCCTACTGCAGGAACCACTGTTGGAGGATACGGTATTAAGGGTACTGGTTAATTATATAGTATATATTAAGTGAAGTGGGTTTTTGATTGATTTCTTCGTGTTTCCGGGCGCGTCAACTGCTTCGGTCATTAGTCCCGTTAGTGTAGTGCATGTTTTCTTCTCGGTAGATGGCGGTGCCTCGCTGGATGGCGAGATCAGCCGCCGACCTACCATCGGCTAGTGGGGTTACCCCCTAACCAGGACTCTCCCACCAGCGGGGCACTGCCCCAGCCGGGACAAGCTCTAAACTCCCGACCGGTCTCCCGGAATATGTGGTAGTGTAGTGCATGTTAGTGCCAGTGTGTGTGTAAGGGGAGAGGATAACACAAGGAAGGGGAAGGACAGATCGCGCGCGGTCCGTGGCCCGTTTGATAGGGAACTGCTCCGGCATTCGCCTGGTGTTGATCGGAGAAACCACAGAAAACTACTGATCAGAGCAGCCGGCCGCTAGTATTCTCCTCCAGACAGCGACTGAATTCGACCTAGCTGAAAAGCTAGTGTCGAAAATCCAGCCGCCGTCAGGACTCGAACCTAGGACCTCCCGGTCAGAGGAGCTGCAGTGGCATCACTGAGCTACCGCTCCCGGTTTAAGTGAAGTGGAGTTGTTACAATATTTACAAGTCGGAGGGGGCTTTTGGTAAATAAATGGATATGAACCATTTTGCAGTGTCCTCTTCGAATTCTTGAAATTACTACTTGTTCTTTTCTATTTATTTTAGCACTTGTTTTTAAATTAAAGAAATTTCTTGTTTGTTTATGAAGTGCACTACGACCATTTGTTATTTCACCTGTCTTTCATTAGAATCACAATATTTTTCTAAACATCGTTGAATGTGTAAGAGCTTTTAATAATTACATTGGTGGTGCCTTCAGTAGCCGATTCAGCCTCGAGTTTTGCAATTTCACTGCCAAGAATTCCTTCATCTTCAGGAGCCCATTGGACCAAAGATGACTTTCCTGATTTAACAAGACATTACTGCAGTTAATGATTACCATTTCAAGATTGTGAGTATTATTGCTGATGTTATGAATTCCTGAACGAGAGCTACAAAAAATAATACTTTTTTTTTGAAGTTCAACTGTTTGATCAATTTGAAGGCTGTCATCAGGGAATAGATTTCTGCACTGCTAGCTTAGGGAAGTAGTTGCTGTTTAATTGTAGCATCTTGTGTAACAACGGAGGCACGCTGCCGCTTTGAAAGCATACTTTAAGGTTAAATAATGTCTGCTTAGTGAAAGATTAGGTTCTTTAGCTTCTGTAAGAACGCTTCCTACGGGACTAGAATGGAAACATCCGGTGCAAATTGTAAGACAATTGTTGAGTACTACTTCCAATTTCTTGATATACTTTAGGCTTGCTGATCCATATATAATAGCTGCATGGTCAATTTGGTACGTTTTAATGCTTTATAGATTAGCAAAAGAATGTTCTTATCAGCTTCCCAGTTGCAGTAAGAAATACATTTCAGGATATTCATTCTTTTCTTATAATATTCAACTATGTTTCTTCCAGATCAATTTGGAAACAAACCTAAAATTTTGGGAATTTTGTCAAATTTTATGCTGCAGATGTTAAGCTTCAGTGTAGGGGCAGTGCCTTCATTATGTTTTAAGAATAAAGTGCCGACACTTCTCTGAACAGAAATCTTGAAACCGTATTTAAGAGACCATAAATTGTTCTCGAATTCCATTAAATCTTCACTACAGTCTTTTCTTCGTCCTTTACATAAAATGATATTGTCATCGGTATACTTTCTAACAGTGATAGGAGGTGTAATTTCCATGTCATCATCATTGATTGCCAATAGGAAAAGGGTTACACCCAGAATGGCTTCTTGTGGCACTTCATTTCTGATATTTTTTGAGAGCATACCATTGACGTTTACTTGCATGACAAGATTTTTGGTAACATTTTTGGTGAATTGCAACATATTTCCGCTGACACCTTGCTTGCAATTTGAGTATGATGCGATGCACCCATACCGTACCAAGACTTTTTCTATATTAAGATTGACTACTAACGCATGTTGGAAATAAGCCTCTTTTACGTAAGTGTTAACGAAGGCGTATCTACAGTATGGTAGACCTGGCACTTGCCATGAGCTCCATTCACAAGGGGCGCTATTTAGAGTATACACGCTAAAACAAACAACAACCTTAATTTGATGTATACTGACAGGGGTAGAAAGTATTCTGCGCTTGCCATGGGAGCCTGAATACCTAGATAGGCATCTGAGTATCAATACTTACTAGATGGGATAAGGTTGAATGACCATGCCTTAAATCAAACTGGTTATCAGATATAATCTTCTTAAAATCCAAGTACCAGTGTAGTCGACAGTTTATGATCTTTTCCAAGATTTTGCACATGTTGCAAGTCGGAAAGATTGGTCTATAGTTAGCACTTTTTCATCTAATCTTTCCCGGGTTTGGGACTTGGGATAACAATTGCTGAGTTCTATATTTTAGAAAAGACATTATTTTCCCATATTAACTTGTGCATTTTGAGGAGAACTTCAAGTCCTTTAATGGGTAGTTTATTGTAGAGAATGTAGGTGATGTTATCGGAACCAGGTGTAGAATCTTTGATAACTTTCAATGTAGTCTTCAGTTTGTTTAATGTAATGAGATAATTGATGTCTTGAGAGCACAGATCTTCATAGTCGATTAAAGATTCATTTTCCTTCTTTTTCATGAGAAGTTGGAAGGTTTAATTATAATTTAAAGAGATGGAATTATTGGCGAAATGGTTAGCTAGTTCATAGGCAATAGCAACATGATCGGTGATCAACTGGTTATCTGCAGACTGTAGCAAGTAAATTTGATAGATCTTTTTTTACGTTTAATTACATTAATTTTTTTCATGATTCTTTGATATCATTATCTTTAGTAATTTTGGACACAAAATTGACCCAGGTTGAGTTTCTCTTTTTTTAACTGTCCTTCTTGCCGCAGCTCTCATTTTCTTGAATTCAATTTTATTTCAGCTGTACCATGTTGTTTATATCTATCGAAAGCATGATTGGATCGTTTTATGGCTTCTCTGAATTTTTCATGCCACCAAGCAATTGATCTTGTCCTTTTTGAAGGTTTAAAAGGTTTGATTGAATCATTAGCAGATTTTAAAATGATTTCTGAGATAGTATTAATAATGATGTCAATATGTGCATAATTACCTTCAGAAATATCATTTTATTTAGCCATCTAGATATAAGATCTTGGTATTTAGACCAGTCATCATTGTTGTAATTCAACTGAGGGGAATTCTGATTGGGGTGGCATGCAAACTACCGATATCAATAAAGTTGGGAAATGATCACTATCGTGCTGATTATCCGAGGTGTATCAGTTACATCTTGGTGCTATTACAGTGGAACATAAAGTGGGATCAATAACACTGAGGCTACCATTGCTTACATTGAAGTGAGTAGGATGTCCATTATTTAGTAAGGTTAGATCAAGTTCTTCAATAATAGCTTCAATGGAGTTTCCCCTACAGTCATTTGTTTTTGAACCCTGTAAGGTGTTGTGGCAATGAAACTCTCCAAATAGCACAACATGTTTGAGGAGCTGTTTTATTATGTATTTAATCCCATTAGTTTCAAAGTTATAGTTATTAGGTAGATAAATGTTACACAAACACGTACAGAGCTTGAATTATAACAGCTGAAACCTCTATATTCAATTTGATGTATTTAGTGTTTTCACAATCGTGACAACTTGTCACACGTTCTAACACAAAATCAGACTTCACTTATGATTCAACACACGAACACTTGAACAAGTCCACTCCGCACGGGTGGTACCGTGAATTCTGTAGATGTTTTTCTCTTTTATTACTTTTTGACAGAGTAGGGAAAATATTATAATTTCAAAGTTTAAATCAAGTTGATGACGTTCATGTTTTACAAATATATTCAAATATATCGATTTGCACTATTCTGTAAAAATAGTGCAGGGTTTGTGAATGGTGCGAGGATTTTCTCAAAGCAAGGATACTGAGAAAACGTTTTTTTATGTAAAGCTTTTCATTTATTTAATTCACTTTTCCAAGTTATTTTGTTTTCGTCAAGAGATGAATACTGGATAACGAGCACTTAACAAGGCTTCGCGTTAGTCGCGGACAAAGATATTGGATAGTATTACCGTCGCGAAATACTAAGCCGCTAGGTAACGTTTATAAACTTATTCCGCAATGCAACATTTTTGTTTTCGATGAACAAATGTGGGTACACGGGATAACGAGAATGTAAATATTTACGCTGTGACAAGCTTGTACCAAACAGTACTTATGAGGCGAATTCAATAACTGTACAACTTCTAACCTAAATTCAAAGCCAAAACATTGTACGATATGTCTGTTGGCCAATTTCCGATTATACACTTGACACATAAAAACGCACAATTTGCTGCGTCACTTTACGATAGTGCTCAAGAATGTTATGCGTATTAGAGGAGATACGAGGATGGCGCGAGATAAAAGGTATGTTCATGATGTTTACTGGGTAAACGAAAATTATTATTTTCGAATAATTATAGACATATTTTTGACGAACGAACCATTTTGATACATTCAGTACAATATTCATGCCATCAATCAATTTTTCGGTATCAAGAAGCGACAAGACGTGGATTCTTACTACACAATGTGTCAGAGAAAAAAATTCACTACAAATAAGAATTATATTTATCCTTTTTTTTGTAAATGTGGCTCTACAATACGAGTTATTCTGTCGATAATTCGCAGATTTCTGCCGCAGCATTAAACACTTTTTTACTACTGAGGTGATGTTATTTCAATGACATTTTTATAATATAATTTATAAAATAATTACATTTACATTTTAATATATAAAATAATTTATAAAATATTGCTTGGAGAATTGAGAGGAAACGTCACATTCTATGATATTAGTTGATTGTTTGAAGAATATAAAATAATACAGTGAAATTTAAATTAAAACCGAAATAATATTTAATAACGGAACATTATTATTAACAAAATAGAGTAGGTAAATGCAATAGGAGGAAGACAGCACAGCATCGAAATGCTATTTGAACAATCGAGACAATAAACGATGAAAACCTATTATTGAAAACAGAAAAACTATCAGACGGATGTAAACTGTGAGCAAGAGCAGACGAATAATGATGCTTAATGATGCATTACAACTTCGTATAAATCATGTTCATCAAGTGTCAGTGTCAATAGCCCAGTACAAGAAATCCACATACAATACGTACGTATACAATTTGTACGTTTCTTTACAACGCATTACCAGATGACATTAAACAATTAAAATAGATACATAAATTTAAGTTCAAAGTAAAATATTTTCTGCAACGTAACTGTTTCTATACAACTAGAGACTATACTGGTCATCAAAAAGAAAAATAATGTTTATATTAACAAAACAACCATATAGTATAATGAATTATTTTTCATTTGTATTGCATAACTTTAAAAAAGACTTAAGATGCCTATAACAAGTAATGTACATCAGCTTCCGGGTCAATGACCCCTATCTCGATCGGGTTTTTGTCAAGTTTCCCTGATCCTTTGAACAAATGCTGAGATGGTCCCTTGATTTGCTTCTCTTGTGTAAATGTAGTTTCACTATGTGCACCGGTCAATCCATTTTTTCCAGAATTTAATAAATTGGTCTCTCGACCATCTCGAAAAAATAAAAATTTTGAACATAAATTTCCTTATGTTTTGGTTGTTCAAGAACATCTTTGATTTACATGTCTAATGGTTGAATCCAATACGATTTATGTGAGATGAAACTACGGAGGCGACAGGAGCATGCAGAATGTACGACGTACATTATTCATAATCTTCCAGCCCTGATGAAGGCCAAATATATGACTGAAACGTCGGGAATGTAAAGTGTCTGATTTCTTTCCTGTGACCCAAACTTAAGAACCATTAGACATACAATTACAACGGGTCAAGAATCACTGAATATATCTTTGATTTATTTTTATTGTATATGGTTTACAAATGGCGGTAATTTTGGTTTTACGCCGTTCGCCATTTTTCCCGTTTGTTGACATTTACTCTTTTCAAATTTATTCAGCTCTGGGTTGTTCTAGCATTCTAGAATAAAAGGCATTGGATTCAGTATATTCTGGCGTACAAATCGAAATATTATTTACCCACCTTCTATGTTTTAATTTGAGAAATATTTGCGGCCAAATCTTTGGAACGCGAATGAACCGAGTTCGATTTTTGGAGAAAGAAAAAGAAGGAATCAAATCTCAAAAGAGGAATAAAATCTCAGTCTTACTTTTTTCTGTGCTTGTACATGTAACAGTATAGTTACTTTTTATGAAATATCACTGAAGAGTATTCATTTTTAAGAGATAATTTTCAAGGGGTACGTTACTATTTTACAAAACGTAACTATATTGTTTTATGTAAAAGCACAGAGTAAAATTAAGGCTGAGATTCTACTCCTTCTTTGATAAATTACTTTCAGAACATCGAACTTGGTTCATTCGCGTTCTATAGATTTGGTTGGAAATATTTGTCAAATAAAAACATAGAAGGTAGGTAAACCAGATACAATCAAAATAAATCAAAGATGTTTTAGAACAGCCAAAATATAAGGAAATATATGTTCAAAATATGATTTTTTTTTCAGATGGTCAAGCGACTAGTGCTGGACCCGTCAAAATGGATTGACCCGCCCTTTTTGTTGAACACTCCTTTTGCTTCCAGTGGAAGTAAAGCTGAGGTGAGTTACTTTGTTAGCATTGCAGAAAAATCAAATCTGCAGTTCGTTTGCCGTTGCAAATACGTTTTCTATAACTCGAGAACGAAAATGTCTAGTTTTTCTAATATGGCTTATCTCGCTCTATTCTAAATTTTATTATTATTAGTTGTACTAGTAGTAGTACTAATACTAGTAGCAGCAGTAGCAGCAGTAGCAGCAGTAGTAGCAGCAGTAGTAGCAGTAGTAGCAGTAGCAGCAGTAGCAGTAGTAGCAGTACTATTAGTAGTAGTATTTTAAAACAAACCTTTTTTCATCTTTCTACTATATAGTTAAAATCTTGGGAAGAGATTCTGGATCTCGAGAAAGTGCGCACAAATGATCTTCTCTCTCATACGTTACATACAGTTTATTACAATTTTTTACTAAATTCGATAGTGGAAGTAATGTAACATTAATTTTGGAACATAAGAACAAGGACGGGTTGGAGTTGCAGCCAGAAAACTTGTTCGAGAACCCAGGACCAACGGTCAAGTGCTCTCCACATCTTTCAGCGAAGGAAAGTGAACATAATTATTACATAGAACTTTCATCTTTCACGTACAAGACCAAGATCGTTAGTAAATTTTAAGATGAGTAAAATACGTGTTTAAGGACCAAATTTTAAAAATGTCCACAGTAAATAGAATTTCAAATATTAAAACTAGTACGAATCCTAGCATGTGTGAATGAAATAATTTCAAATATGGTATACGTGTGTGGATTCATGTATTTAAATAAATTTGTGTAAAGTCAATATAAATATGTTGTATACTGTAAAATCCACCCAGAAAATATTTTTCTATTAATCAGCAGTAGCTACTGGTGCGCAACTGTGGTAATTCTAAATTTACATAATGTTGTTTCCAAACATTCATGTGTCATATGAATTAGTCACAAATCTTTATTTTATCTAAATATTAGAAATTTTACCATCCGAATTCTCGGAGGAGCGGTAATTTTCAGATCCTCGAAACCAAATAAGTAATTGAAGAAGCCCTGAGAATGTGCAAAGTAAATGGCGAACCCGAAGAAGAGAGTATTGTTGCGAGTCAAAAATTAAAAACTAAGCTAGCCAAAATAAAATAAAATAAAATAAAATAAATATTATTTAATCGACGGAGACATTTGTTTTTCCTCTTTTTATTATTAATTCATGAAAGAAATTCAAGTAATATTACACTACATCAGTACGACGCAGGTGAGACAGTCAAAACCATTGGAGTTGACTGCCATAATTCGAAGGTAAAGAGCACAAATAATTTAATTTGAACCTTATTCGATGCTTTTTCGTTTGCTACACAGAGGGAAATTCAATGTCAGTAGCATGTTTAAAACTACTTTTTAAAAAAAAATGCATTCCAAATACATATAATATGAGTGTTTAAACCTTTAAAGTGATAAAAAAATCACGCCATGCTGTAGTACGTCGCAATGCGAGTAGTATTTTCACTTTTCAAATTCTCATTATTTGCGTAGCTTACGGATGAGTGGCTCTTAGCAACCCTCGGTCATGCAGTCGCACAACCCGCAGAAGCCTTGGTGGGTGGAGGCAACATAAGGAAATAGGATAATCCAATGACGAGAGGATCCGTCTAATCCAATGAGCAAAGCGCAAACAAATTGGATTCCTTCTCGTTAGCGCACGACTGCCTTCATTCGTCTTCTTTTTACACGTCCGAACTTCCTATGGGTAACTGGAGAATTTCTTGAAGTATTCAAAAATTGCCAAGAAGGTGGAGAGGATCAACTTCCACGAAATTTTGGAGAGAGTGGATTATCGATGGGGAGAGAGAGATGAAACCAAGAGAGAGGGAAGGATACAAAACAGAGAGAGACGAAACAGAGCGAGAGAGACGAAACAGAAAGACAAAACAGAGAGATAGTCGAAAGAGAGAGTCGAAACAGGGAGAGACGAAACAAAGAGACGCAAAAGCGAGAGAGAGAGAGAGAGAGAGAGAGAGAGAGAGAGAGAGAGAGAGAGAGAGAGACGATATACAGAGAGATGATATAGAGAGAAAGACGACCCATGGAGATGCGATACAGAGAGAGGGACGAAAGAGAGAAAAGAAAGAGTGCCAAATGAGAGTGAGATTATCGCCAGAGGCACTCCCTTTGTTCTACTGATGCTGGGAACGACTTGCCAATGGGCAAAGGCAATTTCGAGATTTTATTTTCATTATTCTGCTTTGACGGCTTTAGAACGTTCATCACTGTTATACGTGTTACGTTATACGTGTTACGTTATACGTGTAGCTCAGTCTGAACTACTCTATATACAACAATTCATTGCACGAGACACGCTGCGTGGAATGTATTAAAGGTATTAAGCGCAGGATCTCACAGACAGCAGCAATGAATGTGGTAGTTTTAAGAATTATGGAAACAATGTAAATGATGTGTGTATTGGTGTCGTGGAATGAAATATAATTTTCATTCCTCGATTTGTATAATATTACACTTCATTTGTTCGCGAATAATCCAACAGTCACAATTGAATTCAATAACCTGAAGCCAATAATATGAACTTTTTTTTTCAACTGTAATGCCTTGTTAGTATTGAAAAAATACCCCGAAATAGTTGAAGTGAAAAATTGAGACAGTAGCAACATATTTGACAATTGATCCACTTGAGGGATTCTGATTTGACGAAATATTTACAAAACAGCCAAAGTTGGGACTTTACGTAAACCGACGATATGATACAAGCGAAATTAGTTTTACCAAAAATCTAATTAAAATTTTATTTCAAACAATCAGGCTCTTCTCTACAAACAACAAATTTTATGTATGTAAGTAAAATTTTACCTTCTCTATCAGCACAACATACAGCAAATACAATTCTCGTAATGGTGATGAATGGACACAGAGATCCATTACAAAGTTTTAAATATTTGAATAAACTTTTCTAGGTCGAAACAAATTAAGAGGAATCTATTTAGAAGCAATCTGGACACTGTATGAGTACATTCGAGATTTAAGATAAAATAAATTTTCGCTAAAAAATTAATAATCAGTGTTATTTCAAGATTCTGCGTATCAAAAGAATTCGATTACCTGCAAATCCATGTACTTCATAATGAAAATTATTAAAGTAATTAATTTTTCAAAGAATGTCAGTGGCAGGACCGTGGCATTAGAGTAAAATATTGAATATTTACCCCTTTAATTTATTAGATTGGTAGATTAAATTCACTTGATTTGCAAGAAATGTGCTGTTCTGCTTGGAAATTGATTTAAATGCCTTAGTACTCTTATTCATAATATACATGTACATTGTAAATTATAATGCATTTATATTAGCTGTTTAACACAGTATCTATTAGTTTATATTTTGATATATTTGAACTAACAAAAACGTATTTCCATTCTCCTGAGTTCTTCTTATCGAGAACCCCCTACCCTTCTATTTCCCCGAATAATCGTAATCCTAGTACTTGGAGTAACTTCCAGTAACGTAGTATTTCGAGTAGTAGCAGATTAAGTTTTAAATATAAACGTCAATAAATAGTAATTTTAGCAATGCATTGCAAACAATTAATTTTTATTCACGCAACGTCTTACGTATTCTGATGTCCATTGGATGATTTTGATCCAGTTTTACGAATAAAAATCATTAAATACGTAACCCCAGTGAAGATGTTCACAATGTGAGTAATAATCTAGCTCTTTCGACACACACTCGATAAAACGTTTCTTTACAACAAAAAATACAGTAACCACAGTAATCTACTCAGTGTTTTATTACTCAAAGCAGAACAGAAACGAGTTGTCAAAATAAAAGAACCCATTAAAATATGAATACGACGAAAAATTGACTACTTTTTATCTGTTTGAATCGCAAGCCCGCCCAAAAGGCACAAAAGCGAGTTTGACTACATAAAAACACAGAGCTGAATGCATCTTACTCCCCATCCCATCCAGGGGAAACGGCAAACGGAACAGGATTGGAAGGACGCGCAAAATAGAGGGAGGCACTTTTACTCTGTCCTCTCGAATATTAGTCGCACTCAAGTGAATACGAGAGTCATTTGAATTTGTGATTGAGTTATTTTGGAATAACACATTCAGAGAGAGGCGAATCAAAATGAATGCGTTTTATCGATGTTTTCACATATTGCCGGCGCGTTATGTTATTTCAATGAGTTTGCGATTTGCGGGGAAAGAGAGTAGGGGGAGAAGGTTGGAAATGCATGAAATGGGCGATTTTATGTGAAATGGCGACCAGCTTGTGGGAAACTAGCGGCTGGGTGATACCGCTGTTGACCCCTGGCCTCGATCCCGCGACCTCTTTTCACGGGGGGAGTAGTCAACTGAATTGTGCAAATACATGCGTGTAATAAAAGCTTTTACGCAGATATATTCACGTGGAAATATATCGGTGCCCAGCATGACGTGTTACGCATAATCATTACCATGTGCGTATATTCCACATAGGGGAAGCGGGCAGGGGTCGTTAATGTGCCTTAAAAGCCTGTGGTGTTTTTTTCGACATATGTTTTTATTGAAAATATTATTCATGTTGTAAACATTATTTGTGTGAATTCGGACAGAACGGGTGTTAGGTGAAGCGGGGAGGTTTGGTAGCGATTAATCTCTAGACATTTCCCAGCAAAGTCAATTCAGGCCGTGAAACAATTGCGTATTGTTATATTTTCATAAATTTATTATTCATTTGAGTACAAATACAGACCATTAATATAATGGTTATTGAAAAAATGCAAATGCGTGGAATGTTATATTCCACCCTTCATTAATTTATTTTTTTACTTTTCTATTTTTCTACAGTTTTTCCTCTATGAATTAACGTTGAAATATCATTTACTCCATAATTTTCAAACTGGAATGCCCTCTAACTGAATCAAACTCATTCCAAGGTTTCTTAGAGAGATAATAACGCACAAAATAGGCAGAATGCAAGTTTATGTTACTCCCTCATTGAAACTTGACAGAATTTGTATTGAGAAACTGAGATCCCTGTTCTATGTGATAACTAGACATCGGATGTTTAGGCACTAAAAAAACCGTCGTTTAGGCGCCTAAAAAGGCACTGAAAAAGTCAAGAATAACGAGGAAAAAAGCACTGTCATAAGTTACATACACAATAAAATGGAAAATTGTAATTAATTGTGTAATTTTTGTATATATTATTTTGTAAACTTAAGTGCACAAAACCAATTGGTATATTTTAATGTAAAACTAGATTTACATATTTACAACTCTTCTACATTTTATTCTTAATAGTTTACATTAACCAGTAATATTTACCAGTAACTTTTCAAGGATCAAAATTTCAAATTTTCAACGACTGAGAGACAAAATCAGTTTGAATGCGGAGAAGGATATCTGAACGATGTGACTGGCATGTATTTTAGCAGTCCAACACTAGCAACACTGAAACCTTCTGGGAATTAATATTTACTTCCTCTTAAAATTTCGGTTCCCTCTGTTTTTTTGTCAATCGTCCATGTTCTCAGATCATGGCTAGTATTTGTGAAATAGGGAAATGGAGAAAAATCAGTTGGTATACTTTCAGGAATTCTCTCGTAATTTTAAATTTCAACACGTGAATTGAAGGTTTCGTATGAATGGTCACGTTAGAACATCGCCGATTTTCCGATATCTTAGCATTGTATATAAATATAATAAGTAAAAGGCAAAAAAGTCCTAAAAAGGTTTTTATGCAAAAAATAGGAATTTATGCTAAAATAAGCAAAAATAAGCATAATAAAATCATCATTTGTCATGATTCGTGGACATATATTGTCAGCCTTTAAATAGGTTCTCTAGAAAAAAATAGGCATTTCCCTAAACATCCGATGTCTAGTAATAACTATCTGCGTGAGAAAAAGTCGGTCTCAAAGAGAAGTACATCGGAGTGAGCTGACTTGAAATATGTTGATTTATGGTCATCTTCTATAGTGAGATATACAAATTTTCTCTCTACTTTAATATCTCGCAAAGATCTTAGCGTCCGGCTTGCTGGGTCAATGGGTCACGATATATATAATCCTTATTACCTTTATAATGGATTATAGAATCCGCAGACTATACAGCGCTGCTGGGAATCTGAAATTAGAATGATTCTAATTCCTAGTTCATTACTGTTTGGATTGACTAAATGAAAGATCACTTTCTTTTCTAAAGAACAAAATTTAACAAAGTTTATTGTTACCTTTTTGCAAACAATATAGTGAATTTAATACATGATTTTAATGTTAGGCCTTTGATCAAGATATCTTTGAATTTAGAATTTTATACCGCGGTTAACTTATCTATTCTTCGTTGATGTCCCTCGAAGACTTCTCAGTCGAAATATCTTGCGAGCTTGCCGTAGTCCAAAGTTCCAAGAAATCCTCTTCTGCTCCTATCCAAGATGGTGTCAAACTATCAAAATTATCAGTCCTGATTACGTCCTATGACATAGTCCCGAAACCTATAACTCGATTACCACTCCCGACGAAGTCCCAATTTATGCATCAATATTACTTTCACATGCAATATCTGCAATATTATTTGCTGTCCTTCAAATTTCACAATCTGATAACCCGACTCTGACTATCTGCACTACCTCGCTCCCTGTCACGACCCACGATCCGTTCAGACACGCGATGCCGGTCAGAATGAATTCTTCTTGCATGATTCACCCCTCGAAGCTTCCTATTAAACTCCCTTCTTTTTTTTCATAACATTTGACCGTCCTTCTCTCACCCAGCCAATCCATGCGTTCGTTATATTTTGATGTAGCTAACCTTTCGATCGTCTAAACTTCTTAATGCATATTCCACCATATTGTCTTCAAATAAATGTTAGTTTATATTCATGTGACATATCGGTATGTCACAATAGTAATATGTTTCAGAGAAAGGGTATGTAAAATAAATTTTTTCCACGCCATTAACACAATATCTTATATGTTCCACAACTGAATTTTCGTATTATATTAAACTACACATTTGTATTTTCTTCAATATCGTATTATTCAATATCGTAAATTCGTATTTTCTTCAATATCTTTATTTACATTTGTTTCAATTCTTAGCACTAACACATGGTGTAAACAAGATAATTAAAACAATAATAATCTGTTTGTGTTGCCACAGTCATCACAAGGATTTTTACTCCCTTTACCAAAGGAATTAAGGCACTTTCTTTTAAATTACGAAAGTACATTATTCACAGACTTTAAGGGAGATCAAAGTAAACATACATTGTTTCCTTTGAGAAACTCAAAGAGATTATTTCATCCGTTCAGGACTATTAGTTTCCTTCAGAATAAAATATTACACTTTCTTTTCCCAAACCTTACAAATGAAGCCCCCGGTGTATTAAATATCTAATGAAAGTTAAAGTCAGAATTCTTACGCAACCACACGAACGAATTTCGTTACTCGGCGCATTAATATAATCTTCATAGAAACACAAAGAGAACTTCGAAGGTTAATCTGTAGACAAAGCAGTTTAGAACAAGCGCTGAAAATGAACTACTTTTCCTTCTGTTCATTATTCTTGCGATTGTGAAAACAAAACAGTTGAGAGAATTCGGCTTCTGGGTAAATACGATCAAATATTTAATTAAATAACTTAATTGTTTCCCAAAGGCAAGAAATATGACTTAATAAGAGACAAAAGATAAACATTTTGCACAAAAATGAAAGTAATGAAGTTAGAGTAAAATTTAACTTGCAACCGGTTATCCAATTTCTTAAGAGAAGCTGAGATTTTTTCAATATTAATAGTTTTAAAGACATAATTCTTTGAATATTTTTTAAAATTTTAAACAAACGAAATTATGGGCAAACACGCTATAGTTTTTTTTAATGTTCTGCAATATTAGTTACATATTACATTTCGAAAGGTAAATGAAGAAATATTAAAAATTTGGAGGAAATATACTGAATCAGAAACAAAATAAAATTAAAAGCCACACAACATATTTTTCCAAGAAAATACGCCTGATCTTCAGTCGTGAATAACACACTAGTTGTTTTTGGAATACAATGACCACAGAATTTACATTTTCGAAAACGGAAGAAAAGATGGTCAAATCAATTTGTACAAAATATAAGGAAAATAAATAAGAACATATCGCAACGGAATATCATTATACCACTAAACAAAGACGATATTATACTACTGCTATATTAATGTGGCATTGTAGTGTAATAAATATTGATTAATGAAGACAAAATATTTTTCTCATTAGATTTATGATACTAAGAAGAAATATTTGGCATGCCTATATTTATAAAAAATTTAACACATGGAATATCCATAATGTAATTTCACTTATGATATTTTGTTTATTGTTTCAATTAAAATTATTTGAATACAATTTCAATCTATGCAAATAGACTATGTTTTCTAAAAACGTATTTAGATAATATTTTTTTCAAAATTTAACAGACTATTTTGAAGACTAATGAAATATAGCTCCTAATACAAGTTTTTCAAACATCATGAATTTGATCCTCCCTTGTAACGTAACTGATAGACAGAGGCTCTCCACGGTGTCTATTTATTCTTCGAGATAAATATTAGCAAACAAAAGAATATGAATTTGTACAATAATTTTGTTAAATGCAAATTCTTGTTATTAAATTTCTCATTACATCAACGGAAGAACATTTCTTTGATAATTCACAAATCACTTCTCAAACTCTATGACATTTTCAACAAGCGTTTTATACGGTAATTTCTTTAGCGAGTAGAAAAAGAAATATCCCCCCAGAAAATGCGTCTTCCGTGGCCTCAAATGAAAGTTGAGCACCACGGGGGGGCACTTTGTCAGAGCCAGTAACCAGGCCACGAAGCGTACAGTATGAGCTGCGGCGAGCCAGCCGTATAGCCCTGCCCTCCCACCACTTAGGTATGTTTGCACGGCGGGCGTGTCGTACCTGCCCGGCAGATAACCCGGAAAGATGAGCGCGGAGTGGTCCCGCCGAAGAACCAGCCCGTTAAGCCGGTTAACCGGACAAATGCGCCCAATTTGTCCGGGCAGCCAGCCGCGAGCGGCGCTATCTGAAGAACTGGGGCCGCACGTGGTTATGTGCCGGGGCGCGTGTTTCACGGCGGGAGGGCTGAGGGGGAGCGTGTGGGCGTTGGATGGTGGGGGAAGGTGGCGGTAGTGACGGTAGAGCGAGTGGATTTGGCAACGGAGGAGGAAATTGCGCTCGCTGTTGCCGAAGCGAGAGTGAAAATGGAGAAAAGCTGGTTGGAGAAGGCCACAGGGACAAGGACGAGAACGGGACAACAGAGATAGGGGCGGGGATGGCGTGAGGTGCGGCGTCACGAGAGGGGATAGGTGCAGGGACAGGAACGGACGGAGACGGACATCAAGACGAGGATCGAGTTGGAGGCCGAGACGGATATCGGGATGGAGGACCGGGACAGACCAAAACGCGGGCAGATGGGGACCGAGACGGCGATTGAGATGGAGACCAATACGGGGATTGAGATGGAGACAGGGACTTTGGCGGGGACCGAGGCAGGGACTGAGGTGAGGACCAAGCCGGCGACCGAGGCAGGGTTCGAGGCGGGGACCGAGGCGGGGACCGAGGCGGGGACCGAGGCGGGGACCGAGGCGGGGACCGAGGCGGGGACCGAGGCGGGGACCGAGGCGGGGACCGAGGCGGGGACCGAGGCGGGGACCGAGGCGGGGACCGAGGCGGGGACCGAGGCGGGGACCGAGGCGGGGACCGAGGCGGGGACCGAGGCGGGGACCGAGGCGGGGACCGAGGCGGGGACCGAGGCGGGGACCGAGGCGGGGACCGAGGCGGGGACCGAGGCGGGGACCGAGGCGGGGACCGAGGCGGGGACCGAGGCGGGAACCGAGACGGGGACCGAGACGGGGATCGAGACAGTAACTGAGACGGAGTCCGGGAAGCCGAGCCAGGTCAGGACGGGAGTGGGAACAGGAACGAATACGGAGAAAACTACACAGACGAGTACGGATAACTCATTTTTTAATAAGCACCAGGCGTGGAGGGACGGTAGATCAAAGCGTGAGACAGCGATGTGCGACTCTTCAAAGAGACAAAATCACTGGTTCGTAAACAGCATCAAGCACCACAGACATGTCCTCAGAGAGATTTCCTCGTCCGTTGCAACGTTGATAGATGCACCGGGTCATTGAACAAGCAACGCTGCACGTGGAGAGGAGGGCGCGGGGATGCGAACCGGGGCAACGACGGAGAGGCGGGGCGTGGGCCGAGTGGGCGTGGCCGGTGGTCGCGGGCGGTGCAGCGCCCGTGACGTAATCCTAATGCACGGCTGCCTCCGCGCCGCGCGCCGGTGTCCTGCGCTATCTCGGACGCGCGGCCCGCGCCCTCCCTCACCCCCTCTGCAGGCCCCCGGCGCGGCAGCGAACCCATGGCCGCGCGGGGACGGGGGGAGGGGGGCGGCGGCTGAAACGACTTCGCTGGCCTTGAACTGCAAGGGCGAGCGTCGGCGTGGAGGGCGACAGGTCGACCGTGATAGCTGGGTTACCCAGCGGGGATACAGAAAGTGTGTTATACGCGTTAAAGGAGCGTGTGAAGAAAGGAGAGTTTACGACTTTTCCCCCTTTTTTGGTGTGTGTGTGTATGTGTGTGTGTATGTGTGTGTGTGTGTGTGTGTGTGTGTGTGTGTGTGTGTACTGTGTGTTATTTACGTGGTATTTTGTGTTAATCATCCCGATGTTTTACACATGCCGAGTAACATTTAAGTTTCAAGTTTATTCAATGTGTTATATCGGCAATTACAACACACCAAAACAGGTATACGACGTATTAAACAAAATAATAAAAATAATACACATATATGTAAATTATATCATGGTTACATGCTATTTTCGTAACATTAATGCTCTGAATGGTTCAAATGTTATGTATACTTCAATTTGAATTTAAATGTTTTTGAGATTTTCAATTATTAATTGGTTTAAGAGACATTATTAACAATTGGCTTGAGAGACGATTTAGAATGTATAGCTGTTCTCTAATAATTATTTAATTCAACTACCGTATCTGGTACACATAGGATCAGAAGCGCCAGAAGCTTTTAATGATCTTCTATGCTAACAAAAGATTTAGAATGTATAGTTGTTTTCTAATAATTATTTAATTCAATTATCAACTCTGGTGCACATTGAACGAGAGGCGCCAGAAGATTTTCCTGATTTTCTATGCTAACAAAAGTCATTCCATAAAGCAAATGTTAACGTTATAAATATATACAATATCAGAAAATAAAAATACATTTTATATGCATTATAAATGAGTGATGTATAAGAAAACATATCTCCTTGACAATGTACCTTCAGATCCCCCTCCCCCGAGATATTTCTCAGGTGAGCTTCTGATTGCCGTACAGAATATTTGTATACAGTTTCTATGTCTAGTTTTATAACTGCCTACATCTATTTTTAAAGTGAATAAACTCTGATTCCGTTTGTAATATAAATCAGCTTTATAAATCAAAATTGATGACTTACTTTTCACAACACATTATTATTACTTGAGATGTAATATTAGGTGGGGGTGTACGGCTTGACCTAATGCTCATCATTCATAACAGTCATTTACATCGACATTTTAGTTTAATTGTGACTTCCTGCATTGTAATGTTTTCTACTGTAACAAATACAGTCTTTAATTGTAAAATTTTGTACCGAACTGTAAACGGTTTTCGAATAGATGGGGCAATACAAACAGCTGATATTACCGAGGGATAACTTTACTGTCTATGAAGTGATTTTTTCTTTGACTGTGGATTCGAGATCAATTCAACAATGATCACGAGCGTTCATGAATATTCGCACTATACAAAAACTATACGTTTGAGGAAGATGAAGAAGAAGAAAAAAATTAAAACGAAGATGAGTAAGAATAAGTGATAACACACATTGGTGATAGGTTACTGGGGGCCCTTCATCTTACGAATGTTAATTCCATTCGCAACGGTTTCTGTACACGAAATCTCATTTAAAAAAGCTTGAATAATGTTGATTGCACATGATATTTTATGTTACAATGGTTGATTCTCATGGTATAGATATAGACGAAAGAGGTCGATTTTATTTTGCTTCTAAGCTGAAAGGTATTAGAAAATAAAATGTATTAATGGTAGACGTATCGTATTTACGTATTCTACAAGTAGTCTCGTATGCACGGTGATCTGGTTTTAATGGGAATAAATTTAAATTCTCGGCAGCTATTGACCTATTTTCCAATTAATTTTTAATTGATTTTCAATAATGGAAAAAATATAATTTACTCAACTTCCCCATCTTATTTATCGTTTATGAAAAATAATATCTCTTTTAAAATTCTGCTGAAGTCACCTCGTGTGCAGAATAGTTTCACCTCTTGAGATAACACATTATACGAACTTAAGGCCACGCATGAACGTTTGTACTTGTGGATTTCTAAACAAAAGACAGCTCCAGAAATTCTGTCATTTTTTATTTGACCTACCCTGTGACACAAAGCATTTAACAGCTACTTTAGAGCTCAATATTATATAGATACATGGTTTACCTGAACTCTCCATCTCAATCGGAACCAATGTGAATTAAAAGTTGCGAAACAAACTGCCCACGGATTCGACAGGCGTGTGTACATAACGTGTATGAAAAATGTTCGCGCGAAACGAGTATTGACAATTGAGCGGCGGGCGGCGGGTCGGCAGTGAATTCCCTCCAGAGTTGAATCTAATTCCGAAGCAAATTAGTTTACTCTGGAACGGGGCAATTGCCCAGAGTTCAATACATTTACTTCGAGCTCGTTTTGTACACCATATCACGTTCTCCATCTCGGGAAAAATGCGATTTAAATTAAAGTTATGGAAAAAAGTGGAGGTGCGCCTGCGTAAGTTACAAACAGAAAGTGAATGAGTGCGAATATTGTACTAAATGATTTAAGGCGTAAAATTAAGTTAATTATTCCCCGAACTAATGGATTGAGTAAGTTTTTAATACACGCGAGAAATGTAATTTTGTGAAACGAGCGACTCTGAGATTAAAGCGGAATTTCTGTTTACTGTTTCGTTCCGGTGAATACTTTGTATAATTTGATATTCTCCTTGAGATATAAAAAAATACTTTTTCAATTTAAGTAACACAGATTAGACAATCACATATCAAAAATAATGTACTAAAATCTTGATGAGAAACGAGAAGAAACCTTCTGGAAAAAAAACTTTGCCAAATAGAATACGAATAGTAAACAAATAGAAAACTTGAAATAGAATATAAATCCATGTAAATATTTCACCACTAAAAGAAAAGTAGCAAGGAGCTACTTGTTAACTTTCAAACATTTTAGCAATGTAGCTTAGAATTAATTGTCATTTAAGTGAATACTTTACAAATAAAATGGATATGAAAATGTTATAATTAATTAAATATTGCAAATATAAAAAAATAATACAGTCTGAAAGTTCATTTATGAAATGTGCGATTACATTCCCATTCAAACTTTTATGAAAAAAGCCATTCCCAAAAACATTACAGCTCTGTAATGAACCAATAAACCAATATTCTATTATCCATTAAATATAAATTGAATAAATAAGAAATTGAGAATGTACGTAATATGAAAAATAAGAAAATGTTTACAAGAAATCGAAATAATTGCTTCTTCCCAAATGCACGAGCAGTCTTATAGCATTTGATAAAAAAGGAGATGGTCTTGATGTTGCCGGTCAACGCAGAAATCAATGCACAATTTGCTCGTTTCTTGAGCGGCAATTCAGGAATCAATTCATTTGAACAACGCAGGGTTCTCTTCGAATTTCGGGAGACAGATTCCCATCTGGCAAAGACAATCATCTCCCTACCCACATCTGATATCATCTTTCAAGCAAGGGGCATAAGCGATCTACCACAGTGATTGGAGCCAATATAAACTTAAGGGAGATTTTAAATATTCGGCTTCTCTCCCTACAATTTTAACAGATTCATTTCTCATTGTAAGTTAAATGAATATCAGTATACACAAAGACTCAAAGTTAACACTGACCCAATCTGAACATTCCCTCTCTATCGATAATTCTAAGATTACTAACTATAGTAATACGACGAAAGAAACACTTCAAATGATGAAGTCGTTACCTCATTAATAACCGTAAGGTGTTTATCGATTACAAAGTGAGTACTTCATTTTATACGTTATTCATTTCAGTTAACTTCTAATGCCTAACTGTAAGAATGACGTGAGTGGCACTCGTTTGTAGTCCCACAAAGAAGCTCGTATGTTACAGTATGTTATTTGCAATAGACGATGGTACTGAATTTAGAAAATATTTTCCATAACCGTTCTCTCTTTGAATACTTCATGCACCCTACATGACTCGAAATTTTAGTATGAAAATAATTAAGTGCCTAGAAGTATTTAGCAAGCACAATATCTCTCCCCTCACTGGGAGTGCATCCTGTATGTAACAACGTGTTTGTTATCATATGTCGAAGCCATAGTATTGTCCTATTTACGTATAGTATCAAACCGGGAGCGGTAGCTCAGTGCATCAACCGATGTCACTGCAGCGCCTCTGATCGGAAGGTCCTAGATTCGAGTACTGACGGCGGCAGGAGTTTCGACACTAGCTTTTCAGCTATGTCGAATTCAGTCGCTGCCTGGAGGAGAATTCTAGCTGCCGGCTGCTCTGATCGGTAATTTTCCGTCGTTTCCCCGATCAACACCAGGGGAATGCCGGAACAGTACCCTACCAAACGGACCGCGCGCGATCTTTCCTTCCTCTTCCTTGTCCTATTCTCTACCCCTTACACACACACTTACACTAACATGCACTACACTACCCCATACTCCGGGAGACCGGTCGGGAGCTTAGAGCTTGTCTCGGCTGGGGCGGAGCCCCGTAGGTGGGAGAGTCCTGGTTGGGGGAAACCCCACTAGCCGACGGTAGGTCGGCGCCGGATCTCGCCATCCAGCGAGAGAAGATCACCGGCATCTCCCGAGAAAAATATGCACTACACTAACGGGACTAATGACCAAAGTAGTTGACGTGCTCGGAAACACGAAAAAATCAATCAATATAGTAGCAAACCATTGCGAGAACTCTCGTATGTTAAACCCTACCCTAAGTTCTTCTAAGTGTATCGTGAAACTGAAACATGAGAACATGTGGTCCGTTTCTATCTTAGTTCGATGTTAAATGAATGCTTGCACTATACGCATAAGAAACAACATTCATAAGTATCTAGCAGCTATTAATAGTACTTCTTGTTGTTGCCGCCAGAGCAAATCTTCAATTAATAATTAAATAAACGTCATCAGTCTGTGCAAACCACGGTGTACATAGAAAGCGTAAATATAAGATGGAGGACTCTAAGCCTTCTAAGCGTGACGTCAAAAAGTTGGCCACCAGCACCAAAGGCTGAAATACAGGTAATGGAGGAATATATTCCTACATTCCTCTATATAGGTGGAATTGGTAGTGTCGATAAGCACCGAACCGACAAAAATGTAATACAATGTCCAAGAATACTTCATACTACAGATTGCTGTATGAGGAACGTTTCTTTGAGACTTGAGCCTCAAAATTTTTATTTTTAAGACCCTAGAATGCTTAGTTTAGGAGTTATTTAACTATATAACTGACCGAGTGTTGGGGGTTGCATTTGACTTGCATATTTATATGCGTTTTTTTAAACAAATCCTTTATATTTTTAAAGCTGAAGTGAAATTCGTCACGTCTCTGAAATTATCTTTCGTTAGAGACCTCATTTGTTGCGTGTGAGAACCGCAAAAGGAATGTATACTACTGAAATAGTATAGGAGACGACTGGCTTGTGACAGATCATCAGTTGGACGCGGTCATCAAATGAACTTTTTTACGACTTCAATTTTTGTTATTGAAGCTCTTGATTGAATCACCGTGTTTGATTTTCTGTCCAAGTCACTATTTTTAAATCTACAGCAGAAGGTACTTCATCAAAACTATGTAGGAGGATATCAACAACACATTACATCACATAATGCCACATTTTAAACATATTGTCAAAGAAGTTAACTGTACTTCTTTTAGAGTAAATAATAATTTAGCACAGATGACAACTTTGAAATAAGCAAACAAACCAACCAGTTCACAAGACATTGGAAGACACTAAATCCAAATAAGTCACAAGTATCTGAGATTTACTTACGTAGTATCTGAGATTAACTCACTTATCTGAGATTAACTCCCTGATGTTATAAAACTTACCAAACGGAACAGACTCAATGTGATAAACAGATGCTGATGTGTTTTTGTTACTAGAGAAAACTGCCGGATGCACTATGTGCGTTTATTTCGGTTTCCTTGTACGAGGATAAATAAACAAGAATCTGCACTCAGTGTTTATAATAATTTTAACAGTATAAAGTTTACAATAAGAGCGTTATCAATATGCTTTTGAATGTGGTTGGTTTATCATAGTACCAACTTTTCGATACCTTCAGTAAAAAAGTATTTTCGATTGGGCGAAGATCATGTATGTGCTGCTTCCTCATTTGTGGGTCAGAGGTAAATCTTCGTCCTCTTAAAACATTTTTAAGAGAATCAAAAATATTGTAATTAGATATTATAAGTTCGGAACTGTAACCAGAATGCTCGGACATCTTAAAATTCAGATTTTGAAGAACTTGGTTGAAGAAATATGAATACGCGTTGTCTTGCAACAAAAGAATGTCTTTCCGCAATCCATCTCGGCGTTGTCAGGAAGAACCTGCAGAACCTAATGGGAATATCATTTGCCAAGTCATCAATAGTTACTCGTCGAT
Source organism: Teleogryllus occipitalis (assembly GCA_011170035.1). NCBI lineage: Eukaryota > Metazoa > Arthropoda > Insecta > Orthoptera > Gryllidae > Teleogryllus > Teleogryllus occipitalis. Next base: position 125,166 of record BLKR01002042.1, read on the forward strand.
TATTCACAATCAGGCACACACTTTGCAAAATATTAGGATCAGTAATGTATGAAGCTGGATACCTTGTGCTTTTCTCATCTTGTATGCTTCTTTGACTTCTTTTGAATAATATAATACACTGCTAAACTCTTCGCCAAGGAAAACACTGGATTCATATTTGATCAAAAATCTTCGAAAGATTTCGGTTAACATTCAAATTACAAAACTTTATTACTAAACGAAAATGTATTACGAAAAACTGTTCTTTTTTGTTGCAAACGGTGAGTAGTACAACAATGGTTACCTTACCATAGACATTGGGTGATAACACTGAAACGTATGGTCAGCAAAGTGGACGATGTCATCTTAGGCAGGGAAGTGCACAATCCTGTTTATTCAACTGAGAGACGGCTACAACGGAAGTGTAGATACTTACTGTCTTGCCATCGTATTTTTATCACCATTTTAACATGTCTCTTTATTTAGGATCCAATGTTCAAAAATCTCATGAAAATTTCAATAAAGAATTGAAACGCTGTGCACCAAGAACTTTCAGTTTGTCACGATGAGCCTGTTCTATTGGGTCAGTTTTATAATACAATATTGCAATTCAAATATCATACAGGACTAAAGGAACGATCTGCGTATTGATCCACGCACGGGTGACGCCGAAAGCCTCCCTTGCACCCTCACCTCCCTTAAGGCCCATTCACAACGCCAACAGGAACATAAGCATAACACATAGACGTAAACATTAACATAAATTATAGACTGACGTATACACAATGTCGAACATAAAAGTAAGCAAAATAAGAGTTTCTAGTGGCAGCCAGACAAGCTACTTTACTATTGGTTGTATGTGAGAATCGATTTCGCGATTTCGACTCTGTCCATGACGGGAGGAGGGGGTCTCTTGCCATGGATGTATTTCCACCATGCCATGGATTGCCTTAGTTCGTTTGATTGATTGATTTTTTTCGTGCTTCCTGGCAACTGCTTTGGTCATTAGTCCCGTACGTGTAGTGTATGTTTTTCTCGGGAGATGGCGGTGATCTTCCCCTGCTGGATGGCGAAATCCGGCGCCGACCTACCGTCGGCTAGTGGGGTTTCCCTTAATCAGGACTCACCCACCAGCGGGGTCCCACCCCAGCCGGGACAAGCTCTAAGCTCCCGACCGGTCTCCCAGAGTAAGTGGTAGAGTAGTGTATGTTAGTGTAAATGTGTATGTGTAAGGGGAGAGGATAGGACTAGCAAGAGGAAAGAAAGATCGTGCGCGATCCGTGGCACGGTTGGTAGAGTACTGCTCCGGCATTCGCCTGGTGTTGATCGGAGCGCGTTAGTTCGTCTATCGAGTTATTTCGACACTTGATTTTGACGTACTGCGATTGGTTCATTTCTTATTTCTGACATAAGCATAAGTACAGGAGCTTGCACGCTTTTAAGTTAACGTCTTACCTGTTATACTTATGCAAACGCAATGTTAATGAGTCCGCTTAAGGACGTAGTCGAAACTTTTATGTTAACGCCATGCTTATGTTTATGTTTGCATTGTGGACAGGCCTTTACTGCACCCGTCAGCGCCCTTGTCCTCTGGCCTCCCGGCCTGGTCCGATGCTTCGCTGACGCCGTCCGCGGCCGCCTTCGGCACCTTGGCCGCGACCGCCGACGCGACGCCGCGGCGGAGGGGAGCTCGCGTCGTTAACGCTGCGGACGCCGAGGACTTCGCTGAGGGCCTCTCCGAGCGGCAGTGGAGGGAGGTGCGGTGGAGAGGCTGAAGGAAACTTCTGGTTGTTCGTCGGCCCCCGCCCGCCTTCGCCCTCTCTTTCGCCTGCGCCACCGTCTCTGCCTTCTCCTCCGCCTCCACTTTCACCCCCGCCTTCCTCTTCGCAGCCGCAACTCCGCCACCTTCTCCTCCGCCTGCATCTTCGCTTTCATCTTTCTCTCTGCCTTCGCGCGCGCGCCGTCTTCGCCTCCACCTTTGCCTTCTCCTTCGCCCGCCTCCGCCTTCTCCTTCGCCTCCGCCTTCTCTTTCGCCTCCGCCTTCTCTTTCGCCTCCGCCTTCTCTTTCGCCTCCGCCTTCTCTTTCGCCTCCGCCTTCTCTTTCGCCTCCGCCTTCTCTTTCGCCTCCGCCTTCTCTTTCGCCTCCGCCTCCGCCTTTCCTTTCGCCTCCGCCTTCTGCCACCATTTCAGCCTTCTGCTTCGCCTTTCTCTCTGCCACCGCCCTCGCCTCCGCCTCTCTTTCACCTTCGCCTTTCTCTTCGCCCCCACAACTCCACCACCCTCGCCTTCGCCTCCACCTCCGTCTCCGCATACGCTTTCGCCTGCATCTCCGTCTTCGCCTCCGCATCGCCTCCGCTACCGTCTCCGCCTTCTCCTTCCCCTCTGCCAGCGAAACTACCCCCACCTCTGCCATCGCCTCTGACCCCACTTACATCTCCGTCTTCGCCTCTTTCTCCGCCTGCATCTCCGACACCGCCACCATCGCCGCGGCAGCCGTCACCATCACCGCCACCGTCACTAGATGTCGCGACTTCGCAGACGCGTTGCGTCGCGCCCGGCGGCTACGCGATCGGACGACCGCTGGCGTCGCCTCCGCAACACAGCTAAATTGCTGCTCCCGCCCTCGCTGCCATCTTCATCGCTTGAGTTACAGCCATTACCACCGTTCTCATAGCCCCCCATCGCCCAACGAGCTGCCACTGCTGTCGACACCGTTGTCAAAGTCGATTCCACTGCCTTTACTTCCACTGCTATGTTGCATGATCCCAACACGTGTGCGGCTGTTGCTGCAACTCACGGATCTGCTATCACCACAACCATTGCCGCCGTGATCACCGGGCCCTTCATCACCATCGCCCATCACCATCACCATCACCATCACCATCACCATCACCATCACCATCACCATCACCATCACCATCACCATCACCAACACCATCACAAACAATATCACATCAACAAAAACCATTATCGCAACCACCACCGCCCTCACAAACTAAGACCGGTACCAACACCATCCCCAAATCGCTCTCACCATAACTAATGTTACTACCATCATGAACACCACTAGCCACCACGACAACAAATTCCGACTTCATCAACACCCCATCCTAAAACAGTATCATCGCCACTTCGATTTGCTATTCGTTTCCCGGACTTTGCTTCAGCAAGATCACGAGGCTTCAACTAAGTCCCCATTCATAATTTTTAGCATTGTTCTTTGACGGTCGCCGTCCGGCACTGGCGAGACAACCCTACCTTTCAATGCAGTCTAATGGTTACAACACCCTCCTTCCACCAGCACTGCCACCACCTCCACTAGCAATCACGCTCTAATCTCAGGTTTTCCATCTCTCTTTCCCCCTCCTCGCCCGGCCACACAGTCCTCTCTGATCACCTCCTCTCCCAACTCTGCCATCACGTTACCTCCAAACTCCCGGTCGCGTCCTCTTGTCTCCGTCGCCGCCTCAGTTCTACTTTCGATTTCTCATCCGCGACCGCTCCGCCGCCTCCACCGACGAGGCAAAGCGTGCGCCTCGAGAAAACCGCCTCCCCCGCCCTCCCTAATGACGACAGTTCGGCGCTGCCGCGATCAAGTAATCGAGTAATCGATCGAATCGAGAACTCCGAGCCAAGTCTTGCCACCATCATCTATGCCTTCTCCTTCGACGTCGTTTCCGTAGTCGGAGTTTCAACTACTTTCCGATGCCCCTCCCGTTCAACATGGTGGCTTTTCTTTCGTCCTCATTTTTACCTCTGCACCATGATTCTGTCTGTTTTTTATTTCTGTCGTATATTTTTTTCCCGTTTATTTTCTCCTATTACAACTTCCGTTAATACAGTACGTCCAGCTAAATTTTCTTTTCTGTCATCAATTCTTCCTTTCACCTATTCCTTTATTTTCTCTCACTTAATATGGATAATGGAATTTGATAAACTAGCAAATGTTTATTAAATATCATTCTATTAAATATTTCCGCATTTCGTCTCTTTCAGCCAGTTCTATCTCTAGAATATCTCTATACACAGCTCTGGCGTTCGGATTACTTACACTCCATTCCTGACAACGCAGACAGTTTTAGCTTTGTTGCAGCTTCTACAGTCGCTTATGCGGATGCTCTTTCTGAGCCACGTTTATGTGCCTCAGCGTTTACTTACCGCAATTCTCTATTGACTCTATCTACTTATTACATCTCTCGAGATGTACAGGCGCTGACAACAAAATTCTGAAGAGGGAAACCCTTAGCTCAAATGTTCATAATTCTTTCACATCAGTTACAACTGAGAAATCTACGTTTTAAAAACACTGTTAATATATTTTATTATACGAATATATTTAATCATCCGTTTATTCATCAACTTTAATAATGTGTTTTAAAAATATTAAATCCTTCAATGTCTAGAAATTTTTCGAACCCAATACAAATATGTTGTCCCAAAAGCACAGAAACTGCGAAAACCAAAACATATAAAATGAGAATTATTTATAAAAAATTCAAACCTTCGTCAAAAAAGGAACATGCTGAATTATCAAATTGTTTTCACAAGCAATGGAATTAAAACCCTTTTTTTGCAATAAACTTTTCTATTGCTACTTTTCTGCTAATTTCTTTCTCCATCTTTCTGGTGTCACAGAAAAGGTCGAGTTCTTTTGTTCTAAATTTGTCAAGAAAGTGAAGTTCCTCTTCCCTTCTTAAGAGACAGTATCATTGTTTCAAATTTTCTCAGCGTGCAAAGAATTAAGTTGTACTCATTTGCATCTTGTGAGTGTCAGACTCAAACTTTCGTCCCAGTTCTAGGAATACCCAGAAGAGTATACCAAAAAGGTTATTGCGAAAGGATAATGCTAGAACGGGATAATAAAAATGAAGGGTGTTCAAAATGGAATGATTCACTGTATATTTTGTAAGTTAACTAATGAACGTTCAACGATAACTGACATGGTCCCTAACAATAGTACATTTTTAGGCCGAATTCAATGGAATATTGTTGAACTGATTCGGTCCTCACAATCGCCCTCGCCATCTCCTCTTCCTGCTTCTCCTCGCTCTCAAGGAGCCGATTCCGCCGGCAGATACGAGGGCCAGGTTCCGCGGCGGCTCCCCGCCACGCCCTTCCCGCGCCGCGCGCCCTTGCCCTGCGGCCTTATCTCCAGCCAAGGGCCTTGGCGGACCCCTCCCAGCCCTAGAGGGGCAGCGCGTGGAGCCATCTCGCTAAATTAGCGCGGCGCACGCGGGGGGTGGATCGAGAGGCGAAGTGGAGTGTCGAAATGAACACGCTCGTCCCGAGCTTCGGTTCGATGCGTTGATGCGGTTGCGTGCTATATTACAACCAGAAACACTTCCACAATGGTTCGTTGGTTGGTTGGGTGTTAGTGATTCCGGACGCGTCAACTACCGAGGTCATTAGTCCCGTAAGTGTAGTGTTTTTTTTGTTTTTGTGTAATGTTTTTTTCCTCGGGAGGTGGTGGTATTCTTTCCCCGATAGATGGCGAGAGTCGGCGCTGACCTATTGTCGGGTAGCGGAATTTTCCCTAACCAGGTATCTCCCACCAGCGGGGCTCACCCAGCCAGGAAAGCTCTAACCTCCCGCTCGGTCTCCCGGCATGTGTGGTAGTGTAGTGCATGTTAGTGTAAGTGCCAATCTACACCCCTTTTGCAGTCGCAGTGGAAGTTTCCCTCTCCTAATCTCGTCCAACGGGGCATCTCCCCAGCGAGAGCTAGCTCTCAGCTCCGGACTGACCTCCCAACATGCGTGGTAGTGTAGTGCACGTAACTGTGTGTGCTTCTTCGAATATGTGTGTAAGGGAAGAGAGAGGGCTCTGATGAAAAAAGATAGATCGCGCATAGTGTATCAGAGTGTTTCATTTCAACAAACAATTAAACACTCATACAATGTATTATAAATTCTGTGGTGGTAACCGAGAGCTTGTTGTAATCCATTATAGATATGGGGATAATCAACCTCAACAATAAACTTTATTGTTGTGGTTGATTATTCCCATATCTACAATGCATTGTGTTTGGCTAAAATGAGAACGTAAATGTAATATGCCGAACAGGAAATGGTATCAGCTTCTCAAGCAACAGATTTCACAGACTGACGGAAAATCGAAAAAAAAAATATTTTTCGTAAAAAAATCAAATGAACTGAAAAGACCTGTAGAGTTATAAATATAGGTGATTTTAGTTATCAGAGCAAAAGGCTACGAAAGAAAAGAGAAAGAGAATACATTCCTCTCTTCAGGACAACACATACTGAAGAAATGAAAATCTGTATGATGTGAATTTTCTGAACATTTAGGTAAAAAGTATTACAAAACGCAAGTAGAGGAGAAGAACGCTAACAGAACAGATATTAGAGAAAAAAAAGAGGAATAAAAACAAATTTTCCCTACATTCTGACGAAAGTAGAACAAGAAGTACGTGAAGTGGCAGGTGTGCCTACAAGACGCGAACAGAAGGAAAGGGAAAAAAACGTAAACAAAGAGTAGATGGAAGACATATGACACACGGGAATAGAGAAGTAATTGTAACAGGGCAAAATCTCTCACAGGATTAGCACATACGCAGGAAAGAACAAGAGTACAAAAAAGAATAAAAAATATGTTATCCAATGCCAAAAAAAATCAAAAAAAAGGAAACCAGCAAAGATTCAGGTGCGGCTACAAAGATGTGGACGGAACGCAAAGACAAAGAACGAGATGCAGAAAACAGAGGACACACGAAATTGTGAAGAAAAGCGAAACATGGAGTGATATACAGAGCAAAGTGATCAGACTAGCAGAACACAGAGAAGAAATTAAAATAACACAAAACATATCCCTCAACCAAAAAGAAAATCACAGAATAAAAGGAAGTACCCGAGGTTGCAGGTGGGTCCCAGTAGATGCGGACGAAAAGCAAAGAGAAAAGAGCGGGATTTTTTTTCCTTGGGACCGAAGAGAATATAAATTCTTTTTGTATAATGAGTCCTCCTCTCGGTAGAGCTATTTCGGAAATGGCGCTCGAAGCCCTGCCATCGACCTAATTGCCCCGACTGCGTCGATGCACCCTCCCTCACGCCCTCTCCAGCCCCTCCTCCACCCTCTCAACCTCCCTCCCTCTCCTTCCGACGGGCCCAACCCCCACGTTCTATTTTATCTCCGAGATCTGAGCTGAATATTTAACCCCAGAGTTCTCGTTAGTGGGCGAATTCTTATACCTGCCTTTCGCTATTTTTGCGTATCTGTTTCCTCAATACCTTGCTAATGAGGTATAGCCGCGAGGTGTCAGAATTTATTAAGGCTAAGGATTAATGTAACTTGGAATGATTTTTCAAGGATCGCACAATATCTTGGTAAGAGATCTTTAAAGCATATTAAACATCTTGGTTTAAACTTCTCGTAGGCTTATTGCGTAGTAGAAAAGAACTGAAAAAGAATAGAGGAAGAAACTTTCCTTTTTTACACATTCTCTGAAAGAATCATGACCCTGTATAGCTAATTATCAGTTTTCACAGAAAAAAATAGTTGCCAACAGTTGTGCTAATTAATTATTTCGTATTCTCGGCATTTTCTTGTTCCACTTCTCGTCTTTAGCCTTGGAATGGAAAATTTAATTACTACAGTTTGATTTGTTTTATTTCTCACAACACTTTGACTCCAGTGAACTTTCTTCGTACCATGTAACTAGAACTTAATTCGGGTATTCAATTCCTTCGAAATACGTTGGGTGTTAGTAGAAATTAATCTGAGAATTCATTAACTTCCTACTTTTGTATTTTTCAGATGTATCAGTAAACACATCACTCACACTTTTTACTGAATGCAAAGCAGTTGACAAAAATGTGACAGAATATTCTTCAAAACAGGTTCTGTATTTATTTGGTATCGATAATACATCGGAGAAGAGTTGGGAATTATATCATTATACACAACCATGTGTCATGTTTTTTTCGTATGACTTCAAGCAAATATTGTTAACAATTTTCGATAAAAATTTATTTCGCAATTATAACATGAAATTATTATCTCATGTGCACATATCATTTTGTTTTGTAAAAGGTTATATTCACATTTTGTATGGCTTCAATTATAAAAGTTGATTCATGTTTGCTGATAATATTCGCAATAAATACGCCTACAGACAAACATTGTGTAGAAGACCTCCACAAACCCGTAAATTGAATATTATAAAATAATTACATGTTTTGTGTCATGAAATAAAAAATGAGTTTCACATAGCAAGCAAGCATTACACGAATAGTTTCGAGTATAACTGAAGATAATATTTTCATAGTTAAAGCATTTTCTTTCAGGGTTAGATTTGTAACATAATGAGCAGAAAAAAACAGCAATTAAAAGATCTGTGTAATGCCACTACGAAAATTTAGGAAGTATAATTTCCGAAAAATGTAAGACTGTGCTTGCTCATCGACTCTTCTCTTTCTAAATTAAATTTGACACAAAAACAATGTTTATTTTCTCCACATCAATATGCTATTTTCACCCCCCAAGGACAAGTGAGGCAGATACGTAACAGCAAACAAGTTATGATACGACTTAATTCCGGTAGCTGCAGGTCGATATTTCTGTAAGTACAAGTGTATTCTTTTCGCAGAGGGGTCTGGTTCATTAGTTTATTGCGCGATATTGCCCAAAAGAAGATGTTATATTTTTCCCTGCAGTTCAAAAGTTTTGATATTTTTGGCTGACGGACCCCGATCAATGATAAGTTGAATTCATAGCTGATATGAATTCAACTTATCTCAATGGTATATTGATCAAAGATAGTTCTAAAAGAAATGAAAATTATTTATTTAATTTTATTATTAATTATTATTACGAGAAGCTGTGGAGGCGTGAAAAGGTCAGTGTGACATACATGTCACAATCGTCCTTCTCCATTGCTTTTCTTGCCTCTCCACATTTTTCATCTTTCTTTAAATTTTTTTTTTTGACTAGTAAAAATAGGAACTTTTATAAACGTTTTAAAAATTATTAATAATACTGAGCATATACTTTATGACCCACTTTTGAGACGGACATACTGACGGCAGAATTAGTTCAGTTGCTTAAAGATATTCAAGGCACCGATGGTGATGACACTATAGAAGTAGACGATATTTTCATTGCACCACATCGCCTGCGATCGAACTAACTGACGAAGACAGTGCTGATGAGAACACAGGAGATCTGTCAGATAATTTGAGTGGCAATAAATTGGTGAGTGAAGCTGAGGCAATTTTGTCTCATGGAATGATTGGGAAATGGACAAAAGTGTGGTTGCAGATGCATCAATTCTGCGAATCTCCAGTCAAGCATGTAAAGAGATATTCATGAAAAGAGAAAAAAACAAATGTGCCTCAAACAGCAATTATTAGCATATGCAATAGAAAAATTAGTAATACCGATCGAATGAATCAAGATGTAAATCAGTATCAGAGGTAAGAAATGGTACTGGGCAACACTGACGTAGCTCACAGATGCAGTGACAAATAACGATTGGCAAATTTACATGACAAACAGCAAGAGAAATCACTAAAATGGAATTCAGAAGAGACTTTGGAATTACATACCTCAGAAGATATAAAACAGCTCTGGGTCCAACAGCTCTGTCATCGAAGAGGTAAACGCGGGTTTTTGACGACATTCACTGCGATTGAGATGATCATCTATTTGGGAAAGTGAAAAATAAAAATAGATGTGCGAATGACTAATGCAAGAGTGTTGTTACGTCAATGTGCATGAAATGTGACGATGGTTTATGCTTGAAATGCAATATACAGTTTCATACTCTTTATTCTTCATTTATCAGAAATAATCGTATCCAAAACGGACTTCCATAATATCTTATAGTATATAAATTAAAAACTATTAAACAAGTTCTTGTTTTACATTAAATTCTTGCTTTCTTTACGAAAAATTAACTCTATACAACATTACTCAATATTATAATAACTCCACTTCCAAACTAACACTCTAAAAAAGGTTAAATAATACTCCTACAAATCCATCATCCTCTATAAATTCTGACACATGCATTATGATTCTAAATAAATCCAATAATTCAGTAAACAACCTCATGTTATTATTCATGTATTCCTTTAACGTCTACCAATATACTGTGCCTAATAAGTTATTTACAAAACGAATAAAAAAAGTGAGACATTGGCGTACGAATGAAATGTAGGTGACCGAGTACGCCAATGACACTTTCGCACGAGTTGCGTACATTATTTTTATTTCGAATTAATGGAAACTTATAAGTATATGCATGGGTGTATTCATCAATATGCGAATTGGCAGCTATGTTTATTCACATCGCTCATTGTTTTGTTTACTTTGCAGTGTCCAGTTGTCTTTTACGGCGTTTACATCGTTGCGGTGGACGTATGGTAAAGCCTTTTTGTTATAGTATCACCATGCAATCAATAAATGGTGAAGATAAAGAACATCTATCCACGCGTTGATCGGTAGTTTTCCGTGGTTTCTCCGATCACCACCAGGCGAATGCCCGAGCACTACCCCATCAAACGGGCCACGGACCGCGCGCGATCTGTCCTTCCCATTCCTTGTCCTATCCTCTCCCCTTACACACACACTTACACTAACATGCACTACACTACCACACGGTCGGGAGCTTAGAGCTTGTCCCGGCTGGGGCAGTGCCCCGCTGGTAGGATAGTCCTGGTTAGGGGGAAACCCCACTAGCCGACGGTAGGTCGGCGCCGGATCTCGCCATCCAGCGGGGGAAGATCACCGCCATCTCCCGAGAAAAAACATGCACCACACTAACGGGACTAATGACCAGAGCAGTTGACATGCCCGGAAACACGAAAAATCCACGCAATCTATCCACGCACGTTGGCTGAAAACTCATATAACTCCGTGATGTGAGGGGCCTTGGTGCTGCGGTCCGGCCATCTCTACGTGCGAGGAACGTACGAGAGGCAGGGACGAGGTGTTCGGTCAGGCGTCGCAGCAGACGCTTTACGATGCAGTAACTCTGCACTTAGCCCTGCGCGGGTGTGGCAAGTCCATCCATCCTGGGTGCTGGTCGCCGCATTGGCGTAGTTCATGGCGGGAAAGCAGGAAAGACCGCAATATTTTGGGAGCCACACAGTCCGGGACAGTAAGAACTGGATAAACTGAACGTCTTACGACGTTGCAGTGATTTTGGCAAATCTCTCCATGTACTAGTCAGGTTATTTATTTAATCAATGCAAGAATGGGAATTCCTTGTCAGCTTCATTTTCATTTAATTTCTGAAGAGTAATTAACGAACCTGAAACCAGTGTATACACACCTTTCATTTACTTGAACATCAGTTTGAAATGTAGATAAAATTGTATATTTCATTATATTATCTGCTTTTTAGCATTTAATCACATACAGACATACTTCAAAATGTTTATGATACTTTAAAAGCTTTTGTATTTTCGTTTCTTACTTCAAAATATTTTTTCAAATATGCGTTAACTTCGCCGGATCTCGGATATACGAGTACACTAATCCGCACTTGACTCCAACTGATAAGGCTTAGTCTCGAATTACTTAACCTCTGCTCCCGTCCAAAAATATTTTCAATAAGTATTTGAATTTTTCTAAAGAATCCTGTCCCGAGAGCACCCCCAGCGCTAAAGTACTTGCTATTATATGCGCACGTTTTTTTGAGCCCTCGCTTAACTAGTTGCAAGAGAAGTGAGGAGTGTGGTTATTTTCACAAAATAAAATTTGATATTAAATTTATAGTTCGTTTTTCGATGTAAAATAGTTTCTATTACACGAGGGCGAACATTTTTGGTTTCAAATTTTGCTTACAACGTTCGTTTTTATCATTTACTATTAATTCTACTAACGGTGGCAAAGGAGTGGGGGGTAGGTATTCCGTGGCTCAAGGAAACGTGCGCGAATAATACATCACCGACTGCCAGCCTTCTACATCGCGTCATTTGCACATTCGCGGGCGTACTCGTCCACGTGATAGTTCACGCGCCGACCACGAGAGGGCAGAGCAGTCCTGCGCGGCCGTGGAAAAGGTAAAGAGTGTGAACCTTCGAGGCGCGGGCGAACAAAGCTAACAGCAATGAGAACCCATTGGATCAATGCATTCTCAACTACAAGAGTTTTCTCAGGAGTGGAGAGGCAGAAATATTCTCAGAAGTGAAGTACGAGAGATTTTCAATGCATTTACCAGGCAATGCATCCATACAGGTACAGGCTGTATATAACGCATTATTTTCTAATTTGTCATCCAGGTTCTCAGCGTACATGATTTTGACTCACGTTAGTCACTGAGGACTGGCACAACAAAATGTTTGTTTCGGTAATATGTGACCGTTACTTAGATTGTTCCCTGCCTGAGTAAACATGACAAATAATGAGGTCAGAAACAATCGATGGGTATATTTCCATGGGAACGACTCTACACACGCAAACTTGCACTTCTATGTAAACCACATCTCATAAAATGAAGGGCTAGAATGATTGGATGATCTAATAAGTTGCAGGCCATTCTCTCATGACGTTTGGATAAATATGCAACATAAGATTTATTTAATTCTATGATATTTTGTCAGTCAGTTTTGACCTATCATTTCATTACCGTGAGAAACGTAAAAATATATTTGGAACAATAGTAATCCTAGTTATACCAATGAAGCTTTTACGAAGAATTTCTTACAAACAGTTTTTAGAAATGTCTTTCAAACACAAGTCAATATAAAGAAGTCTTCAAAACGATAAATTACATAAATCACGTAATTGTGTTTCCTAATACTGAAAAAAGAGAGCTAAACATGTTCTCGCATTTTTATGAATTTTCCATGGATTCAAAAATGTCGTATCAATGTGAATGAAAACATTAGGATGTACAATACAAAAAGTAATTAGCGTATCGTCGACTCTGACAAAGAAACCAAATCTTACAAAGAATATCTGACATCTCAAAGTAACTGATTAACACTTTCAAAAACAAACATCTCGAAATAGCTCAATATTACAGATATTTAGGAATAACACTTCAGACAACAGGCAGCTCATTCAAAATTCATATTAGAGAAAACGCAGCAACGGCGATTAGAGCCATGTACTCAATAAAAAATATCTACAAACTGTCACTAGAATCAGCAATCAAAATATTTCATGCAGTCATTAGCCCAATCATGACATACGGAATACAATTAATATGGGAAAAACTCTCAATGGCTGATCTGAGGTCCATAGAGAAAACCAAGGCAAGATACCTGAAGAGAGTCTTGTGTCTTCCAATGAACACACAATCAAGATTAGTATATGAACTGACCAGAGAACCATTCTACATTGAGGACTTAAGATACCAATTACTACTACCATCCACCATGCAAAGCACACGAGTGCTAGAAGAAAGAATAAAGAAGAGAAGAGAAATATGGCCAGAATTCTACTCAACAGATGCCATGATGGAAAGAAAATGGACGGAAACAAATCAGGAATTGAGACACGTGATCACAAGACTGGCGACTCATGGGTTCCATCACAAAATCTGCGCAACCTCACATCATCACGAAGTAAAAGAAGACTGCGTGTGCTCCCTGTGTGGTGAACAGTGTGAACGATATCATATTCAAAGATGAAAGAAAAGAACTAAAACAGTGACAGAATATAGCAAAGAACTTTAACTTTTTTCTTATGCACTTTCGTGCGCACTTCATTATTCATTTATTAACACTTTCATGTACACAAATCACAACATTCTTCATACCATCTTCTAACAGGTATCCTTTTTTAAGTTGCCATCCCTTATCATTTTTCGTTAGTCACCAACCGTCTTTGAACCCTAGGCTTTATCCCAACGATTCCCTCCTTTCCCTCAGAACTCTCACAGCACGCAATTACTCCCTCCTCTCCATATCATGTAAATGTACACAGAGCGGGTATAATTATTGCTGGAGAAGTACAGGGGAGAAGATTTTTTTTTATTTTCCCCTTTCCTTATTCACCCTAGATTTCGTTTCGCACTCCCTGCGTTTGCCCGTAATCAAGCTCCCGGTGAGTAGAGGCTGCGCGTTTTTGCGCGCTCTTGAATATCTCCCTCGCAGGCGAGGTCCTTGGAGGACTCAGGTTTCTGGTGAGGAAATAAAAGAAGAGAACTTGTTTGGAGATGCAAAAAGTAACGCTGTCGTCTTCCTCGAAAAAAAGCATTTCGTCTGCAGAAAATGATCGCCAGCAAGAAATCTTACTGACAACTTCACCTTTTTAAAATTATGGAAAAACGTTTCGTTTTCAAAATTACAGCGTGTTATAATTACTAAAAATTAGTAGCAAGGATGATTAATTGAATTTAAATCACATACCAACATTGGTAAACATATATGGTGTGGTTACCATAGTACAGGCAAACCATATGCTTCAAAGGTCATTTCCAAACAATCTTACGATCATGTTGGGAATGTGTCTTAATAAAACAACATACATATTTAATAGAATGTAATTTGAAAAATCAGCATTTCAGGTTGAAAGTCACGAGAAGATAAATTGTTCATAAGAATAAATGATTAAATGTCTTGTACTTACGATTTCTTCGAAACCACTGGATTCGTTGTTGTTTTATGTCTTCTGGCACTTGCATCTACCTACGGAAATGTAAAAGTAATTTAATACCTGTTCATGAAAATTTTGTTTTTTTGGCACTTCTCCAACATTTTAATTTTACAAAACAGACGCAATTTTAAAACGGTAGAAATTAACAATATGAGAAAATTCTTCTTTTGACGCTCGTGATGCAAGTTAATTCACGAAATTGTACATATGAATTTCATTTGAAATTAACTTCCCTGATAATCTTACGTTAGTAAATGACTTACATTTTTTATAACTTTTTGTAAAGTATATTATAAATGTCAATTAATTTAATTTGAAAAATATGAATGAATGTAAAATGTCAATATCAAACTTGCAACGCTGTTGAGAAACCCATGACCATTAATTGTGGGATGCGAGAATTAATTTTATTTTCTATAGAGAACTTGATCAAAGAAAAATAATGTTTCAGAGACGGACATTCACGTATTTAACCGACCATAAACGGTAAGATTAAATTTCAGAAAATAAGATAAAGTTTGAAAATAGTAGTAGTAATAATAATAATAATAATAATAATAATAATAATAATAATAATAATAATATGGATCTTCTTTAATGCATTTCAGTTTACATTACAAGCCTTTAAGGTACACATATCTTTGAAAATATTTTTGATCAATGAAAGAATTTTTAAGAATAATTAGATTATCAAGAATTGGGTTCAAAATCAAGAACTTCGTAATATTATTTTACAGACTATTTTTTGAAGTGACTTGTCTACATGAGTTTTAATTTTTTTATTTATGGCGTATATCTCAATTTAAACATGCTTACTAGAACGATTAGGTACTAACAAAGTAAAAAAAATATTTTAATTACTTGAACCGATATGCCCTTTTGCCTTCCGGAATGTCATTTGATACATCCTAACTTATGAACCGTTAAACATTTTTGCCGATTCCTTTTGAGAATTGTTATTTGTATTATACTTTATTTTAATGGTACTTGCTTCAAATAATATTTACAAGATGCAACAAATGTTCTCCACAGAATTCCCGAGCACCTACACATGATAGCCTATTTCATTTCTTCGCTCAGAAGTTGTAAAGTCAGCCATTCCGAGTATGTAATCTAAGGTTTCTGTGACACCTGTGAGCGCTATTTGCAGTTGAACCCATGTCTAAAGACAGAGATATTCTGGTAAAGAACAGTCCAACCCAAGAGTTTGAAAGCTGAGTTCACTCGAACGAATAGAATATTCGTATTCAATTACTGATGAAATACGGATACTGAATACTAATGATACCGATGTAACGTATCCAACAGCTTGACTTGTTCATCCCAAGTGGTTTGGATCAGATTTTTTACGTCATTCGTAAATCTTGTATTATATTAAGTTTTTCTAGATCGTAGGAATAATCAACATTGCGTAAGAGTCAATGAAACTCACTCTCAAAAGAACGACAAATCTTCAAATGGCTCTCCTGAAAAATGATGTATTTTGATTTGTGTTACTTTTCTTATGTGCCCTCAATGTGTAACATTTACGACAAAGCTAGTTAAAAAAGATAAACCCCTTTTGTAAGGTAATTTCATCTACGAAAATTATATTCCCATATACATATTTCAGAGTTGAACGGCGTGTTTTAGAAAAGGAACTAACAAACGTTTTTGAATAAGCCACCTGATAATACACTGAAAGAATGTACTCTTCAAAGCAACTCTTTTACGATCTTTTGGATGAAATTCTCAAACACCGTATTCTGGAGTGCATAGAGACCTTAGTCCTAAAGAACATTCTGGAAGAAGAGCTGCGATTGAAAACTTTTTATAATTTTGTTATTACTGAATTTTATTTTTGCATAGATAATTTTTCACATACTACGCTCGAGGATGAAAAATAAGACAACAATATGCTTATTTTTTAAATTTTTCTCTTTCAAAACTTTCATAGTAGAATTTTAAACATATGAAAATACGTTTAAAATAGTTCAAAGCGTCGGGTTCAGCTAGTTAATAGATATGTTAGTTTAATAGAAGAAATATTTTTAAAATTAAAATTCTCCAAATTACATTAATTATCTTTGTAAGTTGAACAACAGCACTAAACTCATCGTTTTTGTGTTGATAAGCGAAACTGAACTAATTAGTACCGCCTAAGCTTTTGTCTCTGAAGCTGCACATACATTCTGCTGTATTTTTTTCATTAGACCCTCCGCTGGGAGCATATTAAACAACTAGGATACACGGATGGCAGTAGTGATGCTCATAAGGGTACACGCATCTAGTTCAAATTCCCAGTCGCTAGTCCATTTTCAACATGTGCCAGTTAAAGAGCATCTATTCACTTCCTACGCACAGTAGTAGAGAGAATGTCTCAAAATAAATGTTAAACTTCTAGAGCTGCAGAGAGTTCGAAAATGATCACTTTTTGTCACTGAACATGTAGTGGAAAATTTCATATTAAGAAGTTACACATGTTATATTTTCCCTTGAATATTAGACTACCCTTTTTGGAGACCACCACTAGAGTTGATACTTTGTCCATGCTTGGCATCAAGATGATATGTGTATGCACGTCCAACTGGTAAAAAACACAGACTGGCAATGTGATGCCATGGTCACGGTCATCTTAAGACGAACGGAATCAACAACCATATAGAAAATGATTGTTCGGGAATGAGGACGTTAATGATTATTAGACCATTTGAAACGGACTGGAGTAACTCAGAAATGAGAATTTGAAAGTAAACTAGGGATGCTACAGAATGGCACAGACTTTCTCGTATTAGCTTTTCATTTTCTTTTGTCTGGGCTAGTTATTCGGATTTGACACATTCACCTGTCAGCTCAGCTGTCATCCAGCACCCCACAAAGTACTTTTTTTAATTGTCAATTTTTCGGATTACTAATTAAAGAACGGATATATTACTTAAATAACATTACAGAAGAGTAAAACCTCGCCCTATATGCCAATTTCCGTTGAAAAATTTAGTCTTTTTAAGAAAATTGCGTTTAAGCGTCACTGTGAATGCGAAATATGAGGCGCTTTTTCACAAAAAATTTTTTTAGTTTTCGAAAACCTTTATTTGAAGTAATTTGAAGCACTTCTTAAACATGCAAAAATGTTTACAAATTGCTAAAAATGTGCATAATAAGGGAGTGAGAGGTATTTAAAAAATATTACTTTTATGTAATTTTTACAAAAACAAAAGAATACCCCAAAATGAAACTTTTGTCATATTGGCGCAATTAGCATTAGCAATTACAATAGTTCAATTAGCATTACCTGTTAAAGAAAAAAATGGAGGCGTTTTTGAGAAAATGACGTTTAAGCTTTTCTGAAAATGCGGAAATTTGAGATGGTTTTCACAGAAAATTTTGAGTTTTCGAGAAAGTTTATGAGACATCATGTAATGCACAAGTGCTCTTAAATGAAATAAGGTCAACATAACGCTGCTAATGTGGTTATTAACAACGCGAAAGAGATGTCAAAAAATTATATTTTTGCATTTTTGGAAAAAACAAAAGGATAGAGAATAATGGCATGTAGGTCATCTCATAGAGTACATTTAGCTCTATCCCTATCAAATGTTTAAAGAAATATTTAGAGCCATTTTCAAGAAAATATTGTTTTTGTAATTTTTTTAAAAAGTGCACATATTGCAAGCAATATTGCGCGAAATCTGCTAAAATTTTCAAAAACATGTTGAAAAACATCACCGTAATGAAAGAACTAATTATGGACAACAAATTTCATTTGCAAGAAAAATCTCTATCTTCAATTTTGTAGTTGCAGGTAGACGCTGAAAAAAATTCAATATTTTACAATTATGGAAAATTCAGAGTTAACAGTGAAAATCGTACCTATGACACCTTTATAAGTGCATTTCAAACTATACTTACAAGAAATTGTAAGGAAAATTTGGATCCATTTTTGAAAAATAAATGAAAATATTCCAAGTGCTTCATGTAAAGTACCCCCAAAAATTAATGTATGATTTTCAAAATGGTTTAGGCTCTAGTGTTGTTTACATACATCGGACTGACCAACTGACACACGGACGGACGTTTTGAAACAAAAAAAAAACTTTTTCGATATCAGGGTACCCTGAAATGTGTATTACCGCTGAAATCTCAAAATCGATTTTCCGCAGTATTACATAACTTTCTCTGTAATACATATATTACTCCGTATATAGGTACGAATACAAGAAAGTAAAATGTAATGTGATATTGACGGTATAGTTAATTGAAGACAATATTAGAGAAAAGTAAATGGACTAAAATATTTGGGAGAGTCCGTAGTGATGTGCACATATAGAATTGGGCATAAAGAAATAACTTTTGGTTATTTGAAAGATGAAGAAGGTAACCCTAGGTACTGTTCTTGAAATTTGTTGAATTGATTAAATGTCTCATTGTTCTTTTCAGTTTACAAAGAATATCGTGTCAATGTTTTTTTTTTGTTGTGATTAAATGTTCTCTTTTATTTTGAATTGTAAGCGTTTTGATTCAATATTTCAGTAAGTTACCTGATGCAAATATAAGGTGTATGCAATAGAATCATCAGCCCCAATTAATTTATATTTTTATATCTTCCTTCGTCGCGTGTAAATTTCTTAAATGGAAAAGTTAAAAATCTCAATATACTGGCAAACAAATTTGGTTTGGATAAAATATAGAGAAATATAATTGAGGCTACTTCATAAAGATTTCCAAAATTTTGGAGTTTTCGAGGTTGGCAAATTTGGGGTTGAATATGTAAGACAAAATAAATTGAAAATTAGCCAATAAATATGCTAATCGACCATTGAGTTTCACAAAAATTATTCAGATCGTAGTCCAATACTTGTAAGAAAACTGAAAAATTGTTCTTATTCACGGTCAATACTGTTGTTTTTACGTTAAACCTCTTCGTCAGGTGTGAGAAGTTTCACATTTAAAAATGTCTAAGAGCCTTTCATCTCGAATTCCCTGGTTGCCACTAAAGGCTAAGACGAACCTCGCCAGAGGTTCGTCAAACGTCCACCATTCCGTCTCTGCGCATATAGCATTATGGGTCATTCAAAATAAGCGCTATCGCAGCGAACGCCATTTGATACCCTGTTAATTATAACGCAATTGGACCGGCAGAAATACGCGCGGCGGCACCACAACGACGGCAGCGTGGGAGTGCCAGCGCAGAGCGCAGGGCTGCCAACTAATACAGTTTGTCCCCGCGTAACCGCGTTAATAAATTACGTCACTCGCCCCGCTCATTAATCACTGCGGGTCAGGTGCCCCGTGGCCCGATCCGCGAGGCTTTATTTCCGGATGCGGGGTGCCGCAGGGCGGGGAAGAGGGCGAGCGGGTAGTAGGGAATATTGGGTGCGGATTTGTGATGAGTGTATTGGATGCCGGTGTGAGAGAGGCGAAGAAATTGCGAAACCAAACGAGCTTGATTGATTGATTAGAGTTTCCGGGAGCTTCACCTGCTATCTTTCGTCCCGTAAGTGTAGTGTATGTTTTTTCTCGAGAGGTGGCGGTGATCTTTCCCCGCTGGATAAAGAATTCCGGTGTCGACCTACCGTCAGTTAATGGGGTTTCCCTCAACCAGGAACCTCCCACCAGCGCGGCACCTCCCCGATCGGGACAAACTCTAAGCTCCCGATCGGCCTCCGGGAATGTATGGTGGTATGGTGCATGTAAGTAAGGAGTGAAGTTTAGACAAAGAAGAGGAGGGTAAGATCGCGCGCGTTCCATGGCCCGTTTGTTAGGGTACTGCTCCGGTATTCGCCAGGTATTGATCGGCCTCCTTGCAAAATTAGTACCAATTGACAGTAAATATGACCTTATTAACAGTAAATATTGGGGAAAATACGCACATGAAGCATGGCGCTCGCCACGCCATCTTCTCCCTCCTCCAGAAATCAAGTTGTAAGATCTTCTTTGACCGATTCATCAACAGAGCCCTGAAAGCGGGAAAAAGGAATGCCAAAATGGCTAATGGCCAGGAGTCCTAACTTCCTGTAACCCTAAGCAGGTATTCCTGCAATACAAAGTACAAAGGGTAAATAAAAAAACAAAAATTTGATTGGAGAGACCACGAAAAACCGATCAGAGCAACCGGCCGCAAGAATTCTCCTTCAGACAGCTACTGAATTCGACAAAAGTATGATTAAGAGAGACTAACTCGCTTTTGTGAAATTAACCATCATAGTATAAAGAACAGTAATAGCAGCGATGGGCGTTAAGTCAACATCTGGCGACGTACTGATCACATCCCCATATGGATAACTGGCAAGTTCACGGTGTTCGGACATGCTGAAACGGTAAGCTTGGCGATAACTGTAGTTATATTTCATTTCTTTTACTGCTCAATAGATAAATGTTAAACAATATCCCGGGCCATGGGGTTACCTTCTTAATATGAAAATACAAATCCTCCTTAGGAAAATCCTAAAAATCCCTGTCCACTGCATTCATTGCGCCACACGTTTACGAGTTCGAAAGTAATCTCTTAACAAAATTTAATTTCTTAGTAAATTAAATTATCCTTATTCCAGTCTCTCAATGTTGTCTTATCTAAAGGGCATGTCAGACTTGTCTTGGCTTATCTATAGAACAAATGAGAGTTTGCAAGGGTGGTGAGTGAATAGGACGTGAAAACAAAGAACGGACATGGAGGGAGAGTGAACATGGGGATTTCACATGGAGGGTGAAAATAAAGGAGGCTTACAAAGGAGCTCACCACTTTTGACTGCATTTACTCGTATTTGTACAATAGCAATGATAAAAATTAAGAAAATGACTATTCGGCATGTCTGAGACTCGATGCAAAACTGGTCATACATTCAACAAGATGACTAATTTGAAAAGGAAGGAAAGGCACACAAGCTTTAAAATGGCCAAATAATGGGCAACATATTTTAGCTTTGGCTGTATTGCCTCAAAATTCAAGAAATGGTAAAGTTCGAAATCATATTGTTGCAAATATGGGTTAAATACAATTACGTGTTTTTAAATCGAGACCATTTGTATGTCAAACAGGAAAATATTGCAAGGCGGTTGAAGGGAGGGAAATAAAAGTAAAGAAAACTTTCAAAATAACACGAGTACGAACACAATATGACGTTTAAAATGAGATACTTCTATTAAACGCTCCTCGTATCACGCAGACAGAAGGCCCTCATTTGGTTTATTTTGTGCTCTAATAAGAACATCAGTGCTACATTTGAGATACAAATGACCACAATATTTGTGTTTTACCTTCACGTATACATACGTATATATGCAGTATAGAGAAAGTTATGTAATGCTTCGGAAACTCGATTTCTAAATTTCAACGGAAATACACGTTTTAGGAACCTCTGATACCGAAAAAGTGTTTCTTTTTGCATTTAGGAATGGATATGCTACAAAGGACTTCAAATGAAATTTTTCGAAAAAACAATAGATTCCAGTGAAAAGATTTTCAGTTTCGCTTTTTCAGTAATTCTTAATTGCCATTTTCTTAACAACAGCTTTAAAATTTTCAATGAAAATTTCTATTTTGGACGAGGTTTTAATCTTTTTTAATATTCTTGAAGTAATATTTCGGTTGTGCTATTAGAAAAGGAGAAAGTTGAGAAAATGTCAAAAGAAAGTACTTTTTGGGACGATAGAAGACAGCTGGTCAGCGAAAGGAGCAAGACCTGAAAGCCAGACCACACCAAGGAAATTAGAAAAATTTGGTACGAGAAAGTCTGTTCCATTCTGTAGCACCTCTAGTTTAATTTATTTTTCGTTTAGTTAACTAAATATGCTCATTATTTCCAAAACAAATCATTGATTCTCTCTACGTTAATAGCATGTGGACTATTGAAATTCCACCGTGCAATTAAAAATGCACACCTACCGATTAGAATTCAGAAAAGAGCCAAATCGTTTAATTAAAAAACTATAATACATGCGTAGCGAAGGTATTTGCAGTCGGACAGAAAATATTAACAAAAACGTACATCACATATTACGTACCTACAATTACGTATAAACAACGAAGGAATAAAACTTAATTGCGGAAGTAAACGTTAACCTAGCTGACTTGTGGAACAACAAAATATTTAACGTGAATAAATTAAATGTTATACGTGTAAAACATTTGGTCTTATGATTACGAATATAAAAAATTTAAACTTCAGTTGCCTTTACCAGTTCTAAAAGTACGCTAAAGCAAAACTGTGTTAGAAGTGTCTAGTTTCCCCCCCCCCCCAATATTTATACATGTATTCTCTCTTTCTTTACGTTTCGTGAAAAGTAATGTTTTTATGACTCTGTCAGCTTCTAATATTATATCCGCAATATGTTCAGTGCCTTCTATTTCCAAATATTTCGTGGAAACAAAATGCAAAGCCCAATAAAATAATATTTTTCAGAAGCAATACTATGTCATGAAAAGCATGCCTTCGGGTGAAAAAGATGTGCTTGAATTTCTTAAAATTTGAATTGTTCGTAAATTGAAACGAAAAAATATAGAACGTAACATGTGTGTATAAATATCTCGCTCCTATCATCGCTCGTTTTCTTGAACATTCCATTCATACAATTTACCCGTCTTTATACACTCGTTTCGTTAATTACTATTTTCTAATAAAATGTTCATAAATATCATTGCCAGTCACTCCCCTTGCCTCTTTAAATTCAGATCTGCCACGTCCATTTCCATACGTTTTTTGATAAACTTTTCTCGTATTTATGTTTCCCGTTGTTCCACGATTAAATTCCGCGAACAAAGAGTTTGCAATGTACTAATCTATTTATTCTCTGATTAGTCATGGAATATGCAATAGTTTTGTTTTGAATACCATTTCAAACTCTGGTGCGTAGGGTGGATAGTTTTGGTTTGTTGTTTTCTTATACATATGGAGCAGACAATTTGATTCTTTTTCCGACGACAGTGTGCTCTAGCGGCAGCGGTCCACAATAATCCGGTGATAGAAGTTGAAGCGTGAATTACAAAAACAAAATTTTCTCAAAAACGGCTCCAATTTTTTTCTTTAAACTTCTCTGAGGGATAGTGCACTCTACAAGATGACATAGATCATATT
Organism: Teleogryllus occipitalis; assembly: GCA_011170035.1. Taxonomy (NCBI): domain Eukaryota; kingdom Metazoa; phylum Arthropoda; class Insecta; order Orthoptera; family Gryllidae; genus Teleogryllus; species Teleogryllus occipitalis. Next base: position 148,758 of record BLKR01002042.1, read on the forward strand.
GCTGCATTCTTTTTTTTTAATACAAAAATTTAACTGAACAAGTTTCTGTGAAAAAGAGCTTCAAATTTCGTATTGACTAACGGTTAAACGTCATTTTCATAAGAAACAGCTCCATATTTTTCAATGAACATTGCAATTAAGTAGGAATTTTTACTCTTCTTTAACATTCTTAAAGTAATATTTTACTTGTACTATTGGGAAACCGATAAATGCAGAAAATGTCAAAAAATGTACTTTAGGCGGCGATAGATTGCAGGTGACAAGAGGATGGGGCAAGAGTAATGCCAGTCAACACCAAGGATAATTTCCATTCGTGGATTCACTCAATGTCATTTTTCTTTCTACGCACAGATTCATTAAAATACATTCCAACATATGTGCAGAATACAACATACAACTTTTGCCACAAGATGTCGCTTCAGCCTTGCTTGTCTGCCCCACATACCAGCATTTATCTATTGTGACTACTACAATATAATTGAATTTGCAAAGCACAAATTTGGGTACAGATTTAAGAACTTTCATGACAACAGGTATAAAAAGAAAACTAATATTTCTAACAGTACACCTGAAAGTGCCGCATCAAAATAAAAAATAAAACATATCAGTTCCGGCAATGATAATGTTAACATTAATGAAAATAAATTTAAATGAAAATATTATATTTAATGTATTTAGAGAATTAGAAAGGTGTCTTCGTTGTGTGTGTGTGGATCAATTTTAAATATAAGTAAATAATTTGCTAGGTTTAGACTGTAATGTGCAAGTGTTCAACTTTAACACATGTTCAACTTTAACCTTCTTTTCCCGTAAGTTTGATTATTTGAAACGGTTTGCCTGATAACTCAAGAAATAACTAAGTTACAGACATGACATTTTTCACACAGATGAACTTCTATAACATAAACAATATTCACTAGAATATTTGCTCTATCGTTAGTAGAATTTAAAAACAAAATTAAACAAGATTCTTTGTAAAACAAAGTGTGAATGGAAATTATTAATAAAAAATATTTTCTCTTAATAGAAGTTAAAAATTCTAGTAAATGTTGGAGATCTAACACTTGCCAATAAATAAACGTAAAAATCAAGATATAATTAAAGAAAGTTATCAAGTCAACTCTTTTCAGCGACAAAGTGTACAATAAAATGTTTAACATTTTTTCTATAATTCTTTCAGTAATTTTTTTAATAAGCAATAATGCGTTACAAATAACAATTAATCAACATTAAACATAAAAGATATTGTTTCGTGAGAACTTATAGATTTCAAGAAAAAAATGTTGAATTTTGCTGAAAATACAGTAGGTAAAGATGTACCTCCTTCCTGAAACACAGCATTTGAGATTTAAGATCGTTTTGAAGGAAAGTAAGAAAATGATATGTTAATAGAAATGAAGCTGCAGGGAGAATAAGCATGCAAGAACATAGGAGGAATGTCAAAGCTAGAAATCATGTCAAATAATTAGCACCCCTATATACTTGAATTTCTTTTTACAGCCCAGTGTTGCATACGTTATGGTAACAAACATTCAGGTCATATCTTCTCATTTTTACGATGTTCTAATATGGAGTAAATTGCTCCCTCTAACACCTTATGTAGTCATATTTAATTAGTTTTGGGTCCGTGATACCAATATATATTTCAAAACGTCCGTCCGTCTGTGTGTCTGTATCGGTCTGTTTGTCTGTCCGTCCGTCAACAACACTAACGACTTAACTATTCGTAGGATTTTTCCCAAAAGAATATTCGGCGGTCGATCTGGCCCGACTCAAGGCTCTGAGATATTGAAAAACATACTTTAAAGTTTGGGGATACTTTGCATGAAGCCCTTGCGACAATGACATGGAGGACAGAGAACGTGCCTATTCACGAAGTAACGAACAAGATTTTTGCTGGGCAACTTTGTCCCGGATTTTTAGGTGGACAGAGCACACATAGGCGAGTGGGAAAAGAGAGAAGTTAACATTGTATGCGTTTTACTACCTGAATTATGCGGATTCCCGACAAAAAATGGAATTTACTGTTTAAAATAACATTCAATTACCACCACAACTATAATGACATATACCTTACACGGGACAGTGGACGTTCTTAGCCAGGAAGTAATTAAACGTGATTTCTGCTGAGTATGCTGTAACCCGGCTGTAACCCGAGTATGCTGTAGCCACAGGCAAGTCGGAAACTAGAAAAGCATGTCACAGGTCGTACACAAGTCAACGATTGATCAAGAGACATACATGGAGTCTCAATACTAAAAGTAATTTCCTGTTTAAAATATCAATCAATTAACACAGCATTTATAATGACATCTACCTTCGGCGCGAGTCATTCACTAAGCATAGAAAATACACTATACAGAAAAGTAGGGTAGATAAGCATAAGAAATATAGTGTTAACAAAAAATGTTTAATCTTGATTTTGAAATGTGTCAATAATTATTGTTAATACATTTAGTAAATTCTTACCAAACTTCATAAAGACCAAATGGTAAACATAGAGGTGGTACATTCGTGTAGTTTTAAAACATAGCATTAACTGCCCTAAACAAAAGGGACAATTTGCAGTAAATATATTCCCTCTATCAGCGCCAGGAAACTAAATAGAGCAACTCAACGCCCACATTTACGCTAGCTCGTTTCATGTGCAACGATACTTCAGAGCTCCAAAGGCAGTAAGCATCGATAATGAATGCTCGCTGTAAAAAGCAAAATAATTTGCATAATGTTAAACAACGCAAAACACCCGGCCACACGTTAAACCGAGCGTTTAGCTAATAACGCACAATCAAAAGAAAGAAACAAAAGCCATGATAATACCAGAGCAATTTGTCCTATGAAATCCAACGTATTATGTGGGGTTTCACAGGCAACAGTGTACACATTCACTGAAGTGTTGGCGTGGGTCGACCGCAGCTCTACTGTTCGTCACCAGATGGGTGACCAACTTCGCAAAACGAACTGGGATTTGCCCTTATCACCATAACACTCCACAAATTAAGTTTAGCACATTGTTTTAGGAATGTGCTCACTTTATACAAATATTTCAGATTTCTGGGGGAAAAGTTGATAAGTTCACATATTGTTGAAATTTTTTCCTTGTTAAGTTCGTTAACATTGTTGTATTGTTAAGTTTTGTAACGTAAAAGTGAGAAAATAAAAATAACTTATTTGTTTCAAAACTAATATTCAGTCCCGGAGAATCACGGAAATAAATGTAGTATTACTATAAATACTATTTAGTTTTTCAGCTTTCACAAAAAAAGTGACAGGAGTACTATTTACATATTAACGTACCGCTCAGGTGCAGGTAAGTAGCAAACAAATCTATTATTTTCAATTATTCATCATTCTAAAAAAAACGAAATTACGTAATATTAGTAGAATTAATTACGTTAATTGAAAACGTTCCGCTGTTTAGAAATCTGCAGAATGAGAAAGGACAATTGGTGAATCGATGAAATAAATAGAAACAAATAAGAGTAGAGTACAATACAAATTAACGAAAAAAGGAAATAGAAACAGGAACGGGTACATTTTAGCCCAAACCGTGAAAGAAGAATATAAATAGAACGTAAAGTAAAATTCACACGATCTACAATAAACATTAAACTAGATTTCTAATACGCATTAACCAATATCGAATTGTACGGATAGTAGCCCATTCCATAAAAAATACCCCAGATCATTTCGCGATAGCAATAGCTGGTCTATCTTCACAGCAGATTACCGCAACCGGAGTCGATCGAACATCGAGTTCCAATGGACAAATTACGAGGCATTTGTGTATCCGCTACAGTTCTTGACCAAATTACCGCGCTAGAGCAGGGGGTACCAACTGTTTCCTCGCCCACCCGAAATTGCCCGCGCTCATGGTCGACGGCGGTCGGAGCCCAGAGCTGGCAAGGCTCGAAGCGGGAGTCGGTCCAATGGTGATTGTCCCTCGCTCCATTCATGCAAGATATTAATGAGGAGATTGTGGGCTTCGCTGGTTCTGTGCAGCGTTTTCCTAGAATCGCCACAGTGCACCTACCGCTGCAGCCCAGGAAATTGCTTCGCGCTCTTTGATGTCGACTGTTTTCGTGTGCGATTCCTCGGCGGGGTTATTTCTGGACTTCACTGCCAGTTGCTTGCACATAAATAAAAGTAAAGAAGAGCATGAAGTAACTTTGTGCACGTATTCGGAGTTACCGAAAAAATCACGTCAGTGTTATAAAGAATTCGTGATTGTTTAGAGAAAGTATAAGGAAAGTGACATAATGCTACTACAATGTATACTTTCATATAAAACTCTCTCCATCAGATTGCAATATACGATTTCTGACCTTTGAGTTACGACTTATCTGTGAAGTGAATATTAAATATGTAAGATACATTGCTTCTGTTTTTCTGAGTGAAACATTTGCACACGTTAGTGCCGGTAATTCCGTGACAAACATACCGGGGGATTACTAATTTGAGTTATTATATCCCAATTACTTGCCTGTAAAATGATAAAAAATAAAACGTATTTGTAAAAGAAAGAAATAGTCCACAAAAAGAGAAAGGCCACAAGGGAAAGAAATGTTTGCCCAATAACACATTATAAATAAAATATATCATTAGCTAACACTCCAAAAAAGAAAGATGGTTCGAAATAGAATTCAATTAAAAAAACAAATGTATATGTGCAGCTGATATGGAATAATATCTTACCCTTAAATAAAGGAACGCACCTGATAAAATACATACGAGTTGAAGACTTGCTTAAAACGCACTGAAAACGCACAAGGTCAGAAGTGTAATTTCCACGATAGTAAAGGGAAACGAGATATGGACACAACTAGAAAATGATTCATCATTTTTCAATAATGTAAGAAAATCAAACAGTGATTGAATTGTGTGGTACTCGAAAATGAAAGAAACACACGAAGAAAAAAGATAAACGCTGAATCTCAAGGAAGAGGAATAGATGGGGGGAAATGTAGAACAAGTGTACGATGACTGGGAAGGGCCAATTTACGTTCGAATGGAGGCGCCAACTCATCATTATATTTGGTGACGATGATGGTTCTCCTGATATCGTATGTGCAATACCTCTGTAGAGAGTAAAACCCAATGACTGAACAACTTTAGTAATATTTTCTTAAAAATAAACAATTTTTGGATTCACACAGAGCTTCCATCAAAAATATTTGATAATGGTAGTATTTAACCAGTTTTGAATAGCATACTATGTAAAATGTAAAGTGTACTTCCAAAAAATTAAGATAAAATTTAATATTTTTTAATCAATGCAAGTAAATTTGCAATTTTTAACGCATATTTCAGATATGTTTCATTGAATACTTCAAAAATGTAAAAATGTAGTTTGTGCGTGAAAAATATCACCAGAGCTAATAGCTGTGCTACAGCTTTTTTCTGGATATTGGTCTCACTTTTAATGAAAGTCAAGTTACGCAGTTAGATGGAGAAGGAGAGTCATGGAGAAAAAAATGGAAAACGCTTCGATTGTGCAAATATAGTAGAGCACTGAGGAGGAAAGCGAGAGGGCAACGGTGAGAAGGGTGAGGGAGAGATATGGGGAGGAGAGGCGGGTAGGAGAACGTGAGTAGTTATGAGGTTGGTGAGACTTTGCATCTTTCGAACGGGGAAGGGACGAAATGAGAAAGCGTTGGTGATGGAATATATCATGCAAACGGGAAAGGGAGGAAATGGTAGAGGTTTGAAGAGGAGAGGTGAGAAGGAAAACGGGCTTGGTTATGGGGTTGATGATGAAATACGTCATGCAAACGGGGAGGGGTCTAAATGGGATGGGAGTGGACAGAAAGAGGCCGGTAAGAAACCGGCGTGCTTATGGAGTTCGTGATAATATTGCATCGTTTGAAGAGGGACTGAAGAGGGCGAGGTTGACGGTACGAGACGGTAACAGGGATGGAATGGAATTGAATGGAATGATTGATTAGTGACTCCGGGCGCTTCAACTTCTAAGGTCACTAGTGCCGTAACGGAAGTGCATGTTTTTATCGCAGGATGTGGCAGTGACTTTCACCCACTGACTGGTGAAATCCGACTCCGACCTACGCCGACTTGTGGAGAATTTCCCTAACCGGGTATCTCCCACCAGCGGAGCACCGCCCCTCCCAAGACAAGCTGTAAGCTCCCGACCGGTGTCTCAAAAAGAGTGATAGTGTCGTGTATGTGAGCGCAAAGACGTGCGATCTTTCACACATTCTCCGTGGCCCGTTTGTTAGGGTACTATTCCGTCATCCGCCTGAGGTTAATCGAAGAAACCACCGAAAACTTCCGATCAGAGCAGCCGGCTGCAAGAATTCTCCTTCAGAGAGCGGCTGAATGGGACGGGACGGGACGGGACGGAAGCCGGTCAAGGGCGTGAATAGGATAGATGGGGAAGACAGTTTCGAGGGCGAAACTGTGGTTAGAAACGGAGATGGAGGCTGGTGCATAGGGAGATGAGACAAGGGGTGCAGAGACGGTAGGAACAAGGACGCGAGTGGCCGCAGCGACGGCGGGGGGGAGGGGGGCAGGGTTCTAACGGTGACTGAAACCGGTGCGTCTGCGGCAGCAACGACCCGTCCTGCCATTCCGTCCTACCGTCCCGTCCGTCGTCCGAGCGCCCGTCCCGGGCCCGCCCAACAGCCCGTTAAATTAGCATGCACACCATTTAACATTCATCGACATGCACAGCGGGGCCCAGCACCGCGCACATACGCTTTGATCTATGCCTGAATATATATTGTATAAAGCATTCACCCGCAGCGCCCGCCAGCGGAAAATAAATTTCTGTCTCATATCGCTCTCTCGCCCTGGGCGCCTGGCATGGCCGATTGCGAGGGGGGGGGGAGACATGGCGAGAACGGCAAAACGGAGAGGGGGACGTACAGTCAGGGACAGCAGGGGCGGAAGAGAAGATTGACTGGAAGATTGAAGCAGGGGAAGGGGAGGGAATGTTGAAAAGTGGGGAGGGGTTCAGATAAGAGGATGGAATTTTAAGACGAAAATAAATAAATAAATAAATAAATAAATAAATAAATAAATAAATAAATAAATAAATAAATAAATAAATAAATAAATAAATAAATAAATAAATAAATAAATAAATAAATAAATAAATAAATAAATAAATAAATAAATAAATAAATAAATAAATAAATAAATAAATAAATAAATAAATAAATAAATTCAGCAACTTGGACTTTCGCAACCAAATATTTTTTTCCTGGTAGTCAACTTTTGTCTGGTAGGAAAATACAGGAAGATTAGATATTAATGTTACGAAACCGAGTACTTAACAGAGTATTTTATTATTACAAATATGTAATTGAATGAATAGATAAATAAAGTATTCCTAGGACGTTGTTTCCAGCGGTGGTCCAATAATGACAGATGTAACGCACTACGACAGAATAAGACCAAACACCCAGAATGAAAACTGTGTAGCAGTCAGAGAATTAAGATCACGCGACACAGGAGTGGAGTGCAAGGTTTAGCATATGACGGCCGCAGTCGGCGAGGCGTGATTTTATCACCGTTGAGTGTGAGCTATTCCGAGTAAATGGTGTATGTAAACTGGGCGTTGTTATTGATTGGTTCACTCCGCCACCACCGCGTGGCGCTACCGACCCGTCTTGAATGTTTCAGGAAAACGTGGACGCTCACCCATTTCGAACTCGTTATATTACGGGGACGAGCAATCCGTTGCTCTTTGCATAGGGCCATATATATATTACGCTTTACTGATCGGTGGCTAGGACTGGGTAGGGGACAATGCATGAGGGGAAATGTGCGTGGTGGAATGTTGGCTGTCAAGTAAATGTCGCGTTGCATTCAGATTGAAGCGGAGGTGCTCCCTAGAACATGTGTGCACTCGGGTGCACTGAATGTGGAAACACATGTGAACCACGCCGATGTATGTAAACATGTGAAATATGAATACTCGATGGCTTGTACGGACGCGGTACATGCAAATATATTGCTCTGAGACAGGTTTTATGTTGATTAGAGAACTGTCATTTTCACAAAAATCCATTCCTACTTGACATTTCTACAAATTTTACACTTGCTAAAGCAAATATTTAACTACAATATTCATCACATTAAACTGCATGCAACATTTCTAATTTTAGAGAACTTCCTACAAAATATGTGGGTTATTGTGATTTATTGCAATGATTTCACTTCCTGCAACTAAATCTTGTCAAACCGGAATGTAATTGCGAAAAAATCCTCGAATCGGAAGTGTCTTTCTCAAAGCCTCCGTCGGAAGATTGAGTCCGTCGAGAAATAGCAAAAAAGGTGGGAAAGATGCACCATCCCACCATCCGCAGACCGCAGAACTGACCAAAGAAATACGGTTCATTCAATCATAAATTTTCCACTATGTCTTTAAGCAAGTCTGGTAAATTTCTATAAAAAAGAGCGCAAATTGTTGTTAAACAATGGCATTGTTAGAAAGCATGATTCTTGTTAGGCAATTTTTTGATTTTCGAACAAATGAGACGCGTAGTTATTTGTTGTTAGCCATATGAATATGTGAGTTTGACATATGGAGATGGAGAAAAACGAGTTTCGAGCTGTTTATTTTTATTTGAACGTTTGAACTGTAGAGCAGTTCAAAACCAAATGAGATGAAGGACATGTGGACTCATCACCAGCATTGAAGATAATTTATTTCTGAAATAATGAGTTCAAACGAGGTCGCAAAAGCACAAAAGATGTAGTGCGCTCCGGCCGGCCAGTTGAGGTTGCCACACCGAAAACCATCGAAAAAGGTCATGTTACGGTAATGGAAGATCGCAAAATGAATATCGCGAGATAGCTGATACTGTTGGGATCTCAACAGAACGAGTGCTCTACATCTTACGCAAGAAACTGGTCAAGAAAAAGCAGTGCGCAAAATGGGTGCCGCGATTGCTCAATTTGGACCAAAAACTGTCTCGGAAGAACAGTTCAGAGCAAAATCTGGCGATGTTGAGGAGAAATCATTAGAATTTCGGCTCAGATTCGTGACCGTGGATGAAATATAGATCCGTTACTACCCCAACTGAAACCAAAATATATTCAAAACAGTGGATAAAGGCTGGTGAAAGTGCAGGGGAAAAAGGGGAAGACAGTTTTGTCGGCAGTTAAGGCGATGGCCTTTGTTCTTTTGGGATTTTCAAGGTATAATCCTTATAAATTTAGAAGAAGGCAAAACCATAACTGGACCACATTATGCTGCGCTATTGGATCGTTTAAAAAGGAATTGATTGCAAAACGGCCAAGATTGGCGCATAAAAGTGCTGTTCCATCAAGACACCATCCCACACAACAGGAGTCACAATGGCAAACGTGCATCAATTGAGATTCGAACTGGTTCCTCATCCAGAATAATCACCTGATTTAGCCCCGTTAGCAGAAAGTTTCATTAAATTAGGAAGTTATTGCTGCTGTAATCGTATATTTCGCAGAGTTAGAAAAAACTTATTTCTCCAATGGAATGAATAAATTGGAGACACGCTGGGCCAAATGTATAGACCTGGAAAGAGACTATGTAGAAAAATAAAGTGAGTTTTTCCCACAAAAACACCAACAATCCTTGGTTCCATTTTTACCAAACTTATCAAACAGTCCTATAAACGAAGTGTAACCTAAAGGAGGTCCGTTGTGCAATTAGAAAATTTGAATTGTGACCTATCAAACGGGTTGATCTCAATCTCTCAGACGCTAAACACGCTCACCGCGTATTTTAATGCAACATCGATGATATATGCTAGCATTCAGTGGTCTTGTATTGTATTCATGTATTCAGTAGTGTTGCAAGTATTCACAGGACAGAATCATCAGAAAGACCTCGTCCGAGCCGGAAATCATTGCTCGGTATCATTTCAGAGACATGGAGCATCTGGAACGGATCCACAAAGAGGGAGTGAGGGAGTAATTTAGTTTTTCAGAATTGGGCATCTTCATGGAGACTTAATCTAAACCCATCCAAATGCGAAGCTAATATATTTACTCTTCGACGCATCAACAATCCCACACTCATATACATCAATAATCAAAACATTCCTTGGAATTCTCCAAATAAACCGATAAAATATCTAGGAGTGCTCCTTGACACCTCACTAATTTGAAAAGCGCACATTTTAAATAAATGTTATAAGGCACAGAACGCACTTTATAAAATATATCCTTTAATAAACAAACATTCAGCTCTTAAAAACATATCTCCCTATTACTGTACAAAACTGCCTACCATTCTTCCCCTAATTGCATATGCATGTCCGATCTGAGGAGAATCTGCCCCGTCGGTACGTAAAATGCTCCCAACATTTCAAAACAAAATCGTTCGCACTGCCTTCAAAGCGCCTTGGTACGTGTCAAACAAAAAACTCCACAGAGAGTTTGTTCTTCACGCGATTGATGATTGTATCAGTCACCAACACAAATAATATTTTTTCTTTCCTTACCTTCCTCCCCTGCAACTTTCATATTCAACCTAGGAAAAACCTATAACCAACACCGAAGAATCAAATCTAGATTCCCAAAACATAAATATGAACCACCCTAAAGAGAAACGCATAATTTCCCAAACTTACTTTCTATAACTTTTTTCTTCCTGTAATTGCCCTATTCTCTCACACATTCTCGCATACAATAATTATTGATTACTGAGGTTTCCAATGGGAGTATCCTCGCTCTCCTGTTTGTAACACTAAATACTACGCGTGCTAAGTTGCAGTTCTATTCAATCTTGTAAAGCGCTTGCTCCGCTGTATAATAAAATAAAACTTAAAAAATGTTGGGATCAACCATAAATATTTTTGAATTTATTTTTTAGTTGTTGGAGCCAAATAAAAAAAGTATGAATGTACTCATAAGGGAAATGCTGTTTCGAATCCGACGAAATCTATGTATGGTAATTATTGTCAATAATTTATTCAAAATTAAAAAATACAAAAAAATATTGTCTTTGGGAGATGTCTCCGGGATCCCAAACCGTCACACACTGAGAACTAAGTTGTCATGTCATTTCCTGAAGTGCGGGTTGATGACAAAGCAAATTAATACTTTGCTAACCTGGAAGTCACGAAAGGGAAGATGATTTAAATGATGAATAGTAGACGGGCGATATCCGAGTGCCGGTTAACCAATGTTCCGTATTTACCGACCCACTCTTTAGAAAAACAACGAGGTTAATGCAAACACGAAATACAACGAGGTGTATAAATTAGTTGTTACAGTAGTAGCGAACCCGCTTGTACGCTGGGGAAATGGGCCATATTCAAGGAATATCGAAGGGCTTGCCATTTTACTCGTAATTATATTCATAATCATCATATTCGTACACCAGTAGTTCCCAAAAGGATATAAATGTCATTTTGTCGACACTTTTTGGTAAGCAATGGGAATGTGTCTATGAAAGAACTAAGGTTTCAAAATAAGAATAATGATGAAGTAGAAACTTTGAAAATGTATAGCTGTGGCATTTGCATGTTTCTTCCACATTTCAAGACATCAAGAATATTTTTAGTTAGGAATGCAGTGTGACAAGTGCGCCGTTTTGAATTAAGAAGTAAAGTATCTATTATCGCCAATTTATTATACACGAATAAAAATTCGGGTATAGAGGTTATGTCCTTCACAGTTTAAGGATGCATCGAGAAAAATTGTAACAGAAATTTGAAGCAAGCACTCGTGCATGCGAAATTGTTTTTCGTTACAGCTTTTGATTTTTCTTAGTAAGAACTTTCGACTTTTTACTTCTCGTTTCCTGCAATTCTATTCTAATGCTGCTGAGTAGAAATTTGATGTTGATTTTGCATCGGGCCGTGATTTTATGAACTGGATAGGAGAAGCTACTGAGAGTGTGTTTCCGTTGACCGGAGAGATCTTTTCCACGTTATCTAAAAAAAATGAGTTGAAGTAAGGCCCATTTCAGCTTTCCTATATTCAGAAGAAAAATTGAGTTAGGTAAATTGAGAAGAAATTTGCATAGTTTCGTTCTTAAATTCGATACTAATTCAGATATTGGTGTGAACAATGGAGAGTATTAGTAACGGAGAATACGAGCCAAGGTCAGTTGCAAATATCGTCTTCCTTTCTCAGATGATTTCTACTAGTTTTTGGAAAAGGGGACGATATTGCTGATACAGTTAGGTTATAAACAATGGCATTGTAACTACACGACTCAAATTCCTTTACGTCATTTGTTGAGTAAAAGCAATTAACTATTGTCTGTAGTTTTTAAAAAAGTTTCATGGTGTTCATTTCAAAGAAAACAAGAGAATAATATTTAATCTAAACATATATTGTAATAATATCTCTTTTTTTTCAAAACTTTTGAATCCTCCAGTATGTAGATATCAACAAAGAACATCATTTCCTCTAGTGAAATATTAATGTAAATTTGTCAATGTGCTTAATTATTTAGTTTTGGAAGTGAAAACTTTTTATTTCGCACTTGCGTAGAATAGACAGATATTTTAACATGAAAATACCCGTCCAAGTCGCCAGGTTAGTGACCAATAGTTGCCAAGTGCAGGTAAAGGTACTTGTAATCCCTTTGGGTATCTATTCCGCGAGGCAGAGATGCGAACTGTCCACGCCTGCTCGGTGCTGGCATGCGGAGCCTGGCCTCCGAGTAATTGAACCGGAGGTCGGGATTACTGCGCTGCGGTTATCTCCGTTTCATCCCACCGGAGGAAAAAACGGAATCGGAGGAATCGAAGGTCTGCTTTTGTTCGTTCATGCGATGGTACCTGCTCAGTTTACTGGTCCAATCAGAATGTGCATACGTATCTGTTGTCTACCGGTCTGAGCATGATGTGAGGATGTGTAACGCGTGGGAAATAAAATGTCAAGCAATGTTGGGAGTGACCCGTAGAATTTGTGTTCCTACATTTCCAATTTACATCTTTTACTACAATGTTGTAATTATATATAATAGAATATAGCAGCGTGCTAAAAATCATATCTTCGAAGTTATCAAGGTCTTGAACAATCATAGGTGTCAATATTCCGAGCGACGCTCGAGGGTAACCAGAGCTGCTTTTAGGTTACTAGCAAAATGCCCGGCGTTGCCCGGGCTTTCTTCACATTCAATCCTCGCAAATGATGGAAAAGATCAGTTTTATATAAACCATGGTATTGAATATTATTTTTAACGTAATTGGTTCAAATATTAATAAAATACTACAATTTTCTTCCATTTTATTTTACAACACATTGCTGTTCGATGAAATTTTTCTAATCTTATGCACCGCTACTGACCTCTCGCGAATAACGTAAGTACCAGTTTTGCTAAAACACTACTGGGTCCTGGGGGAATATATTAGGAACTACGTGCTCTAAGCGATGGTCGCGGTGCATCTACATATATTATTTAAATTATTTATTTTCCTCATTCGAGTTGTGTTAGTCTTTACGAAACTTTGCAAGGACACTGCTACAATTCTAAAGAAGAGCCTGTAAAATTTTCATATATATTCATACGCTACTTTTTGTGGTATCGATGACGCTTAAACGTCGTTGAATTCACTTTTATTAGTATAGATTTTCCTCGGATGTGTTGATCAGAAACTGTCTTTACGAACATCTGGTTCAGGGTAGTACGCGAGATAGAAAAATGTGAGATATTTGAATTTCGCAGTCAAGAACCAACCCGAGGTGTCTGGGAGGTTCCGATTGAAAAGGCGGTAAAGAATCGGAGGAAAAACTAACACACAGCTGCCAGCACTAGCATGGCCCAAGTCGTAATGCAGCGACAAAATGCCTGCATTGGCAGCCCCGACTGCCTGGTGTGGCGCCCCGCATGCGTCCAGTCGTGGTGTGCCGCGCACGTGGCTTTGGTCGCTGCGTCGAGCCGGGAGGGCCACGAGCGAAGGGAGGGGGAAGGGCATCGGAGGGGAAGGGGAGGGAGGAGGTCACGGATGACGCAGCGCGCTCTGCATTCGTTAGCGTCACTCGCAGACGCCGCCGCCGTCGACGCCCCCGGCCCTGCCGACATCTGAGGTTCGGAGGGGAGGCGTGCGAGCGACAGGATGGCTGGGGGTGGTGAGGCAGGGACCTGAATGAGCGTCCCATGGTGTTAGAAGTGCACTAGTGCTGACAATGTAGTACGAAGCTAGGATGCAGTTGCCAGGCTCTTGCCAACTGTATATATAGGAACGTCTCCTCCTATCGGGGAGGTGTAGTACTACTATTCGTAGGATATTTCGCATCTTCATTTAGTCAAACCGAGTTCCTGATATTTTTTGTTGGTGTATTTCCAAAAAATCCTAATATTAAGGGAAGTCCTTGAATCAATTTTGCTAGAGCTGTGTTTCTCTAAGTGGGTGTGGCGGTGACATAAAACGTCGCAAAAGTGGCCAACCACTTGCTAAGAAATTAAAAATAAAGTTGTTATATGAAAACAAATATTCTAATCATTTTACTATCATTTATTAGTACTCGTATGGTAGCGTATGCATACGTTTCCATATTTATCTAAGAAACTCACAAAAAACATGTTTAAAGTAAAAAACCATTATTCCTACATTTAATATTTAGAACAGGGTTGTCCAACGAGTTAGATCTAGGGAATCGTTGCCACCAGAAAACATACTAAAATATTATTAACTTTCCATTAAACTTTCTATTTAAAAATAATTGAACATTCGCAATTTTAAACATTTCAGCATCTTCAATGAAAATAGAAGCTACACTACACTTACAAGGGCACTATGGCTTTAGTCGAGCAAGAAAAATGAAAGCAACTTGAAGAAAGTTTTTACGGACAGAAGTTAAAGAAGTAAAAATTTTTAAGAATTGTGGAACCCCAAAACGGGTATTTCCATCAACATCTCCACACAGGTTTTTTTTCATAATTACCTTGCGTACATATACCGAGTATACCGTATAGTTTGCCTCACGTACGTATACCGAGTGTCCCACAAACTAAGGCCACCCCCGTAACATCTAAACAGTTCACGACATCCAAAACCAGTTGTGCTCAACAATACGAAATTATGGGGTTAGAGTTAATATTCTGTAGAGATATTGTTCGAAAAATAAAATTAGTTTCCGAGAATTATATTCATGTTCGATTTTTTAAACGAAACTAATGTTTCCTCACTAGCAATGGATATATCATAAAAAGAGGACCTTATGTATCATTTGTTAAGGTTTTGATAGTATTTTGACTAGACAATTATACTTTCGGACATGTGATTTTAAAATCAACCGAGAAAATTTCCTTTGGTAGCCCTTGCAACTGACGCCTTCGGGGAAGGTGATCGCGGTGCCAACACTAACGATTGGGGCGAAAACAGAGAGGTGGTGGCAGTGAGGGTACCGGCGCAATTAAAGATTAAGGTCAACCGTGGTTTTGACTAAAAGGACACAAGAACAGTATTAATGATCAGAATAAAAGATGTTTTTCTTTGATTCATCAGAATTGAACGTTTCTCCCACTGAGTGAAATTCCTCAGCATGGATCACTGAAATGAACTACATAAAATAATTGGTAGTACAAGGACGACACTTCCCACTGTAAATTTGCAAAAATAAAATAAGTCGTAGATAAATATAGAAAAACAAATATGCACATAAATATTTATACTTATCCTCTGCACCCAAATTCACAACAAGGTACGTCTGAGTCGTATGTAGGCGTACATGGACCGGCAAACTGCTTGCAATATTTTGTGGCGTTTTGAATCGATTCTTTGAAATTCAACCTGTGGAAGAAATGTTCAATTCTCATCGATACTATTGATGTTTGTTCCTATGTCTGTCGTGACGACTGAATTTGCTGTTGTTACACTATCTATTATCATCCCTCTCAATCTTCCTCTCGAAAGTCTCGACATGAAGGTTATCGTCCCCAAAGACAGACAGTTGCTTGGGCTGCAACAAGAAATACTGCCTGTTTAATTTAAAATAACATATCAAGAAAGTATAAGTCATACTCACTTTTATGTAACATTAACATAATTATGATACATCATTGTAATCCTCTTTTATGACATCCATTGCTAGTGAAAAATATGTAGTTTTATTAAAATCGAATTAAATTTCTAAAAAACGTAAAACTATCTTTTACGGAATATTATTTACACCATGATTCCGCATTGTTAAACAAAACTATATTTCACAGTGAACTGTCCTGAAAATGCAGAGAGTGGGAGCGACATCAGTATACTAATATATGATTTAGAAGATGAACCGGGTTTATCTTTTATCGATCCACCGTTCATGAATTTACTCCCGATGCAGCAAAATCAGGAAATGAAAGCTGAAACGGAAACTCGCCACTCAATGAGGAGCCTGACCACCACCTTACAAATTCTGGGTGAGAAAAAAAAACAGTAAAATTTAGGACCATTCCAAATTAACAATGGAAAGTGGCGTGAAAATCAGCTCTGCACGAGAGTAGAGCAAGCACTTGCAGCATGCTAGAAGCATTCTGTTTTGTCGTTCAAAACTGCGTGGTTGTTTTGGGGCGTGAAACAGAAAAGAAAACCACCGGATTCTTTTCAAGCTATTTCCCAATTTATGTTTTCTCAATTGAAAGATATTTTCTTTTAGTACATTATAAATTGTTTTGCGTTCGTTTTGTTCTGATTTCCTTTTTTTCCTTAAACTGTTTGTCTTAAAGTATTTTCGTATAAAATTCGTTGAAAGTTTTACTTTAACCAACTCAAGAATATTTTGTGTCAGTAACATAGGCCGAAGATCAAGCATCGTTATTTACTAAAACACGCGTTGTAAAACGTACCAACGCCTTAAAATGTCCGGGTTATACCGAAGCCATTCCGCTCAAAGGGCCCGTCGTTCGACGTGTTCTCACGTAAGTGAGTCGAGTCCTTCACGCGGAGCACGATAAGGCATATGAGATTATGCATTCCCTGAAGCCTCCCTTTGCGGCGATGTGCAACCCACCCATTCAACACGAATCTGGCGTTCACTTTCTGCCGCAGAGGTAAGGGCCGACGCGGTGTTGGGCAGGGCACATGCAAGCGACGCGACGCAGCGAAGGCAGGGAAGGGGCGGGTTGAGGCAAGGTCTTCCGAGGCTGGTCTACCGCAACAGCTGTTCCCTGCTCAGCTTCGCCTTCCAGGCGAACGCCGCCACCGCCGCCGCCCCCTTCGCGCCAGCTCAGCGCAAATGGGACACTAAATCCTGAGCCGCTCGAGGCGAATCTGCTGTCGAGGCGTAGATTTACGCCCGATTTGCGCTGATTCTTCTTAAACAGGATTACCTTTCGAGGAATTCTTCACTGCGTTGGGGAAATAAATTATGTTCGAATGCTGGCGGTTTGTCAAGCGAGTGGTTTCCTGGATTGTGGCAATCTACGAATTATTGCGTTCTGAATTATTGTTTATTAACTATTTTGAAGGTAAATTTACCTAGAAACAAATTTTATTATTCAATCATTTATGTATTTGACCTTTACTAATCACGTTCTCATTTTCTCCATCAATAGAACCACAAAACAATACTACATATTCAGGCAAACTTTGCAACTGCTGTATTATCCGGTAAGTCTTGGAAACAGAGGTTTCAAAGTTCATTCAATATTCAATGATTTCTTCGTATTTCAAAGACTCAAAATAATAATTGATAAAATGCCATTTTAAAAAATTAAAGGAAAACTTATTATTTTAATTTATAAACAATCATAAAAGAATGGACCAAATTATATTTTAATACATGTTTAAATAGTTTGATTTTCGGCTTGAAAACCTCCCAATTTAAACTCAGAGATTTAAAAAATATATTTTAAAATATACTAATTGTTAATAATAAAACAAACTAATAATTTTGAAACATACTTCAAGTCATATCCTGTACATTTGAAACGCTCTCACGCTGTTTGAAGCCGGTTTTCAATTCGTTGTATCTCATTATTCATTACTATTTGAAACGTATCTAGCACACTCAGAATAGCTTATTGAAATTGATAAAGATGTTAAAATAACATTATTTCTGCTTTATATTTTTCAAAATCTTGATTAAGGAGTGACCTCCATTCAATAAAATAATAATATATGCCTTACGTCAGAGATGCTGCATTCATAACTTTCAACTTGCAAATGTATCAATTTCACCTAATATAACACTAACGGTATTAATAAAACACCACGCGATTCGTTCATCGCACATTAACTATAAGTTTAAAATCACTAACAACTTAGCAACAACCAAAAACAGTACGTCGTAAGTAAACAGGCTCCCCGTCATCGACTGCGATCACAGCTGAACTGCCACGAAATGGTGGCGCATCTTTGATTACTATTGTCAACTACCAACTCTTGCAATTTCTAGAGCCGATTTTCAGTTCAATATACAATAGTTTATAAAACAAATTTATTTGTAATATAAATATACAAACAAGATACTATCGATTAGTAATATAATAGTAACATGTGAATTTCCTTATCGCACTTTCGTTCATCAATTGACTCTGGCCGTCGTGAGTCGGTAAACGAAAAAGGAGGCCGTATGTCGCTTTTGAACAAGTTGATGAAACCTGGAATTGCCCTGGAATTTATTTATCACCATCGGTATCGTCTATAGATAGAAAGCGTACTTATCGATTTCTTGTCAAAGAAATTTAAAAACAAACACCCACACACACTAACAACAAATGAACAGACTAAGAATTTTAAAAAAATACTACCATCAACTCCACAGTTATCCTTTTCAGACACAAGTGAAATAATTTCCATCCATTTCTCAAGACAGACGCTGTACAATTGGTGCCAAACGCGTATGGCTAGGAGAGCTTCAGTTTTCCAACCATTCGAACGCGATAAAGTTACAGAGAAGTTAAAACTGGCAGCCCGGTGTAAATCGAAGGCTATTGTGGGGCTCAGACGTCAATCAAATTTTTTGCGGATGGGCAATGAAAGATTTTACACGATAAAGGTGACGTTCGAAAAACACACTTTCGCATCGATTATTTAAGTAAATAGTAGAGAACCGTGCCGCCTTGTGCAGGAATAAAATGAGGCTTGCAGTCATTACACGTCATTACGCGGTGCATGCATTATTTTTATGGATTCGTGGAAACTTATACGATCTTGGGATAATTTGTAATATATAAAAAAGGCAGCCATATTAACTCAGCCTTGACCTGTGGGAGATACCTGGTTCGGAGAAGCCCGCTAGATGGCACGTATGTCGGCGCCATATCTCACCCTCCAGAGGAGGGAAGATCACCGCCACCACCTGAGGAAAAACCATTCACTACACTTACGTAACTAATGTCTAGCAATTGACGCCTCGCAAATACGAAATACAATTCTTCTCAACGCAATCCGGATTTGCCATTAGTGCAATGCTGCCGCCACTTCTATCTTTTGTTACAATCCATATTTTCGGGAACATTTATGGCTGATATGTAAAATAAAAGTCAGCAAAGTGATTTGCCATTTAATGCGCTTGTGGCGTTGATTACTGCAATTCTCTGGCCGGTGTTCGGGGTTAGCGCGTTTTGATCTTTCGGTGTTACCGCAGCAAGTCTCGTGTGATTTTTAGTTGGCAAGAGCCGAGCGTTCGAGTCGAGATTTATTTCTAAGTCTTTATTATTGCCACTATTACATAATTGTAAAGTTTTTGGTTAAATTTTGAAAATGCTGTTCTGAGAACGCAATGCCAGTCTATGTGTACATTTTTAACGCTAATATTGCGCTGCTGGGAATGGCGGTAGGAGCTTTCAGTCCTTCTGCAGAGTCGTAGACCGTGAGAGCCTATGGTTCGAATACCGACAGTAGCGTATTTTCGACAAAACATAGATCGATTCCGTCGCTGTCTGCAGGGTATTCTGTACCAGCTGTTCTGATCAGTAGTTTTGTGATTTCTTCGTTCACTACCAGGCCACACCGGAGCAGGACGACAACATAAGGGCCACGGACTGCGCACGATCTTTCCTTCCCTATCCTCTCTCTGCCCTTCGAACAGTATGCACACACACGTCGGAAACCAGTCAGAAGCGCAAGATTGTCCCAGCTGTGGCGGTTACTGCTAGAGAGTGAAAGCTAAGGGAAAATCCAGCAAGCCTATGAGTAGTTCGGAGGTGAATCCACTTTCAGGAAGGTGAGAACCCCTCAGGATACAACATGCAATAAACTTACCACTAATGATCTACCAGTTGAGGCTGAAAATTTACTTTTGCTACATTCCGATTTAAACAGTGGCACTTTAAAGGTCACGAGCTGGAAGGAAGGCCATTGTCATTCAATCGTGCTCCAATACCAATATTTAAGTCCTAATGAAGCTCCCGATTGGATAATAATGTTCCACATCAGTTCAGGCGTGACAGTGAAGTGCAACTGCATAAATAGGAGTATAACCTGTCGGCGCGAGGACGAAGACGAGCGAGGGGCGGCGGGAGCGGGCAGAGGGCGAAGGCGAGGGCAAGGGCAATGGTAAAGGCGAGAACGAGGACAGGGCGTGGGCGAAGACGAGGACGAGGGCGAGAACGAGGGGGCGGTGAGGCGAGGAGAGGACGAACTCGTAGGCGAGGGCGAAGATGAGAACGAGTACGAGGACAAGAACGAGGGTGGCGATGCGGCGAGGAGAGAGCGAGGGAGGCAGGGCGAGGGGCGAGGTGAGGGCGAGGGCGAGGGGCGAGGGCGAGGGCGAGGGCGAGGGCGAGGCGGGGCGGGGCGGGGGAGGGCGAGAGGAGGACGAGGACGAGGACGACGAGGACGAGGACGAGGGCGAGGGCAAGGGTAAAGACGAGAGGAAGGGCGAGGCGAAGAGAGAGAGAGAGCGAGGAGAGCGAGGGCGAGGGCGAGGGCGAGGGCGAGGACGAGGGCGGGGTGGGGGCGGGGGCGGGGTGGGGGTGGGGGCGGGGGCGGGGGCGGGGGCGAGGGCGAGGGTAACGGCGAGTGCGAGGACGAGGACGAGGACGAGGGCGAGGGCGAGGACGGGGGCGAGGGCGAGGGCGCGGGCGCTGGTGCGGCCGAGTGCGCGGGCAGTGGCGAGGGCAAGATCAGGGGCGCGGGCGTCGTGACGGCAAGGCGGTGGCTGCAGAGGGCGCCGAGCCGCCGCCAATACGGCGTGCAAATTTAACGAGCGCCATCCCCGCTAAAAAGTTAAATTACTGCGACGCTTCCCGGCCGCGGGGCCAGACGCCGCCGCCGTCGGCGAGGGCAGCGACGGGCCGGGGGGGGGGCCGCGCTACGCGGGGCGGGTGGAGATCGGAGCAGAAGAGGCATCGTCAGGCACTGTTGCCACATGTATCGAAAATCGTTTACACACATTTAAAAAACGAGGATACATATTAAAACTTTTTTCAGATTCCCAACTACCATTCACTATTATTACTACAGCGTACCTTAATTCTAAACCAAACATTTACATTTATTAATGGACATTATTTTAACTTCTTGTTCCCGTAAGTACTATTTATTTGTCATTTCAACCATGGAAGTACTGCATTACAATGCTTCGCTACCCAACTGATATTCACTCAGTGTTTTGTTCGTCACTTCGTGCTGTTTATCTTCAGGATCGACGACATCTCCAGATAGAATTCAATGGATTCAATTCTCACTCCATGCAAATATTCTCCTTCTGTTTGAGAACGCACTCTACACTTTCTTTATTTTACAAGAAATCTATTTCACGAGACGTTAAAGAACAGCTACTCCTAGAAAGCGCAAGTCTTAAATGAAGGAAGTCTCGAATTGAAGAAAGGTTCAATTGGCGGAAACTCTCAAGCGGAGTGGCAAAGGCGGCAAACAAATCTCTTAGATTACCTGATGCGCACGCAAAATCAATTTTCGCACGATATCCAAATATACTAAATACATCCGTTCACATGTTTCAAACCCAAATCACTGTCATAATCACATGTATCTCATAACTTCATGAATTATGCAATAAGATGACCTGTCAAAGTTGGACATACTCGATTTTCTTACAAACAACACTGCGCCGACCTATCTGTGACGCCAAAAATGGGTACAAATGAGAGAATGGGCTTGAATCTTTTGACTTAACGATTAATCATAACGTTCGTATTAAACTGTTTCTCTGACTGGTATTCCATCCATTAACAGTGTTTAATTGGCTGAACTCCTGTTGTATACAGTGGTTGACGATGTAATATCTACTCTCCTCAACTTCATATCCAAATTCAAAGTAATCGGGGTAACCTGTGTCCTGTTGTCCGTCCATTACTCGGTTAGACTTCTTCGTTCCTCCGTTTGAGGCAAGTGAGATGTCATTTGACGTGTAAGTTTCTACTCTTGAGGATGTACGAGCCAGGTAACTGCAATGTTTTTGGAATTTAATCTTATGGCGAACTTACTTGAAACAATATTTCACAAAATTGAACGTGAAGTGTCCACCGGGAACCTTTAGCTACAGCCATCTGCATCTTGTGCAAGAGAGATGCTTGGAGTGGAGGGAAAACAGAGTGACGGGGAAGATCTCCCATGACGATTTCCCTAGGTGAGTCGCACACACCCAACTCACAATCTCGCAACCCCATAAGAACATTGGGTCAATGTTGGCTGGCACTGCTTCATTGAAAAGTCTTGGTATTTTCTTTAACACTTTATCATTAAACGTAGACAAACACTTGGCACGTCCATTTTAGATAAAACAAAAGAATCGTATTCGTCTACTGAGAACAAGCATGAAGCAACGATATCGGTATAGTTTACAGAAGAAGTGTCCAGAACAGGGTTGGGAATGCGCAAAACTGTCGTGCATAAGTGTACCACGAGGGAGGCAGGGAAAAGCTATCAATGCGAGTACGCCCAGGCGCCACGCACTGGGTCAGAATGTGTACCGAAGGCGTTATCCGAACGATAGAAATCGCTGGGAATTGGAGGAGAGGGATGTGTTACAGAGGACGCGTCATCCGAGGAAGAGGTGAGAACGGGGACAAGGAATAGGAGACGAATGGCGCGGGACGGGGACAGAGGTACGGGGAATGGGCGTCATGACATCCGTGGAGAGGGTGTGGGCGAAAAGAGGAGGGGTGGAACGGGGAACGGGAGACGAAAATAGCACCACACTACCACACATGCCAGGAGATCGGTCGGGGCCTTACAGCTTGCCCCAGCTGAAGCGGTGCTGGTGGTAAATAACTGGTTGGGGAAAACCCTGCTATCCGACAGCAGATCGGCGCCGGATTTGACCATCCAACAGGTGAAGATCACCGTCACCTCTCGAGCAAAAACATGCACTACACTTATGAGACTAGCTGTTGTGACTTGAGCAGTTGACGCACCCGGAATCACTGATAAATTAATCAATCAACCATGTGAAGAAGATCATAGGACAGGGGACATAGGTCGGAGAAAAGAGGATGGGAAAAGAGAACAGGGGAAAGAGGACGGAGGAAAGGTGACAAGGGAAAGAAGACGGGGAAAAGGATGGGAAAGAGAGGACAGAGGAAAGGCAACGGGGTAAAGAGGGCTGAGGGAAGAGGACGGAAAAAAGACGCCGGTGAAAAGAGGGCGGGGGAAAGAGAACGGGGAAAGAGCTCGGGAGAAGGAGGACTTGGGAATAAGGACGGAGAAAGGAGGACGGGGAACGATGAACGAAATATCTCGGGAGGTGTTAGGCGACGGGGAGCGGGATGGGAATGCGGGACGGAGGGTGGACACTGGAGGTCAGAGGAAGAGTGAGGGATGACGGAGCTCGAGGAAGGGGGAAAGAAGACGGAGGAAAAGCGACGGGGCAAAGAGGATGGGGGAATAAAGACGCAGAAAGGAGGACGGAGAACGATGAACGAAATATCTCGGGAGGTGTTAGGCGACGGGGAACGGGATGGGAATGCGGGTGGGAGGGTGGACACAGGAGGTCGGAGGAAGAGTGAGGGATGGCGGAGGGTCGAGGACGGGCGACGGGGTGCAGGGGCGTCGCTTCCGGAATCACGTAGCCACGGGTCATTAGCTGCGCCGGTCCCGGGGGACCGAAGACTAGCCCTCCGCTCGGGTCGCTCTTCTACAAAATACATCAAACGCCGCGCTCTCCCTCCCTCTTTTTTGCCTCTTCCCGCCTTCCACCGCCCCCGCCACGCTCGCTGGTGATCTTGCACATTTTCCTCGTCTTCTCCCATTACAGTTTTCCATCCTATTGCGTCACTTCCTCGCAGTTGATCGAGTCTCATTTTGTTGACTGACAAAAGAAACTCGCGGAATTGTTCAAATGGGCGTCAACTTACGGTCGGGGAGAGTTAAGCCAAAATTAGTCTTGTTATTGGTGCCTCAAGATAGATGGAGAGGTCTGACTTTCTTTAACAGGGATAACGAAGGCACTAGAGAGCTACATTAAATATCAGCCATCTGGAAAGGTCAATAGACGCACACTGCATCCTTTCATTGGAAAAGAAGAAATCGGTTAGAAATTTAAAGAGAAACGCTTCCAATAAGTCTGTATGAAATCAGTTTAATAGGTGGCCTAGATGGAAAAAACTCAACAGCGCATGAACTACTACATACTGAACGTCAGGGTAGAGTTTATGGAGTATAACCACTTTAACAGGGCGTTCAGAAATCAGATTCACAGTGTTCGAGGTTCAGGCTTCGGACTGCGAAATTGTTAAAAGAAAATATGCTTAATTAATGATTATGTACGTGATACTTATTCATCATAAGGAGACAGGCAAACAGAGCAACTACTATCACTGCAGTCCTTCAGTTCTCACGGTCACTCGTGTTCAGTTGAATCAGAAGCCTTTACGATGTAAATCTCATATAGCAGTGGCGTCTCGTGCTTAGGTTACACGGTTGCACAAACCTCGGAAAAGATTTAAAACTCGTGATGTTAGGATTATCTTTTCTAGATTTAACAATTAACATTTCGAGCAATTAAATCATTTTAAATTCCAAAAGCACACACCTGCGTCTTAATCCAAGTCACATGACGCACTAGAGTTACGTCACTCAATTATAGCCTTTCAATATTGCGAAGAACGCTCTAACAACGAGACTCTGGTCTCTACGATTTACGTTGGGTGAATTCGTTTTTGTGCTCTTCCATACACTAGGAAACCCCCGCCACAGGTTGCTGGACTGGTGCCGGCTGCAGATGTCATTGCCGGCCTCTCTTGAGGGACTCCGAGGTATCTTTTCTGTACGACTACTGAGATCACAATCAGGCTTCTTAACTCGGCTGTTTCGTCCCTCTTCCCTTATCATAATTTTATTAATTTATGCAGTATAATAAAAGTTCACAAGTTCGAATACATTTTTAGGGTATTTTATGCACCCAAAACGTCAAGAGAAACAAGGTAAACAGAGAAATTAGTATTTATTTTAAGCAAAACTGTCCAGGCCGAAAAATTTTATTTCAAAAAGGATATCATTAATTTAAGAAGTTACCGTTTGAAATTTAAAAAAATAAGTGTGTAAAAATATATAAAATATGCAAAATAAAAAATTAACTGTTCATAATTTAATATAGCATACCTATAGTTGGATATAAGTGAATGTAAATATATATTTATTGTATCCGAGGTAGTGGAGAAAACTAAATGAATCAAATGTACCTACTCCACTATTTAGGATATTTATATTTATTTCATATTACGTTTGTTCTTTGAAAACGTACATTTCACGAGCGCAATTTCTGCTGTGGGTGGATTAATTGCCTTGTAAGAAAGTCCCTCTTCCTGTTATTTGTGGTGTGTCTTTGTCCAATAATCACTTGCCATCCCTATATGCGTGCCATCCCTGTTTTACTTTGTTCCACAAACGATCGTGAGAGAGGGAATTAGAGATCAATAGACAAATCATATTGTTTGTGATAAGTTTTACTGTTGTTATTGTTGTCTTTGTTGTAGTTCCTGCTGTCTTCAAAAGAAATACAACTCTTGTGTTCTGGGGTCGAGAAATCACCTCATATTTTCTACACCAACCGACCTGAAAAGTAAGAATCACTTCATTCTTGTGCATGATTATTTTGCGTGAGTTAGTAAGGGTTCGGAATGTTTAATGTCCATTTCCCTACATTCCCTTCATAAAAAGACATTTAGTGAACACTGTAATAAAAATTCATTTCGAATCACAAACCATTTAAGAAAGAATAAAAATTAAGAGACTGGGAACGCCACAGTAAAATTTATGTGATCTTCAGGAGCTGAAACCCCTATATTTTCTTTACACTAGCTCCAACGATCACTTAATAAAATTAAAATAATAAGATACGTTCTTTATGTTAAAGTTTGTATTTCAAAGATTGTGCAGAGAACTCATCAAGTACTGCATTATAACATTCGTATTCTACAATTAGGAGAGAAGTCACTGTCATCCAATCACGAGGGGGGGGGGCAATTAAAAAATAAAGATCCCAATTGATGAACAGTGTTTATTACCTAATTCACTAAGTGTGCAGAAATTTAAATCAGACAACAGAACAATAATTCATACTAATGGCGAAATAGGTGTAATATACATCATTCTCCCCAAACTCACTCCTACTGCACACCACCCTAGGGCTTCCACTAGGCTGAGCAATACCATTCCAAACGACCACTACGCGAGGAAAAGGCTGCTGCCCGTCGTCTTTCCTCGGAAGTAGTTACTGCGATGGCAGCGCCCCTGCCGGCGGGTGACGGTACTGCAGCGAGACGACGAAGACAACGGTTACTGGGTCCGCGCCGCAGCGGAAGCGCCCTGGAAAGCGAAGTGCTGTGGCGGGGGTGGGGTGGGTGAAGGGAAGTGGGGCCATCTGAGTGCGCCGAGGAACGAGTGGTGGTGGCGAGGGCGGGAGGAAACGAGGGGGAGGTAATGGTAGAACTGGATGCGATGTTGGAGGTGCGGTGATCGAGGAGGTAATGATGGCTGTGATGATGTCGCATGCAGAGGCAGATATGACGGTAGTACCGGGTGGAAGAGACTGTGGTGGAGGTGGAGATGGAAATGAGGGAGAGGCGGTGGTGGGAGCATTGATTGATTGATTGATTGATTGATTGATTGATTTTTTCATGTTTCCGGGCGCGTCAACTGCTCTGGTCATTAGTCCCGTTAGTGTAGTTCATGTTCTTTTCTCGGGAGATGGCGGTGATCTTCCCCCGCTGGATGGCGAGATCCGGCGCCGACCTACCGTCCGCTAGTGGGGTTTCCCCCTAACCAGGACTCTCCCACTAGCCGGGCACCGCCCCAGTCGGGGCAAGCTCCAAGCTCCTGACCGGTCTCCCGGGATATGTGGTAGTGTAGTGCATGTTAGTGTAAGTGTGTGTGTAAGAGGAGAGGATAGGACAAGGAATGGGAAGGACACATCGCGCGCGGTCCGTGGCCCGTTTGGTAGGGTACTGCTCCGGCATTCGCGTGGTGTTGATCGGAGAAACCACGGAAAACTGTGATGGGAGCAGCGGTAATAGAAGTGGATAGTGAGGCGTACGGGAAGACGAAAGGGGAAACAAGGGTGAAGATGAGGGGCCGTTGGCAGAGACGGCCGGGGCAGGGAGGAGGCGCAGGGGAGGGGATTCGGAGGGGATGAAAGGAGTAGAGAGGGCAACGGAGGGTAGACGGATGGGAAAAGAACGATGACGAGGGGGAGACGGTGGCTTAGGAGGAGGTGAAGAGGGAGGCAGAGGGGGAGGAGCCAGAGGAAAGCAGAGAGGAAGACGAAGGCGGAAAAAGGGTCAGAGAGACGGAGTTGTGATGCCAGTGGCAGTGGAGAACGCGGAGACAAAGGGCTTTTGGAATGGCAGCGGCGGAGAGAGAGGAGTTGACACGAGCAATGGGGTCAGTACCAAGGAAACGGCGACAGTCTCGAGGCAACGGAAGTGCGGGTAGAGGAGGAGAGAGGGACGGAGGTGGAGGCGACGATGGCGGAAGGTTCGGGCCCAGGGGTGGAGGCGGGGGCGTCGCTGAGGTCTGGGTTCGTCGCACCTCCAAGAGCGAGCAGAGCAATCAAGAGGAACACGGGGGGCCAATTGAAGTGATCCGCGTTTTATTGCCCCTCCCGCTGCTGCCTGACAATTAAGGAGCTCTTCCTGCGCGGGGGCGTCTCGATGTCAGCCGCCTCCGCCCCCGCAGCGGCCTGAGGCCCCGCCCCCAACTTTGCCTCGGGTTATGGGTTCGCCTTCGCCTCGAAATCGCCCCCTACTTCGCTAACGTACTTTCTTTCGTTAAGTCTACGCCGTCAAAGTCGTTCGCCATAGCGTGCCACCCCTCCCTCTACACTTCCTTCGCTTTTCGTTCGTCTTCGCCTAGGAATTGTCTGGTACTTTGCTATCGTTGAATCTAAGCCAGCACAGCCGATCGCACTAGCGTGCGACCTCGCCCCCAACTCTGCCATCAGTTTTGAATCGCTTAGAATCCGTTTTGGATCGCATAGAAATAGTTTCTTCGTCTAGAAATCGTTTTCAACTCCGCAAACGTACTCTTTTGTTGTCACCTCTACGACAATTCTTCAGCATAGGTACCCGGTTCTAACTTTCCCTTTGGTCATTGTTTCGTTTTCACCTCCAAATCTTCTTGGTCTTCCCAAACTTGTCGGGATTCCTCGAGTCTGTGTCATTCTTCTTAATTTCCCAATACTTTTACTTGTCACTTTCACCTATGCTTTTCAGAATTCAGCCATTTACTTCGTCTTTGATTATGCCTCCAATTTTCCACTGTAGCTTCTTCATCGTGTTAGTTTACAATCCATCCTCCCACCAACTTCGCCACCATCCAACGTCTGCTTTACGATGAATCCTTGGTACGTTTTCGCTCCTCTCTCATCGAACCATCGTCTTCCACCGCGATAAGAAAAAGAACGACCACATCGCTACTACAGCCTTTCCATCTTTCCACGTTCAATATTCGCCATTGCCTATTCTTTTTCTTTGCCACTCACCCTTTGTTGAAGCTCCACCTCTAGGAATATCGGACTCTTTTCTTACCACCATCGTCCATTCGCTAGTCCTCTCCCGTCGTAAGACTCTCCATACTCATCCTCACCCACCATTCCTCCAAATACCGGTTTCACTATCTCCGTTGTCACACCCGGTCGTCGCATTTGCCACAGCCTCCTCCTACATTATCCCCCTCCCAGTCCCACTCTCCGCCGCCGTCGTTTTCATCGCGGCTGGGCCTAGGGGCCTACCCTTAGAGTAATGAACTCCTGTAGCAATTAGGTCGCAGCCGTTCTCGGTGAGCGGCGCGGGTGCGGGCGTGAGCGTTCCGCGGGCGCCGCGATTCGCGCGATTAGAGCGGCGCCGGAAGAGAGCGCCATCGCCGCCTTCCGCCGATGACGCACACGCGACGCCTCGTCGACCCCCGCCCCCCGTTGTGGCCATCGCTGCCGCCTCCGAAGGCCACCGCCAACCCCGCCGCCGCCGCCGCCATCGCCACCATCTAAACCACCTCCACCTCCACCGTCTCCTCTGTCTCCGCGGGGGGCGGCGGGGGCGGCGGGGGCGGCGGGGGTTGCGGGAGCGGGTGAGGTGTCGGGAGCGAGTGGGGCGTCGGGATGGCGTGGGCAGAGGTGGGGGGAGGCGGGGGCGGCGATGGTAACAACGGTGGCAGCAATGGCGGAGCTACTGTTCCGTGGGAGCGGAGCACAGCAGTGCAGTACCGTCTGTTCCGCTGCCACGACACCGCCGCTTCCACTTCACCGCTGCAGACGAAGTTGTCATAGTCGTTATCGATGTCTCCACCATTCCGAGCAGCACCGAGCTCGCAGCTTCTAGCCCGGCAACTCCAGTTGCAGTCCCTACTACATGTCCCTACTACGCTACCAATGCCATCTCCAACAGACTCCGGCACCAACTATATTTGCTCTTCGTTTGGTCTATTTTCTATGCTTTTCTTCTTTCTTCTCGCACCATCGATTCTACACCCTCCCTCCCTCCTTCCCCCTCTCTCCACCCCCCTCTCACTCTAATCTTCATCGATATCGAATTACACCCTCTCCTCTTTTTTATGTTTGCATTTTATGTCTCCGTCTCTCTCTATTTCATTCTCTACTCATCTTTCACTTTCTCCTTGTTTCTTCGACTAGCATCTGGTGTATCTGTATACGTTTGTCTCTGCCGCGTTGAATGCCACATGCAGCGATGCGATGTGCTGTGTGTGAGCGTACATTATCGACATCATATTTGATGTGCTTCATATAGTTATTTTGTATAGACACATGTTTCATTGGCTGCTTGTCATTGCAACAGTGATTTCCGTGATTCATTGTTACAAAAACAGACGTTTATATTTGTAGAGAAAACACTTTTGCACCCTCCCTTCGATTCTCCTTTAATATCTTCGTGTAGTTCTCGCGAACCTAAATCGAGATTTTCTTTGACCACCGCTGAGCATTTGCAGTCTCATTGGTCTTTGATACTACCACTGTCACCATGTAATGGTTTTCATTTTTTTTCTACATCACTCACACAAATAGTAGCGACACTTATTAAGAACGTGTTTCCTTTCGTAATTCTATTTCTCTAGCCAGAGCCTTGGCTGTCAACGTTCGGTTTATTGCGGTTGCCAACGCAAAAGAGCGCTTAATAGATTTAAATATGGTTTATTTGCTGCATGTTAAAATTCGTTAGGGGCTGAAGATTGAGAACACGCGATTGATGATCGGAAAGGAAATTAGCGTTGTAGCCTACTTGTGCAGCGGCGTGTTCTTTCAATATCTTAGGCGTCTTATCGCTCCTTGCTAAGTATTTTATTACGTATAGTTAATAAGTACACCGCATATGTGTAGACGAATGAGAAAACAGTTTTAACAAAAGAGGAATTTCAAAATGTCTGTCCAAAGGGACAGACACACTGGAACTGTGATAAGAAAAATTGCATAGGTATTTAAATTGTGTATTTTATTTATAGTGAATAAACATTTTCAGTTATACTGTGAATAATAAATGGAGTTGCAAAGTAAATAAACCCATTTTTTCTGAGCTCCGAATTCCCAACAGTCTATTCACTATACATAGTTATTGAACAATTACATACCATCACAGGCATAATAATATGACACAAGGAATTTCAACGAAGTATGTCAATTATTGTTGTCAGAAATGCCTTTGAAGGTATTTATATATATATATATATATATATATATATATATATATATATATATATATATTTCGCATTTAGTGGAATGCAGAAATGTCTGTAATGGGTTTAATAATTATTGTTGAGTATGTAGAGAATATCACGAAATGTGAGTACGTTGCTGCGCTTGAGGATTTATGAACAAGCTCCGAACATGCGCGGAAATCGCCCCCCGCAGCCGGCGGCCTCCAGCCGTCTGAGGCGAAGCGCCTGCCCGCGCAGTTCCCCAGCGCCGAAGCGTCGCTCGCGGAAGTGAAACGAACGGCCGCCGTAAGCCGTCGCCGCCCGCCGCCCGCCACCGCCCCCATTCGCCCTTCGCCCGCAAGGCAGAGCGTGGCGAAGCCGTAAAGAGCGGTTTGCTCGGCGACGCAAACCTCCGATTCCCGCCTCGCAGCCCAGCCCAGCCCCGCCTCCGCCCGGCTCCGACCCACCTCGGCCCGCCCCAGCCCCGGCCCCTACCCCGCCCCGGGCCGGTCCGGTCCGCCCCGCCCCGCCATGCCCCCACCCCACCTCGCTCTTCCGCCCCTGCCCCTCCCCTGCCCTGCCCCTGCCCCGCCCCTACCCCTGCCCCGCCCCTTCCCCGCCCCTGCCCCACCCCTGCCCCGCCCCCTGCCCCGCCCCTGCCCCGCCCCTGCCCCGCCCCTGCCCCGCCCCTGCCCCGCCCCGGGCCGCCCCACCACTCCCCACCCCTCCCCGCCCTGCCCCACCTTCATCTTGTCTTCGTCGTCGCAAGGATCTGATACCGAAACTTCCTGCCCCTCCTACTTTCCTCCCTCACCGTTCCCGCCGTTACCAGTTCTGTCTCACGACCCCACTGTTCGCCGTCCCTACCACACGCTGCATTTCTTTTTAGCCCCCTCTCCCCTTGATACCCCCGCCTCATCATGCTTTCTTCCCCACCTCTCCCCGCTCTCCAATCTTCTCGATTACTCGCCCATGCGATTCCCCGCTCGCGAACTCCTCGCACTCGAAACTCCCCGCTCCAGAACTCCCCGTTCCGAAACTCTCCTACACAGAAACTTTCCGTTCCCGAACCCTCCGTCGCCAACCCCCGTCCCAAATTTCTTAAAACTCCAAACCCCCGCCGCGAAACTCCCCGGTCTTCAAGATACCCGCCAACGAAACCTCCTTTCTCCCAAAATTCGTCGCCCCCAAACTCCCCGCCTTCTGAAATTCCTCTCACTGTATTTCCTTCACCTACCTCCCCCAACCGTTATTCCCCGCTTCTGTTACTCCTCGTTCCTACAACTCTCCACCACGTCAACTGCCCACCTCTGAACTTCCAGCGTCTACCTCTTGCCTTTCCTACAACTCATCACCCTGCAACTTCCCCACATCCACTCCCTCTAACCCCTTCATGCCACGCCCATCTCACTCCTTCCTATCCGATTCCCCATCACCATGCACCCGGCCTCGCACAAACTCCGCTCCCGTCCCACGCTCGCCGCCGCAGCCAACGCATTCCGCCTACGGCAATCGATCGTGACTATCGATACCTACTGCTGCGCGTTCCGAATCTCCTCGGTCCCCGGACAATGCTGGGATTGAAAAGGAAGATGCGAATTTATTATTGTATCCATTTTCGAGGCGTAGAGCGAAATGTTCTTTACGGTTCTGTGCTTGTTTCTGAAACGCTACACGGAAAGTTTGCTTCAGGAGTGTTCTGTGTTCTGTTGAAATGGCTGGGTAAATCGTTGGCGTATTGCATTGGTTTGGAAGTTATTTTTCAGTTAGTCTAGTTGTGCTTTGTTAAATTTACTACACATGCTGCAATACCGGATATTATATTTGTGGCATTTGAAAGCAGTGGTACTTGCAGAGCTTCTATGTATTGTAAATTTATGATAAAGTAAAGACACTGTTATTGGTGTGAGGTGGATTTTTAGAACACGGCCTTTTTTCTGTAATACAAATGCTAGATAAAAATAGGTTCGATATCAATATATAAACCTATCACAATAGTTTAGAATTTCTATAAAATCCAGGCGTATGTTTTTTTTCACACGTGTTTGCGATGTTACTTATTAAACGTCCAAAATGACTGTTAATGTTAACGATGAACCTTTTCGTTTCTGAAATGATTCTTTGTGGAAAAACCTATTCTTTATTTCAGAAACGTACCAAATATCCTTTTCCTATTCATCATTCCTCTATTTGTTCTGATTTCTCCTTCATATTAGTGACCTGACACATGGATTTTGAACTTTGATGCCGTAACTACGTGCAATATCCCCAAAATAGCATGTGGCAGCCTGGACTACCACAGTGCGGAGATATTGACTTATTTGTCCCCATACATTTCAAAATTTATCATCATTTTTTTTCTCGAATGTATTTCCCTAGATTCCTTTAACATGATTACATTAAAGAAATATATTCAATATACTATTTAAAAGTATCGTCGTGTTTTTTAAAGACTAACATGAAGTTCCAATCACAAAACTTTCCTCTCTGAGTGTATTACATATACGTTCCGTGCACAAAGCTTCCCTTCCTCTCTTCGGTGACCACAACAGCGGGAAAATCTAACGGCATCATCGCTTCGCCGCGTCGCGGCAAGAGTTTGAAGAAGCCGCCACCCCTACGAGATTCCACCAGCACCCTATTAGCGCGAATACATCAAGACACCACTGCCCTCTGGCGAGCGCCCGCCGCACCCGCGTGACAAGTGAAGGGCGCCGCGCGACGCGACGCGGCGCGGTGCGGCGCGGCGCGGCGCGGCGCGATCCGTCGAGCGAAAAACAGCCGAGCGCTTCGGAGCGACAAAAGTTCAAACTCCGTCCCTCTCAATTCGGACGCGGAGGATATGTGCTTCCTCCTTTGAGGACGAGATATA
Source organism: Teleogryllus occipitalis (assembly GCA_011170035.1). Lineage (NCBI taxonomy): Eukaryota > Metazoa > Arthropoda > Insecta > Orthoptera > Gryllidae > Teleogryllus > Teleogryllus occipitalis. Next base: position 182,571 of record BLKR01002042.1, read on the forward strand.
GGGAAGGGGAAGAAGCGAAGAAAGGAATGAAAAGACCTTTTCTTCCTCGAAAATGGAATTGCGTTCCCAAAGTCGTAAGGGAAACATGACGTTTTCTATCTATTAACGTTTTCAGAGGCAAACAACAAGCGGTTTTCTTGAGGGTGCGTTCCTTTAACGCCACCTTTTCACTTCTTGCGGAGCGTTGGAGGCGGCTTTTTATCTTCGTTCCTCCTCGCTTCTTTTCGTTGTCGCGGTGCTCTCTGCCTTCTCCTCCTGCAGCTCCTTCACGTCCCCCCCACCCTCCTTTCGACTTCTAGCTGTTGGGGCACCGCGAAAAAGTTTCCCCGAGGCTGTCAGCTCCGCTACTTTGCTTGACTGACCGCCGAAAGGACAAGCAAGCCCGCGAGAAGCGAGCAGTTTTTCGATATTTCTGGGCGTCTAGTTTGCGGCGGATGCCGCGAGAGAGCGCGCACGGGGTGCGGTGGGGAGAAGAGGGCGGATCTGCGCTGACATCTTCGTTGCGTTGAAAACGCGACCGCGAAGACTTCTGAAGCATCTCGGAACGTTTCAATTCGCTGTTTCTGTATCAAAACTAGAGAAGCATTTTCGATATCCCAGTTCTGATACCATTAAGTCATAGAAGTCTTCTCCATAGTTCAATTTTCATACATCTTCTCTAATCAACAAAATCAAATCGAAATAGTTTACTAAAGAGCATCTCCAAAAATCTACTATTTTTTTTCAATACATTGGTGCCATTACTTAAGAAATGTGTTACAGCATTGATTATCAGTACTTGTTCGGGTATCAAGTCATCAACCTCACGACCAACGTTATCATAGTATACCTCTAATGATAACGACTCAAACAGTTATATCACGTGCCGTTCCCAGAGTTGACCTGTCTCATCTCCGTATATCCAATATCTTTTAGTTTAAGCTGAAAAAAATTTTTTAGGAAAAGACGTTTTATTTTATTGTTTCAATCAAAGTTCTTCAATGTACGGTTGGTCGCAAGCATCATTGTTATTTCATTCGTATTGCAAACGCAGCTGCGAATTCTACTGAAACTGTCCAAAATATTTTAACTCGCTTCTTTCTCTTTTACAATTCTCATGGACTTTTGTATCATTAAGTCACGAAATTCATCTTCCTCTATATCATTTTGAAGAAGAGAGCAAAATTAAAATATTTTATTCAAGAATATTGAAATATTGTTTAATTTACTATTTTAATCTACAAGGATTTTTTAGAATTACACAAACACTAAAATAAGTAAACTCTTTTCTCTACACTGCTTGTAAAATTGCAAGGCTATTTTGGTATACAAATATACGGCAACACCAATTTAATTGGAATTCAACTCGTGACTTTATTTTCAATTTAATATCCCGTTGGAAAAAATTCCAAGAAAGTATCCAAAAATCGTATATTGTCATAAATCTTTTGAGATAAAGATCAAGGGGAAAATACAATAAGTGAGTATTTAAACTGCAGCTGTGAAATGATATGACGATGTCAAAATGCGAGCGAAACAATTTTATGCGTTGTTTTAGTACGTGACGTCATGTCGCCCGCGACTACACAAATCATCTGCAAATGTTACCATCAAACGTTCAAGTTATGAGTCATAAAACTACATCACACCTCTCGTTATGTCGCGATGGATACGCGCGTGGTTTAACACGTGCATTAAATTTAGATCGCAGCTACATTTGACGGGTTTATTTCCATCGGAAGCGAATTTGCGGCGGTATAAAAATTAATAAATGCATTGTTTCAGAGCAATGTTGCAATAGCGTATATATTTTCAACTTCGTTTTTGAAGCTATCAACATATTTTTAAGCCTTTCAGAATATGAAATAAAAAGCTTACTGTAAAAATTAATTACACTTAGTTTAGAAATCACTCCGTTGCCTTTTTAAAGAAAGACATTTTTAGAAGTATGAGATATTGACAGAATACGTGAATATCGACCCTGAATGAAATTTAAAAAAAAACGTTTTTTCTAGTTTTCGGGAGTTTAAAGGAGCATTCTTAGCAAAGCATCATATTTAACTGCAGATAAAAGATGATCAAATACGCGTGTTAATTCCATCAAAACAATTATTTGTGTTAACTTTTAGACTCAAATTATTTCAGTACATCATACGTATGGTTTGTTTGTTAAATATAAGCAATTCATTGAAAATTTTGATTTAAAGAGCAAAATTGTTAATTTAACATAGAATTAAAAGGAGAAAAATATGTGTATTTACGCAAATTATTTAATAGTTCGCACAATGAATTCAACATATTCTTAAGTGCGGATCCAACCCGTAAAACTGTCGTCGTTAAAAATAGGAGTATAACCAAGACATGAACTCTTGCAATTCTTGGCCTTTGGGAATGTCGTATATTGTTAAAGAAAAAGTACCTAATATAGAAAGCAAATCTTTGACATATGATTCTTGAGGGACGAGATGACGATAAGCGCCAAATCCGGCATTTCGAACGTGTGCGGTAAATACACTAAAGAACGTGTAGGGTGGATTATTTTTTAGTACGAATTTTTGGAATCCTACAGAAATATATTCTTGGGATAATTCTCACTATGCGAATCGACAGCCATATTGAATCAAGTCGCCCAAACTTTTGTTTACTTCGCAGAACCCAGTGATTTTTCATAGCCGTGACTGTTTTTGAAGTGAGCGTAAGGCCCTATTCCAGTCAATAAACAGTGAACGTATGATTCCATGCATGAATGCTAGAAAAGAATATTCTGCGAGCCACGGTTGTTTTTCTCACCATCTCTTGATAATTGTGTGCTGTCGAAATAATCGGCCAGAGAGCAGCGCTGTGTTGCCACATCAGTCGATTCAAACCTTCGAATTCCACGCTGGCAACATCAGCACTCTCCCGCATCGCCATTATCCAAACATCAAACGTAATTAAATGAACTGCAGGCTGTTTTCATTACTCGGAGTAGACTTCCGATGTGGACTCCCCAAACTCGCATTATCTTGTTGGCAGTCGGCTCCCACCCAGCCCGCGGGCAACTCTCTACAGCCAACACGAGGCCACACAAGGGGTTAAAAAATACAACAAAGCATGCCTAGCAGTTGCTTGTAGATTCAAAGGTCTTATCTCAACAAAGCAAATATAAAGAATACATACTCTTATTATCTTACAACTTGATTTATCGTCATTCTGGAACATAATTATCATAAAACCTAAAAAGATCTGTTCTAAGGAGATCTGACGAATACGTGATAATGAATATGTTTCTATTATAGTTATTATCTGTTATTATTAGCTATTATCTGTTATATATATATATATATATATATATATATATATATATATCGTAGTTCTAGCAACATTAGTTTACCGCATGCGATATTATAATACCTAGAATTATTATTAAAAAAGCATTTGTTTCTAATCCTCTAATGGAAACATCTACCCTAGTGGCAGAGACAATGTTAGCACTGGGAGCACTATAAATGCGCTAAACGTCTTCATCCTTCTCGAGTGGTTCAGTTGGTTATAACTAGGGAGTGGATTTCTATGATTTTGCACATTTTTGTCCATTGCTTCAGGGCATGGCTAAGTGAAATTTCTTTACATTTGGTTAGAATTGGATGCTAAGTAGATTAATACGTTAGTGCATATTTGTGAATATTTGGCCGATTTTTTCTGTAGCTGCATATTCGTGTAATTACAAGCGCATATTTTGCATATTTTCTTAAAATAGTGACGTATCTTTAAACGTTTGATCTATTCATAGAATCTTTTTATTTGTAAGCGTTCATTAATTCAAGAAAGCTTGTTACAGTATGTGTTAGGTTTTCTTCTATTCTACAGATGATAAAATACTTGTGCGATTGTAGGTTCTTGATTTCATATTTTTTAAGGGCAGAGGGTATCATGTATACCGTCCATGTTAAATTTGCTACTATTGATGTACCGTTTCTAGAAAATGGTTACCTAGAAAATTTTGATATTTCATACACTTAAAGATAATATCTTTGTTATTACTTTGACATACTTTTCAATTAATTAAAAACTATTTAGTACTTTTATAAATTATAACTTTTGCCCTCAAGTTTTCAGCATTTTTGGCCAAACATTTTTTTTATTGTTTAAGAATGTTCTATATAATTCCAATACTATAAATAATGTATCGTGTACGTTTAAATAAATTGTGATTAATAGTTTTGAGAAAAGGTACAATATTTACAAAATAAGTACATTTTCGGGAACGCCAGTTGAAGAAAGTCAGTACTAGCCGCTACTCTACTAGAACTTTCTGCTCCGTATTCTGGATCATTTTCTTCAGCAGAAACGCCCGATGCTACCAGCGTATAAACAAGTGCATGTTTCAGTTACGAATTAACAACCCAACATGCGTTCAAAATTACCAGTAAATACTTGTATGCAATATCCAAAAAGGGGGCATGGCTTATGTACACTAGAACATTTAAATAAGATTAAAGAGACTTCCACGCGTCCTAGAAGAAAAATGTTGATATATTAGGAAAGAGCAAGGTTTGAACTATTTATTTGTTTAAAAAACAAAAATCGGTAATTTGACCCATTACATGGTCAAATCCCCTTAAACCATAAGGAAGAAATGCAACAAGACATACTATATGAATACTTACTTCAATTATTTCTCCCGCCAAGTAAAGAAGATTATATTATATTTGCACAAATATATCTCTTTTCATTCCAAACAAGCTTCTCCTGAGTTTTAAAAAGAAATTTTTATACAGGAAATGAAATATTGTTAATTTTTATTGCATATTGAAGAGCGTATTTAATAATTTTTAGGTTTTAAATGCATACCGTATTTTTAAAAGCATATTTCAATTTTTTGGGGCATTAAAATCCTCTTCCTATTTTTAACATTCAACAAGAAAGTGAACTCAGCTGCGGCGTTACTTTTTCATTTAAACTATTATTTGTAATTTCTCGTATACATACAGAGTAATATACGTAGTATAGAGAAAGTTATGTAATGCTGCACGAAAGAAAGGCGGATTTCCGGCAGAAAAAATTCATTGCCGGCCGTGATAACGAGAATGCTAAAGCTTGCATTTTTTTCGGCGTCTTCCTACAACTACAATATTAAACAAAGATATTATTCCTGCATATGAAATTTGTTGTCCATCAATAGTTCTTTCATTAAGAACATGTACAGTTTTTTGAAAATTTTAGTACTTTTCTCGCAATATGCCGTGAAATATTTACAATTTAAAGAAGATACAAAAGCAAGATTTTCTCAAAAACGACCCCAAATTGTTTCTTTAAACTTTTGATAGGAATAGTGCTAAACTCACTCTATCAGATGTCTTAAACGTCATGCTGCTCTATTCTTTAGTTTTTATTCGGTTCTCCAATTAGAAAACCAAAAAATTAAGAAAATGTCAAAAAATGCACTTTGGGAAGCGATAAATGGCAAGTGACAAGAGGATGGGGCAAGACCGTAAAGTCAATCCATACCCAGGAAATTAGAAAACTTTACTACAAGAAAGTATGTACCATTCTGTGGCACCCCTTGTTCTCCGGTGCACCGATTTTAGCTAGTTCTGCGCCTCACCAGTTTGCGTCACGAATCACGTGACCACAGTATGGGTATTCGTTTGAAAAGCCAGTCTAGACGCTGGCCGTCATGTTGCATGGAGAGCGAGTAGTGTTGAAAATAATAATAATAATAATAATAATAATAATAATAATAATAATAGAGAATGATTTTGAAAGTGGTACAAAATAACAATTTTCAACGGTTACGAACCAAAATTAACACGATGAAGGTGTACAAAATGCAATATTTAAAAGAAATGCTTCATAAATATGTTTTAATGTCTTGTAACTAAGTGATAATGTTGGTATCTGGTTGCATTTAAAATTCCCGCTAATATTGTGACGCAAACCGGTGTCTGAAGCTCATTGCCTGAAGTGGGATACGATGCGCAAGAGTCCCCGCTGCGTGCAACAGAGCCCTATCATCGCACCTGCCGGCCTGCCCCGTGGGCCGCCCGGGTCCGCGCCGTTGAAGGAGGCACACGTACTCTGAAAAGCATGGAGGCACATGCATTCTGAAAAGCCACCCTTTCCTTTCTCAGGTTTCTTCTGCATTTCAGAACCTCAATTAATGTTGGACTGGCGTGATCGTAATTTTAGATGTCTTTTGAGGCAGTTGGATGCTACGTAAGGTATACTATTTTATTATTAGTTATGCATTATACTATTAAGTTTAGAATGTTTGCATGTATATTATTTCATATTTATTTGTTCGTTTCTTACACTGGAGCTTTTGTAATACGTTTACAAATGAATCTTTTAGAAATTATTTAAAATATATTTGAAAAAATACGAAATAAAGATTGCTAGCCTTCAGTCGCCCTCTCCCAATTTATACAGTTGGATGCTACGTAAGTTAGATTTGTTTATTATTTAATAATTTATTTGAATATTATTTACTATATGTGTTACATTTGTTATTTCATTTTAAATTGCGTTCTTTAATTGTGTTAAATATGAAAAAGAATAAAAGAGCGGCATTGTTGGTTGTGTCATTGCGGTCATTATTGTAACGCTTCACTGGTAACAGAAAGCGATAATGAAGGCTGACTTTCGTTCGCGGTTATATAAACTAATACCTTCATACATTTGTAGAATAATACAATAAAATAGTGTTTAATTATTACTATTACAAATTTTTCAATCTATTTGCATTTGTTTGCCAATGCTAACAGTATGGTATTATTTATTAACTATTAATTATTTTACTTTCTCGCACATTGCTTACGAAGAATATTGAATGCTAAAAAACTCATCCGATATGTTCGTCAATACACTCCATACCTTATATAATGAATTCAATGCCAGAAATATCTTTTCATTTAAAGTTTTGAATAAAAATTCTATTGCTTAAAACTATTCAATTTTCGCACCAACTTTTCTACGATTTCAAATGAGTATTACAAAAATTGATGACTGAGATGTGTTAAGTCGGAGAGATTGTGGTATAAATAAAATTACATAGCCATTACTAGTGGCAAGAAAGTACGTGCTGATTTAGCACCACTAGTTTTAAACTAGCGAGGCCTCTTAGGCAGATGTTCCCATAGTTGTAGGTTTTGGGGTCTGCTTTTCATGCAGATGCTCCAATAGAAGAATGATTTAATATGTGCTTCTCGTGCAGTGTTCCTGTAGATGTATGATTTAAAATCTGCTTCTCACGCAGATGTTCCTACAGACCATTAAATACATACGCACAACACTGACATCCAATAATTTATTGTCATGCATAAGTATTCAAAATCGAAGAAAAATTCTCTAACATTGTATGCAATTTTGGTGTTTTTTGTTTTGGTATCATTGGAATTTCTAGATTCTTTATTCCACTGCTTTGTACATTCAATTGAAATATTCTTCTGTCACGAGTTTCATGAATTTTCTTGTTAATTACCTAGATGTTAAATTTGGTTACTTATTGACAGTCTGACAATGATAATGCCAAAAAATTTAAAAAAACATCCTTGTAAAACTTTCTATTGTATTTTTTGTCAAAGTTAGTAAATTTTAAGTTAATTTTTTTAATGCAGTCTTTTTTAATAATAACATGTAGAAAAAATAAGCAATTTACTGAACACTATGAATAAAATGTGTGAGTAATTGATGACTTTCGATATCTGCCTCTGAAGCAGATAGTCCCACAGAATGGAACGAAATCTTATTCCCACCATGAATAATTTCATAACAGAACAAATTTGGGTCGTTTACAGCCATCTATAATATCTAGGTTACATAATTGCGAAATATGTTGCGCACCGCCCAATTTAGGTATCCAGCAAAGTTTACAGAATAGAAAGTGACTGAATGAATGAATGAATGAATTCATGTGCCATGACTATGCACGGATTAGGAAAAAATAAAACGAGATATCTTTAAAACGTTTTAGTATGTTTACAGGCATTAAAATAGTATGTTTAATTATAAATATATATGATTTCTCAAAAAACTTTTCTTATTTTTTTTTCATCTTAATTTTTGTATTTATTTTCAAGGCCTACATTCTCTCCGACTTTCACATGAAAATATTTATACTGAAAATCAAGAACGTAACAAAAGTTATATCCTTTTCTGGATTGATGCCCATTTTATGAAGTATTTAAAATTGTTTTTTATGATCGTTTTTATGGCACTATTTCATGAGCTACTGTGTCCGCCATTGAAACATGTTTTATTATGGTTGTGAAAGGGCTATATTGAAAGCTCTATGAGGGCTGTTTGTTTAAACATTCTAGTTGATTGGTATAAATAATTTTTGTTGTAATATTTCATTGAAAAAATTACCTGGCCAATTAGAAGATTGGATAGCGGAAGGACTATTGTAAAACCCCCATATATCGTGACTCTTGGCTCTCCGTCTAATGCAAAAACCTCTAGATTTACTGCATTTTAAAAGCTGGCTTCTTATTTCGTCCCACATGTTCATTATTGCATTCCGAATATCTGAACAAGTGAGAAGCTCAGTTCGCATAAAGTACACATGACAATAGATGTTACATGATACCGCGATCATTCCTAAAAGCGTGATAACTGGAACCGGAACAGGTTTACGGTAAGTAATCAAACTCATTTTAACCTATTCTAAATATTTTTCAAATAACGTCGACCCAATAAATGTTATTTACTTATTTGTTAATTTCTTCAATCTGTCTTACACAGGGCTCACCGAAAGTATAAAATTCGAAATTCGGGCAACAATCAACAGTAATTTTAGGTCAAAGTACGGTGACACGTGAACCAGACGCATAATACAGTAGGACTTAAGAATAAAGTTTACTAACCTCGAAAATATTTGAAAACAATCTAGAATATGTATGATGCTAAAACTTGATCACATTTTGTCATTAAACAAGTGGCAAATCTCGTATAATGAAGTTACACGTGTGGCAGTTGCCTCTGATTGATACGCAACTCATCGAATGAACGAATGATCTAGATCTTGATACGAATATTCTTTGCAATAAAAAACCGTAAATAGTACAATATTAAAGATATTTCAAATTTGCTTCCGTAATATCAACCTAATAGTAAATGAAAAGAAATCGGTTTCGATGCACTTTACATTTCAAATAAAGAATTCTGTACTCCAATGAAAATGAATGGTGTGCCATTGACTGATGTTAAGGTAACAACGTTTTTAGGTCTCTCAATTTAGTCAAACCTTAAACGGAACGTACATTTAAATGAATTATGTTCATTATGCTACGCTTTCAGAATTCTTTCAAATTCAGTCAGCCTTCATACTGCTCGTTGTCTATATTTCGCGAATGTTCATTCCTGTCTGAGATATGACATAATATTCTGAGGTAACACATTTTATAGCTCCCAGACTTTGAGATCACAAAAAAGAATTGTACGAATAATAAACAAATCTCACACACGTGATTCTTGTAAGAATCTGTTTATTAATCTAGGTATTTTACCATTACCTTGTCTGTTTATTTACAAATCGGTGTTTTTTGTCAATAATGCCTTAAGGACGAGAATATATTTTTAGCAAACGCCGATGTCTATAACACTCGACGTAGTAATCATATTCATTAGATGTCCATATCAACTGCTCATTACAAAAAATTCACATGCAATACATGTACATTTTTTACAACACTTTGCCAGATGACTTTAAACGTTTAAATTTGATACAAAAGTTTAAGTCCCATGTAAAATATTTTCTGCTCAATAACTGTTTCTATTCAATTAGAAACTGTACCGAGCATCAAAAAGGAAAGTAATATTAATTTTAATAATGATATTTAATGTATTCTTTATCACTTGGACTGAATAATACTATAAAGTCTGTAATAAGTATTGTACCTCAGTTTCTGGGTCAATGATCCCCATATCGATCAGATTTTTCGTCCAGGTTCCCTGATCCTTTGAGCTAACGTTGTGATGACCCTTGTTTTCCTTCTGGACATAAATGTAACTTCATTATCTGTGCACCACTTCTAGAATTCAATGTAAAATATATTTATTCAAATTATTGTTTTCCATGTTGCGGCAGGAAATATTCTTCTTTCACTAAGGACAAAATGAGCGACTCTAGCTGATTTACCCTTGATAGTAGTTTTTATTACATCGGAACGAATGTAATGTTAACAATCCTGCCAAAAAACGCTCACTTCTTTCCGATCATCACAGAATTATCTAAACGTACACAAAATTCACTTCTCTCCGTAGTACTTCACTCACTGTTTTTAACTGTTTTTGACGTAAATAAATAAAACATCCTCCACTTGTGTTTGGCAGATGCATGCTCGGAGACAGAGATGTCACATGGAAATGCGTTATACGAGATACCCCTCCATCTGTTTAATGGTAAGAAGTGATCTATTACAAGTCTAGGAAGTGTGAAGATTTTTTCTGAAGCATCTTGTGTAAATAACAAACTAATCTTTGATCGCTTTATCACATCACTAGGTTGAGAAAAACTAATAATTCTTCACTCAGTTTAGTGGTGACCCAACAGCACATTAAATGTAACGGTTACGTAATAATATATAGCAACTTCTATCCTATAAATATATCGCTTTTCACTTGAAATCTCTGACAACTCAGATACTCGAAAAAATTAATATTTTAATTTGCACAAATTTATTTTCTTTACATTCTCATTCCACATATTTATTTTCAAATACAATAGAATCTCACTTCAAAATTGTATAATTCGAATTTGTATTATGTGGATTTTCGGTTATTCAAATTTTACTTTTCTGTTCAGGTTTGAGATAACTTTATTTCACGGAGAGCTAGCTTGTCTAATTGCTAGCACATCTGGCGCTCCAGAAACATTGATTTATCAGTTAAAAAAAATTAACCTAAGATTTATAAGATTTCCGGAAATATTAGGTAATTCATGTATTACAGAAAAAAATACGCTTATTGCGATATTTTTACTGATTAATCACCCTTTTAAAGAATAATGTAATTAAAGAATGTGTTAATTGTTGTAAAATAAACTTGTGGCGCCTAAGAATAGCACATACTTTCTCGTATTAGTTACTTTCCTTGTTTCTTTAGTCTGGACAATCGTTTCGGTTTTGCCCCATTCTCTACCTAGCGCTTAAATGTTATTATTTTACACTTCTCAATTTTACTGTCACCTAATAGCAGAACTGGAATAATACTTTTAAAATACGAAAGAAAAGTGAAACCTGGTCTTCTATCGAAACAGGATACACAGACGTTATGAAAAAAGTTCTTTTTGGGTATTAAGGATACCCAAAACGTCTTTGCTTTGAAGTCTCGAATTCGATTTTCCGCGGGATTACATAGTTTCATTTATACCAAATTTATTTCTCCGTATATATTTACGTACACGGAAAAGTAAAAATAGACTATTTTGAAACAAATTTTGAAATGAAGGTTTTGAGATTGATTAATTGATTGTTAGTGATTCCGGGCGCGTCAACTGCTGTATGTCTTTAGTCCAGTAAGTGTAGATCACGTTTTCGCTCGGGAGGTGGCGATGGTCTTCCCCCGTTGGATGGCGACAACCGACGCTGACCTACCGTCAGCGAGCGGGATTTCCCCAACCAGATAGATATCTCCACCAGCGGGGCATCGCCCCAGCCGGGACAAAATTAATGTTCCAGACTTGTCTCCCGACATATGTAGTAGTGTAGTGCATGTAAATGCAAGTGTATATGAGTGAGGACACAGGATAGGACAAGGAAGAGGAAGGAAAGATAACGCGCGGTCCGTTTGTTAGGGTACAGCTCCGGCATTCGCCTGCTGTTGGTGTTGATCGGAGATACCACGAAAAACTACCGATCAGAGCAGCCAAGCTACTGTCAGACAAACTAGTGCCGAAAATCCTGCCACTGTCGGGACTCAAACCCAGGTCTTCCCGATCAGAGGCACTGCAGGGACATCTTCCAGAACTTTTGTATTATTCTTAGTTATAAAATACTTTGAATAACAAGCAATTCTCAAGAACCTTTATCTAACAGTCCCCGTACGACACTGCATAAGTAATAAGAAAATTAACGTTGCGCTATACTTTCGACGAATTTCGTGTCTATATATGTCTGTATTTTGGAATCATAGGCAAATGGTAAAGTAAGATAATACAAGAAAGGGATTCAGCGGTTTCTTTTGACTAACATTTTTAAGATTTATTAGAAAATGAGTCAAAACCTTATTTGAGCAGTAATTTATCCTTTCATCACATTCTTATTTAAAATTAACATAATTCTGCAGTGGCAGCAGAGATATTGTGGTACTCCATGATTCAGGATGCCAGAGGTATCAACCACAAGTAATAGACAATATGGATTTACTATGCAGAAAATTCAGCCATACACGTGATTCGAAAAATTTTTCCCATCATCCAATTTTTTCCCATTTTCCATGCTCCAAGTAACATACATTAAACACCACATTAAGTAAACATAGTGATAGGTCCTAGAATGGCGCTATTTTGTCGGTCTGGCTTATTACAACTTTGCTTGTCAGTGATTATAATCAGAATTGACGATGTAAGAAGTATTGTCAATTACCAGCTTGCAACAAAAGAAAATTACATGTAGAAAAAAACTGAATAGACCATTTACAAAGAATGAACAATGAGAGATTGCCAAACCAGGCCGATTACTATCTCCCAAACGGAAAAAAGAGAAGAAGGAAGACCAAAAAAAGAGAAGGTCTTCTCTAGACAACTTGTCCGGAACCCGCTAGATCAGCCTAATCCATGCTGTTGATGATGATGATTATATAATTGTGTCGAACCCAAGAAAAAATGAGAACGCTAAATTACATTTTACATTTCATTTATCTCTTCTAAAAAGATGTACATTTGCTCACTATAACCCGCAGATAATAGTCAACAAAAATGACGAAAATTAAAAAAATATCTTAGAGCATAAACAGAATCATTCGTGAAAATTATAAACGCCATTTTTGTGTCATTTGTGCCATGAATACGTAGTTTTCTGTATATTGTAGAGCACAACGTAACGGGGTCGATGAAGCATACCATTATTTTCGAAGGGGTGAATGACAGAAAAAGATTGAGAATCTCTGAGCTACACCAACCAAACAAAGTTCGTAAGTGATCGCCGTGAGTGTTGGTAGTTAGGGCATGAGTCTATATTTATAACACAATTCTATTTTTGAATTTTGGCCCACTGTAATTCCAGTAGCTCTAGCGGTGGAAGTGGCGGTGACGGCGTTGTCACACTGGCGTATATTTCAAATTTCCAAAATGCCTCGTCTGACTGCAGGCGGGCGTTCCAACGTTATTTCTCGCACCCCGGCCTGTGAGAGCGTTCTCGACGACCTTTGTCGCGCCATGGGGACAGTGATGAGGGCGCCGCCTGCCGCCGGCGGAGGACACTAATTAATGAAAACGCGGAATCGCGCCTTCCCGCTCCACTACCACTCCGCCATCGCCATCGCCATCGCCATCGCCATCGCCATCGCCATCGCCATCGCCATCGCCATCGCCATCGCCATCGCCATCGCCATCGCCATCGCCACCGCCATCGCCACCGCCATCGCCATCGCCATCGCCATCGCCATCGCCATCGCCATCGCCATCGCCATCGCCATCGCCATCGCCATCGCCATAGCCATCGCCATCGCCATCGCCATCGCCATCGCCATCGCCATCGCCATCGCCATCGCCATCGCCATCGCCATCGCCATCGCCATCGCCATCGCCATCGCCATCGCCATCGCCATCGCCATCGCCATCGCCATCGCCATCGCCATCGCCATCGCCATCGCCATCTCCATCGCCATCGCCATCGCCATCGCCATCGCCATCGCCATCGCCATCGCCATCGCCATCGCCATCGCCATCGCCATCGCCATCGCCATCGCCATCGCCATCGCCATCGCCATCGCCATCGCCATCGCCATCGCCATCGCCATCGCCATCGCCATCGCAATCACCATCATCGCCACCGCCACCATCCTCGCCGCCGTCATTCTCGCCGCATCCGCCGCCGCCGCCATCACCACTGCCATCTCCACCGCCATCACCGCCGCCTCCACCGCCGTCATCCTCGCTGCCATCGCCATCCCCATAATCATCGCCTCCTCCTCTTCCTCTTCCTCTTCCTCCTCTTCCTCTTCCTCCTCTTCCTCTTCCTCCTCTTCCTGTTCCTCCTCTTCCTCCTCTTCCTCTTCTTCCTCTTCTTCCTCCTCCTCCTTCTCTTCCTCCTCCTTCTCCTCCTCCTCCTCCTCCTCCTCCTCCTCCGCGAACGCCACCACCACCGCAGCCGCAGCCGCAGCCGCAGCCGCCGCCACCGCCAGGGTTTGTTGAACCTCACTGACCTTTAGTCCCTAATGCATTGGAAACACGTGTACTGAGAACTCTTGCTAGCACATCGGCATGAGAAATATTTCCAGTAAGGGGGCAGAAAGAGGCCCCCCGACAAATCATTTACTCCCAGATATAATAATATCCGTATTTGGTTTCGTGGACTACGCTATACATGCAGATTTAATAAATACTGTTGAATAATAATTGAGAGGTTAAAATGATATCAAAGATAATTAGATACGGTCAACTTTGAGATTTTTCCTACATAACTTTTTCTCATTTTACCCTCTTACAGGAGGCACTGAGAAATAGGAGTAGAAAATTGTAGAGGTAACAATGTCTAGGATGACTAGGATGAAATGTGGATTAATGGTAATGAAAGAAAGTATAAAGGAAATGCTTGAATACATTCTTTTGATTCATATTTTTAAGATTATTTAAAGATAAGACAATAGTCATCTTTTCATCAAATTCTTATTTCAAATTTACTTTATTAGGACGAACTCATGAAAAAATTAGAATTTGAATCACTAAATTTTACATATTGTTAGTTTGTCCTGAAAAAAGGTAATTTGTTAAGTCCAAACTGAAGAAAATCTATTGTGACATACCAATATGTGAGACATAATATGGTACAATATTTATTATAAATTGCGTAAATTATAGGGATAAATATAGGTGAATATGCCAGCATAGCAACGGTAAGCGAGCTGTCGTCAAGGTCAACAATCTTCATGCAGTGACAATCGCGGAGACAGCTAATTCATTTTGTAAGAAATTTAGGGATTGGCTAGGCACGGAAGTACATCAAGTCTTGTCTGTAAATAAACAATCGAAAAGATGGACCGAGTTTTGAAGGGTTGAAAGAATATGATAGGCATTCATTCTGACTGATGCCGTGGTGTTGAACGGATCAAGCACAATTAATGTTAGGAGTTTTTTGGGACTTGTAAGCATCTACTGGGGAGTAGATATTGGTAGAACTTTGAATTTGAATGCTATGTGTGGACAGTAAAACTTAAAATATTTCAAGTGAACGGGTTAGAAGGACATTGAGGGCTTAGGCGAATTTATCAGTAACTGGACTGGAATGCTAACAGCAGATAGTTTGTTGATCGTTGAGTATTCAGCATACGCGTGGGATGAACTTGGAATTCGTAAATTGGCGAACGACTTAGACTTTATCAACTTCGGAAACAGTGATGAAGGGTGATTGAAATGTGCTTCTGCAAGAAAAGAAGAGAGAAGATGGTATCTGGACCTGAGGACAGCGACGTCGGAGAAGAATGAAGATGGTACAACAAGGCACCTTCGTCCAAGAGCGCGCGAAGACGAATACTATATTATAAGGTTGGAATAGGTCATGACCAAGGTTTTTTTCATATTGTGTAGAATTATCAAGTACCAAAATTGTTTAATAAATTTCCATGTTTTTTTAAATGAATACATGATTTTCATTGAGCCAATTCTAGTAATGAAGTAGCAAGATAGAAATATATTTGCTTTTCAGATTCCTCGACCACTCTCTATAGATGACAGATCGGATAATCATCTATTAGCATACAATAGTGATTATTTCTATGAAACCCATCGACCCAGGTTGCCGGAAACTAATTTATTTATAATTAGAGTTGAAGGTTGACTTGTATGATAGTATTAGCGTAATCTTTTCCGGGCACCCATTTATACAAATTCGGAACGGATTACGTTGGAATAATATCAAATAATATTAGAAAGCCGAATATAGAGTCAGAATTAAAATAAATAAATCATTAATATATTAAGTTTATTTCACTATAAATAATCACGAGATTAAAAATAATTCTCACAGAATACAAACGTAGAATATTTCCATTTGTAATGTTAAGTTGAGTGATGGTTTATTGTTTATTGACATCATTACAGATTCTAATTTCAATAGACATCACTACATATTCTATAAAGCATACCAAACCATACTGTGCATTTGGATTGATACATATGGTGGCACATAAATAAATAACATAGATAACTATCATATCAAAAGTTGGTCGTTGAATAATTGTATAATAAGATACACATTCTGGTATCATTTTCTTCAAAAAGTGTACTTTCATATCAGATGTCTCTTGTTTGATTTAAGATTGCTGTCTACACGAGAAAAAAAGTTCTAGAATTTTGAATCTAATTTGTTGTTAATGTTAATTAACGATTCATAAAAATACTCGTTTTTACTTCAAATATCATAACTGATATATTTTATATTTATTTTTTAATTAATTACAATTGAATATTCTAGAGAATGAACTCAAAGGGTATAGGTATTCTGAAAAGTAAAGAGTCATAATTTCATTATTTGAGAAAAAATAATTGTTTATAAATTTCTTCTGGACATTTCAATTGAAAAAGTTGAAATATTTTGTCGTTGATTAAATGTTCTAGTTCATTCACTAGAGAAAACTATGGGTTACATGTCGCAAAAAGAATTATATTATTATCTTTAATAGTTTATGATTTATGATGTTTGACATGCATGAATGTGCTGAAAATTCCCAATTCAGAGAAATTTATTTGAAGTTCACTCACTAAGACCTTCACAGTTGACACTCGCTTCGAAATAAACATTTTCTCAATAACTAAGAAAGTTATGAAGAAATGGTTTGAATAATTTAAAATAGAATGAAACAGAACATACCAACCAACATTGAAAAACCCGACATTTTACGATTTTTCATCATTCTCAGGTAGACCTTAATGTGTCTCATTTATGTGGTCATACTTTCCCTTTCCTCTGTATTTATTTTCTCCCCACTTCACAGCACCACCCTCATACTCTCAAAATGAACTGTAGACCCTGATATTACATTTCACAATTATACTTTGTTTTCCGGTAAACAGGTGACATGTGTAATGAAGTCTCATCCATGTGTTATTATTTTCATTTAAACGAATTCTAGGAAACGTCAACACTTTTGAAAGTGAATTCCAACTATTCACATGTGGGTGAACGTTTTTAACGTGTAAATATACGCGATGCTACGCGCCGAGGCATAGTGTCACTCACTGCCGCCGCGGCGCTAGCGTCGTGGTCACGTGCCAGGATTGTGCCTCTTGGTGCCAGAGGTATTTAGCGGTCGTGTCTGGCTCATTGTCTGCAGTCTTAGTTCCTCGCAACTTTAAAACTAATGGTGCTACTTCAACCTAATTTCCTAGCCTGCGCTGTGGGAACTTTGATAAGGGGGTTACGGGCGCGCAATGTTGTTAGCGGTGTTATGAGACACCGCAATTAAAATTTCTGCCGCATTGTGTCTCTCTCACGTGGTGGCCCGGAAACTTGACGGAGGGCCGAGGCTTTGGGGCGAAGTAAAAAGCACGATGTTTCTTGCGGAACGTGCAGCTTTCTCTCTTCTGCGACGTACTACTTTGCTTAGGCAGACGAAATTTGCACGTAAAGGGAAAATAGGAAATTTATTTCCTCTGCCGTCTCTCTCTTCACTCGTCTCGTATTTAAAGAGAAATGTATTTGTTTCACGAAATATGCGACTTGAATGATTTCAATTTTCTTAGAAGTTGAAAATATTATATTTCGCTTTTTCTATAGTAGACGATGGCCTTAATTTAATCTTTTTGACAGTGGCAAGCACACATCTGAGACCACGAGACCCGTTCAGAAGGACGTTTGCGAATTAATTAAAAAGATTCATTTTATAAGGCAGGAGGTATAATAATAACATATTTTTGTCGGACACTACAGAATATCGAAGTATAAATAAATACTGTGTAGTATACTTATTTGTGGAAGGTCTTAGAATTCTTAATCACACAACCCATGCAACATCCAAATCCAAATTATTTCGCATAATTAATTCACAAATTAATTATATATTCATAAAGTGTAAAGGCATTAACCTGCGAAGTCTAAAACAAAAGGGGGTTCAACATTCACATTTGACACATTTTACCACAAAATAAATAAAACATACTTTATGGAGAATGAAATTATGGCTTAAATGATACAATTAGTTATATCCATTAATTAACATATAATTTTATGTTTAACCAAGTGCAGGGTTGTTATATGGTTTGGAGCGCCTCTTCCGCAATTAATAAGCATCAATTCTTCAATTCTCTTCTCAAAAAGGGAAAAATAAGGAATTTAACATATTCACGTAAATAATATATTTATGACGTAAGGCTAAAAGGCACTTTCGAACTATTCAGGGAGGGTCCTCCCTCTCTCCCCCCGTGCGCGCGCCTATGTGTGAAGGGATGCTTTAGTTAACAGGCATTTTTATACAACTATCTTTTCTTAATTATTTTATAAAGAAGAATATTTAGTTTATTAACTGCAGAGTATTTTGGACCTAAAAGTTGCTGATACAAACCAATAGCAATCCAATTACTCTTCTGGTTGCTGTACTGTACGAAAGTCATTTTCATTTGAGTTATTTTGAAAGTGATTTTCCTCTTATCAGTTACGACTTATAAGTACAGCAATCTCAAGGATTTTAATCATACAAATTCTGAAGAAAAAATACTACAACTCATAGTCGTTTGACAACAAACTTCAACATCAAATCGACATTTGGATATATCCTTAGCTTCTTAAATGCGTAGATATTAACGTGACATAGCGTAAAAGTAGAGATAGTTTTCAGCGAGAGCAATATGTTGGAGATCGAAGAAACGGCGTGGACGGAGTGAGTAGGTTTGCCAACCGTCCTCGATTGGGAGGATAGTTCTCAATTGAAGCAAACTGTACTCTTATCCTCCTTTGTATTTTAAATGTCCTCCTTTCAGTAAATTTTTAACGCATGTCATTTATTTTATCCTAATTTTCTACGTTGTATCGTTTATTTTTTAATGTAGAATAGAAAACACGAATATCGCATGATGTGTCTAGCGGCTAAAATAAAAGAGAGACGCTCAGATCATCTTGATCTGCATTTTGTGAACGAATCTTTTCACTTAAATCGCAAATGGATAGAAGAAAGAAATGGAACTGATGTCAATCTAAACTAAATATTTGTAAAAAGAAATGTAATGAGTTTTTTGGGTTTGACGAGTGTCCTCCCTTTTACATGAACATTGTTTGCAACCCTAGGAATGAGTGACGGCTACAAGACTAGTAAATCCGGCCCCCGACTAAGGCAGCCTCCAGGGAGTTGGACCCGGGGAGTTGGCCGAGAAGGGGACGGCCCCAAGAGGAGGACTAGAGCTGAGACGGAACGAAAGTGGCCCATGGACAAGTCCTTGAAAGAGGAAAAAGACTGCATTGTAAGAAGGTGTGAGTGGGGGCAAAAAAGGATTCTTTTTAGGTATATGCAAGGTCAGTTATTTCGGATGAAGAAAATCACACCGACGTCTTTACTGTAAACTAACTATAAAGAATTCCTTTACCGTTTTTCCAAGTCTAAAAGCACCGTTGTAGTCTCGTTTTAGGAGTCATTATCGTTATTTACGGACAGCGAGTGCACTCCAATTCTGACGACTAGTTGGCGAGATAAGGCTCTTACTTCCTCAAATCAGGCGCAATCACCCTGCCGTGTGCGATATAAGCTTTCATAATGCGCGCTACAATTTCGTCAATTTCCATTTTTTCTTTTTTGTCTATGTAATCCAAACAAATATATTTTTTCTTCGGCAATACTTTGAAATGTCCTTGAATCTCCGACTCACAATAATTCTAGCATTCTAGAAATCAAAGCATTCTAGATGTTGAAGAAAAAGATAAATCGTCAGAAACTACTGTGCAGAAATCAAGTGTTTCACTGCAAAATGATGTTATAAACATTTATTTATGTGACTGAAGAAAAAACGGTAGTGGTTGTTTTTTCACACAAACTGTGTTATCCTATAAACAGAGGAGTAAGAGGATAGGTGTTAATGTGTTTACCCTTTCTAACGTTAAAATGTTTCATATGAACATGTCAAACTAAGTTCAGTTCCAGTACAATTACTATTTTGGATTGTTTATATGGATCGAAACACCGTATAAAAATTCATTATCCTCGGGTCACCTTAAAACTGCATGAAAATGATCAGTAGCGCATCCAGAATTTTTTTCTGTAATACCGATAGCAGTATAATGTCCGGCCCATTTGATGTTTACTTAAGGTTTTTTTTCATTTTTGCTGAATTTAATATTTACCAGCTGATTTATGGTTATTTACAACGTATTCAATCGAGATATTCAATGACGTTCGATACTATAGAAAATAAGTAAAATAAGTAATATTAAGTGAATATGTGTCAAGTAGTGGGGGAGGTGCTGAAATCCCATAGGCCCTCCTCTTGGACGCGCTATTGAAAACGATGGGAAAACGTAAAACATTTACATTCACGTAGATGTTGAGAATGTTGGGTGTACCCGGAGAGGCCGAGCCACAGAGCACGTGCCGGCAGCTGGAGCCCCTGCTGGGCCAGCGCCTGGTGGGCGAAAGCGCCGGGCACGTGGCAAGCCCTCGGAAGGCGCCCCAGCGCTAAGTCCTGCGGCCGCCGCGAGACGGGGGCCCGTGTCGCCGCAAATGGAGACTCTATGTTAATTGAGCGGAGACACGGCAGGCGACGCGCCGGGAGGGGCGAGGACGGGGTGGGGGAGGGTGGGTGGTGGGGACGGTCCACGGAGTAAGGAAAGAGTGAGAGGGGTGAAGGACGGTGGAAGAGACGGAGGGGAAGGACGGTCAGATCTTAGACCCGTAAAGGGGACGTAGACGGAGGAAGGCGTGTAGGCCGGAGGGGGTAAGACTGGAAAAGGTGGGTGAAGGCAGACAGGAAGGACGGGGCAGAACAGAGAGGAAAGACGAGGGAAATGGAAGGCGACACGTCCCTGCACTGCAACTGATAAGAGGTTCCGAGCATCCCCTCTCACCAGAACAGACCGGCGGAAGGGACGGAGGGGAAGGACGGTCAGATCTTAGGGAAGAACCGCGAAAGGGACGGAGACGGAGGAAGGTGTGTAGGCTGGAGGGGGTAAGACTGGAAAAGGTGGGTGAAGGCAGACAGGAAGGACGGGGGAGAACAGAGGGGAAAGACGAGGGAAATGGAAGGAAGGGCAGCGACACGTCCCTGCACTGTAACTGATAAGAGGTTCCCAGCATCCCCTCTCACCAGAATAGACCGGCGGAAGGGACGGAGGGGAAGGACGGTCAGATCTTAGGGAAGAACCGCGAAAGGGACGGAGACGGAGGAAGGCGTGTAGGCTGGAGGGGGTAAGACTGGAATAGGTGGGTGAAGGCAGACAGGAAGGACGGGGGAGAACAGAGGGGAAAGACGAGGGAAATGGAAGGCGACACGTCCCTGCACTGCAACTGATAAGAGGTTCCGAGCATCCCCTCTCACCAGAACAGACCGGCGGAAGGGACGGAGGGGAAGGACGGTCAGATCTTAGGGAAGAACCGCGAAAGGGACGGAGACGGAGGAAGGCGTGTAGGTCGGAGGGGGTAAGACTGGAAAAGGTGGGTGAAGGCAGACAGGAAGGACGGGGGAGAACAGAGGGGAAAGACGAGGGAAATGGAAGGAAGGGCAGCGACACGTCCCTGCACTGTAACTGATAAGAGGTTCCGAGCATCCCCTCTCACCAGAACAGACCGGCGGAAGGGACGGAGGGGAAGGACGGTCAGATCTTAGGGAAGAACCGCGAAAGGGACGGAGACGGAGGAAGGTGTGTAGGCTGGAGGGGGTAAGACTGGAAAAGGTGGGTGAAGGCAGACAGGAAGGACGGGGGAGAACAGAGGGGAAAGACGAGGGAAATGGAAGGAAGGGCAGCGACACGTCCCTGCACTGTAACTGATAAGAGGTTCCCAGCATCCCCTCTCACCAGAATAGACCGGCGGAAGGGACGGAGGGGAAGGACGGTCAGATCTTAGGGAAGAACCGCGAAAGGGACGGAGACGGAGGAAGGCGTGTAGGCTGGAGGGGGTAAGACTGGAATAGGTGGGTGAAGGCAGACAGGAAGGACGGGGGAGAACAGAGGGGAAAGACGAGGGAAATGGAAGGCGACACGTCCCTGCACTGCAACTGATAAGAGGTTCCGAGCATCCCCTCTCACCAGAACAGACCGGCGGAAGGGACGGAGGGGAAGGACGGTCAGATCTTAGGGAAGAACCGCGAAAGGGACGGAGACGGAGGAAGGTGTGTAGGCTGGAGGAGGTAAGACTGGAATAGGTGGGTGAAGGCAGACAGGAAGGACGGGGGAGAACAGAGGGGAAAGACGAGGGAAATGGAAGGAAGGGCAGCGACACGTCCCTGCACTGTAACTGATAAGAGGTCCCGAGCATCCCCTCTCATCAGAACAGACACCAGTAGCTACCCTGTTGAGAAGGGCCCTGGAAATGACTGTCAATGGTCTACAATATATTTAAGAGAAATTGGTTTGTTCTGTTCAGTTAAACCACAATTAATTTCTTGTAAACACATTTCAAAATAAGTGAGTTTTACAATAGTCGTCGCGTAGATTTTTACTGAATCTGACAATTTTCTGCCAGCAGCTATAATATTGAGTATTTTTCAGCCAAACTTTTATGATTCTGCTACTTAAGAGCTGATGCTGTATTTTAGAGTATAGTATAAAATTTGCAGCATTAGGAATATATGTCAGATTAGTATGCTATTGCTGGAAAGATACAAATTTCGTAGAAATGACATTCGGAGTTACCTGTAAATCAAGACAAACCGAGAAACAACTGCGTCCATAGATGAGAAAACTATCGACAATGAATACGTTGGTAATATTATTAAACACATTCATTTAACTTGCATTGAATAAGGTTGTACAGGACTGAAAAGTATTCAACGGTCCTGAAATTTGCGATGTTAAGACTCCAAAAAAAGTTATTTTTATTAAAAGGTAATTAAAGGATATTATTAATACACATAACAAGGACTTGACAGTTTGAAGTCCCTTCAAACGATAATAGAAGTTATAACTCCCTAACGTATAAAAGGCCTCCGCCAGACAGTGCATGCGGAAACGTCATGTACTGGAAAGGAAACAATAAAGCAGAAACTGATGTTGAAACCTTTTTTTAAATTTCAGTGCTCCGTTCATTTTTCAGTGCCATTAAACTACTTGTCTGCTTCTTTCAGGAAAATCAGCTGTCAGATTATTCCAGCTGAGATTGTTAATTTTGGTAGATGTTGTGTTAAAAAAATATTGTCACATTCTGCAAAAAAAAACGAAGCTATTATCATTATTATTATTATTATTATATAATTATAGATTACAACTTTAGTACATGTCCTTATTGCACTTATTGCTTTGCCCCTTCACCAATCGTGATCTTGCATTTATTGATTTTCCCTCTGACTCCAGTAATTGCAAATTCACATAATCATTAAAGTGCTTTGCAATAATGTCAATTCATCATTTGAGGAAAATTTTTCACTTACTGCTGTTACAGTAAGTTCGAATTTTAATAAATGGAAAAATTATTTCATTTCGAATACACACCGATATATGAAGGTTCGTTTGCAAAAAAACTATGTTTTTGCATTAGATGTGCTTTCTACATTATTCTTACCAAATATTTTATTATAAATCCATACCAGCATGCACCCGACAAGCTACCAGAAACAGGTACGTGCAACTACATCGAAAAGGCAGTGCATTTCGGGTAATAGTGCAAATGACCTACTTCATTCCAACATCCGGGGGATAATAATTTTTCGTCCATTCCACCTCGTGCAAGTGGCTTTATTCGCGCAAACCCGTTATGGATGTCTTGGGCTCCCTTTTGCCACGCGGGTGCCTTAAACAACGAGGGCATTACGCTGCATTACTAGCGCAGCTGCACCGACCGGGAGCACTAATAAGCGGGAAAGAGCGGGTTGCGCGCCGCAATGCAGGGCTGGGGGCGACCCACGTCCCGCCCACTCAGGCGCATCGTTCAAAACTACGGGGGCACCCGCAAACGAGTATTCTTTTTACGACCCGCTACAGCTCGTGGATACATGGGACACCTGCAAGGCGCGTATTTAATTGGCTTACTATTATAATGTTTTATTATATGTGGGGAGTTTGTAAAAGGTACTATTTTTATCAGAAATAACCGGCTGCATTGGCTCAGTGAGAAAACCGTTGTCCCTGCAGCAGTATTGACTTGTGGATTTTTTATACTAGCTACGTAGGTGGGTTAAATTTAACCACTGAGTGACAGAGAATTCTAGCGGCCAGTTGCCATGATCGTGATTTTCCCATGTTTTTACCATGTTTAACGTGATTTTCCAGTCAATCGATCTGTTGAATGCAGGAGCAGAACCCTAATAAGTGGTCCATGGACCACGCACAATCTTTCCCTTCTCAGGTATTTCCCTCCTTTCCTCTTACACAAACACACACATATTCTCTTAAATATACTATGTTGACGAGGCGAGGAGACGAGCTAGGAGCTTACAGCTCTCCCGGCTGAAGCAGTTCCCCACTGGTGGATATGGAGGAGGAAAACACGCCAGACGTCGGTGAGGTGACGTATCGCGAAGTCGGCGCCGGATCTCTCATTGTAGCGGGGGGCGGGTAGGAACAGTAATGTCCCAGAATATACACAACACCTACATTCACAATACATACGAAACTGACCTGGAAAGTTGACGCGCCGAAAAATTACTCTAGTCTCTCTGTACTTGGCGCGACAGTCCGCGTACGGGCTATGGTCTACCAGCAGCGTCTCGGCCTCGTGGCCATGGGTTAATGGCGTACGTGTGGTTAGCACTAAGACACCCCCACGCCGTATTCAGGTGTTCTCAACCTGAGAAGCGAGTTTTCTCATCATCACTCAGCAGCATATACTGGGATATTGCAAGGAAAACGCACATTATAATCTTGCCTTCACCGGGAATCGAATCCGGGCTCGAGCCATGGAAAGCGCGACTCCATGGAAAGCGCGACTGACCAATGAGCTAAACCGCGAAAAAGTACTCACTCCATCACTTAGACTCATATCCCTCCATGCACTCTGGAAAGAAAAAATTCTAATTGGTTTTAGTAGTATATAGTGGTCTTTATCTTTGTATTTACATCAAACAGTGGAAATTGGACGTAGTGTCCTATACCTCTATAGTACATTAGGAACGTAACATGTGTTAATAACATTTTCAGCAACGTAGAGAAGATATACACATCTGCTTCGATAGAGGACAAAAGAAGAAAAAATACTCATTCATTGAGTTATTTCTTCCAGAAACAACGTGAATCTCACACATTACTAACTGCGTACGTATGACCTTACAGCCCTGATAATCGAATTAGGTAGTTCAGCTGACTGCGTGGGGTGAGCTTTCGGACACAAGATACAAATATATATAATTAGACTCGTACATGCAGCACGTCAGCAAGTGCCTCCACGCCGAACCGAATCAGGACCTTCTATTAAAGACTTTACTTTGATACCAAACAAATTAGTCAAGCTTTCTGTTTATGTATCAAACGATCAGAGGCAGATCCAGCCGATCATTTTGGAGAAGGCCATCATAGATTTTTGTTAAATAATAAACATTTTTTATTATATTGTATATTATTTTTTATGTATATATATATATATATATATATATATATATGATACTATACAATATTATTTTTTTAAATAATTACACAATTCTAACATAACATAAATAAATACATAACACAAACATAACATAAATATTTAAATCAATTTTGCCAAATAAAAGAAGGTAACGAAAACTCTAGGCCTTTGGGACAGGAGATTGGCTGCCCTGCCCGCTCTCTGGATCTGCCACTGCAGACGATGTTCCTTTCTGTTTCTTCCTTAAATAAACGTTTCAACGCAGTATGTGTCAAATGCGTTAACCATCATACAGGAAATCAGACTCTCGGAGTCCCAAACGCCCAACCAGCTCGCAGCGTCACGAGAG
Organism: Teleogryllus occipitalis; assembly: GCA_011170035.1. Taxonomy (NCBI): domain Eukaryota; kingdom Metazoa; phylum Arthropoda; class Insecta; order Orthoptera; family Gryllidae; genus Teleogryllus; species Teleogryllus occipitalis. Next base: position 208,732 of record BLKR01002042.1, read on the forward strand.
CCTCGCGGGAGTTGTCCTCGGGTTAAGAAAACATCGCGCGGGCGGTGCGCAGCGCATGCATCATCGTTTGCCCCGGCGCGGACGCCGAAGTCTGTTCGCGTGTGACGTCGCAAAACGCTTGACGTATGGAGCGCCCGCCGTAGCGCTGATGGAGAAATAGGGCGCTCGCGGCCGACAGCTGCACTAGTAGCCGGGCGGAGAGGGAAGGGGTCCAGTACGGGGTACGGAGTTGGGGGATGTAGTGGGGTGAGGTGGGGTGTAAGGATGGCAAAAGAACATCGATGTTTCCTCCAGAAACATCAATACATTAACATCGATATTTATCTTTCGATGTTTTCTTCACATCGATATTTTGTTGCAAAAACATCGATTTTTTAAAATATTTTTAATTTTTAAAATAATGGGGTTTAGACACGATGTAGAGTAGCAGCAAGCCACAGATCACAATATCGTTGTGCAATCTGAAGGAATTTTAGGTGGTTTTACTTCGATGGTGTATGAATGGAAGTGACTAAAGGGTAAAATAGCGAAACACAATGTTATTTACTGTTAATTTCATTCTTTACATTCGATAATATTTTTTCTTAATACAATACTAACATGCTGGTAACCAAACTATAAAATATATTCCTTTTACGTACTGTAATTAAAAACGGATAGGAAAATAACATGTTTATTAGTCTATAATTAAAACATCGATGTTTTTTCGTCGATGTTTTCATCGATGTATCGATGTTTTGATAAAATTTGCCATCACTACTAGTGTGACAAGTCTCGGAGGCAATGGGTTGGTCTAGAGAGGCAGAAACAGTCGTGGTGGTGATTGTGGAGAGGATATCGATCACAATTGTAGAGACGTTGGCACTAGTTACCGAAACAGGGTTTCGTAGCCGTGCGCAAAGAGGGGGTTGTTGTTCCCTTGCAAATTTCAAAAGTGGACCCGTAGAGTTACGTAATAAAATATTTCATTTCCTTAAATATATTCAATTCCTGAGTTTTACTTTTTTGCCTCAACAATATGGTGAAATGTTATACGACATTTGGGGAAAATGCTCTCCAAGCCATATAATAACGATGTAAATAATTTAACATAAAATAAATTACATTACTAATTTTTTATTTAAGTTATAATTTTGATGTAGTAGGTTTTATTCATTAACTAGCAAAATACGCCATTTATAAGCACAAAAATGTTCAAAGATAATTGGTATCCAGAATAATGTTGGCCCTCCCTTTTATTTTAGACTGCGCCCACCTATGTTGGGTGTATTTGAAGCTCCGGAAGGGACCTTGATGAAGGAAAGTCGTGAACTGGAGAGCATGGCAGTATTATTTTTTTGGAAGGGGAGGGCCTAAACACGAACAAGCTACTTTGGTGAGTGTGGCATGTCCCGGTTCTAATCACCTGTCGTATTATTTTTGCCTGCAGTGTAGAAACAATTGAGTAGGTAGCATCATATTTATAATCGGCATGAGATAGGCTCGCCAAGAGAGGCTTGCTCATGTGTGTCAAACTTTCGAGACGGTGGTGCGAGGCGGGAAAGGAGCATGTTGTGTTGGATTGTGAATAATGATAACGATGGTGACGTCAACGCAAATCGTCACAGGCTGTCACAGTGTAGTGGAAGCGAAGTAAGAGCGAGTTGGGGACGAGATGTTCGACGATTCAAAGGAATGAAGACAGTAGTTGCTTGGGGATTGTTATGTTGGGAGGTCGTAATGGATGAGTTCCCTGTTGAGGTGAGGAAGGTGATAATCGTTATTTCGACGGCAAATATTGTGCAAAAAGTGGTGTTGGCGGAACAAGGGCGTTACGGAGGTTGTACTCGTACATGGATGGGCGGTTTCGCAGGGATGGAATAGACAGATTGATAGTTAGATGGCATGGTGAATAGATGGTTGTACTCTTGATTGATTGATTGATTGATTGATTTTTTCGTGTTTCCGGGCGCGTCAACTGCTTTGGTCATTAGTCCCGTTAGTGTAGTGCATGCTTTTTCTCGGGAGATGGCAGTGAACTTCCCCCGCTGGATGGCGAGATCCGGCGCCAACCTACCGTCGGTTAGTGAGGTATCTCCCTAACCGAGACTCTCCCGCCAGCGGGGCACCGCCCCAGCCGGGACAAGCTCTAAGTTCCCGATCAATCTCCCGGAATATGTGGCAGTGTAGTGCATGTTAGTGTAAGTGTGTGTGTAAGGGAGAGGATACAAGGAAGAGGATGGAGAGATCGCGCGCGGCCCGTGGCCCGTTTGGTAGGGTACTGCTCCGGCATTCGCCTGGTGTTAATCGGAGAAACCACGGAAAAAAACAGAGCAGCCGGCCGCTAGAATTCTCCTCGAGACAGCGACTGAATTCGACCTAGCTGAAAAGCTAGTGTCGAAAATCCTGCCGCCGTGGGGAGTGGGAACCTAGGACCTCCCGGTCAGAGGCGCTGCAGTGACATCAGTTGATGCACTGAGCTACCGCTCCCGGTTGCGATGTCGCGTGGTCGCAGTTAGCAGTCGCGCGACAGCAGCCAGGCAGTGGCGCCCCGGCGCGTTGACATTTCTCGCTTGCGCAGCATCCGTCTCTATCCGCTTTCGCGTACCCGCACGGCACGCTTGTACTCCCATAGCGCTATTAACACCATCATCGGTCCCGTTTACCTCTGCCTGCTATTTTGTTCTGGGCCTGATCCACCCAGTTTCCCACGACGCTTCTGCGATGGCCGGCTCTGCTCTCTCTCTCTCTCTCTCTCTCTCTCTCTCTCTCTCTCTCTCTCTCTCTCTCTCTCTCTCTCTCTCTCTCTCTCTCTATTTCTCTCTTTCTCTCTCTCTCTCACTGATTTTATTCTACATTTTCTTCTTTCCTACCAACTCTTATGTTTGTATCCAGCTCTACATTCTATTTCTTATTCAATACACTCAATGAGTGTTTCAATACACATAACATTTCTTATTCAATACAGTCAATGAGTGTATTGAATAAGAAATAGAATGTAGAGCTGGATACAAACATAAGAGTTGGTAGAGTAAACAATAGAGTTGATGAGTGTCACTCATCAACCTCTTCCCTAAATGCGTTGTATGAGTTCCGATTTCTTTTTTTGCTTTGTCATCTTAATTTTGTATTTACAAACATTGTAATTGTAAAACAAAAATTGATGTGTACACCTGTGTCAACACCAGTATTGGTTTTCATTGCCACTTTCTCGAAACTGTAAAAACTCTTACACCAACAACGCAATTAATTAGGACTTATTTTAGGCGCACACGTAATTTGTTCCACCCGTCAACACCGAAATTACGATTTTAAAAGAGACGACGATATCTTGATGGTCAATTTCTTATAATATTCAAACGACTATTATAAATATCAGCTAATTTGGGTCTAATTTAAGATATTTTTTAATGTTTGAACATTCTATTTCGAATGACATATTTCAAAATTAATTAATTGACTTCGCAATTTTAATCATCCTACAACCGTTAGGTCTCTCTATTTAAATCTAGGTGAATCATCTTGTAGTTATTTAATCACCTTTCTGGTATTATCAGTTAACGACTCCAGTGCTCCCGTTTAGGTCTTAAAAGAGTTCAGTCCTGCAACGTCCCATCTCTACTACAGGTATGACATTATCCCTTTGTGTAGCCTTGCATTCTCAGTCCGCATCACATTATTCGCATCCTCTTACTCCTGCCCTGCTCCCTTCATCAACACCCTCGTAGCCAGTGACAAATCCCTTCTGCAGCTGTGTGCGTGAGAACAACTCACACACAGTTCGCTGCTTGTGCAAAGGTGTACCATCCCTATGTACGTACGTCATGTGTATGAGAAACTATGCTGTCAGCAACAGGGTTGGTTACGTAGTCTATATTTCAGCCCCTGTGAGATCACTCAGAACAAACAAGTCAATAACATGAAACTGCCTTTGTGCTAGACAGGAGAGAGAAAATGGAGAGAGCTAACTATGGTGAAAGGGAAGACGGATTCAATTTAAGGTATTCTTTCAAGATTTGTAAAAAAGACGTTGATTTCTTTCTCTTGCTGTTAATGCGTGGCTGATGTAATATTGTATATTATGGCATTTGTGAGTAAAAGTACTTTAACATAATTTTACGAAGTTTCACGAAAACTCAAGTTTTTTGTGAAAATTATCTTTAAAGAGCATTCTCAGAAACGCTCGAACATTTTTTCAAAAAAAGGCGCCAAATTTATCAATGAAAATTTATATGTAGGTCCTGGTTTTTCTCTTCTATAAAATTCTTAAAGTCATATTTTAAGTCTATAATCAGAGGTCCAAAAGAATTGGAAAGAAGTGAAAAAGTACTTTTAGGTGCCAGTAGATGGTACTGGGGAGAATGGTGAGGAAAACAGAAAATCTAGTGTAGAATAAAGAGACAAGGATACTAATTAGTCCGAAAAAGTCTGTGGAATTTTGTAGCACTAGTTCTTTATCTAACAAATCTTACTAGTAATTTACTCGCAATTCAGTAGATTTTGACAATTACCATTGCGAAACACGATCGTTTTATGAAAGAAAGGAAAATAAGTTAAATTAACAAAATTAATTAAACAAATTAATAGATATACAAATTTAAATTATATTTTTTCTTTTCTCCATTAAACACTCATGTTTTGTAATAGGGTTTATCATGGCTCATTAAATATATGTAAGAAATAATAGTCACTATCGACGGTTCTATTACCAAAATAATGTTTTGTAGTGTTTTTATCAACAAATTTTCGTTCAAACTCAAATCATTTACTAACTGGGTCTCAAAACTTTTTCTGAACGACAAATTTTCGTAGGAACTCCTTTTTATATCTGATGACGAAGTTCAAGAATCTATCCTTTGTCCACGTCAACGTATCTTCATATCGATGTAATAATAGATACTTCTTAATTTACTTGAGATTTTAAGGGTTTAGATGTCGATATATTAAATTTACATAATAACTCACCTTACCCTATTTTTACATTTAATATAATTAAATAATCACATATGCACATATGAACCGCATCTGATATTTCGTAGACGAAAAAGTTCTAGGTTCGTCTACAGATGTTCACGAGTTTTTTTCTACACCAGCGAAATGACTGGATAAAAACAGATCACTGTCTGGTTGAGTATTTTAGTGTTTTTCGCTAATCAATTCTAGACAGATACAATAGAAGTACTAGCTCTTTAATCAACGGCCCACGGACCACCTACGTTTTTTCTTTCCCGATTTAGTCTTTATTCCCATTCTTCGGTTCGAGAGATGGACCGATCTCCCATCTTCAATTAGTTTATTCCTTCATGATTGAGAAATTTTAACAAGAAATTAGAACAGAATAATGATGAGATAACCGAAGTAATAAAAAATAAAATAAAAAATATATTATCCGATTACATTACAGAACAAGCTCTTCAGGAATTTGTCAGTTTCTTTACAATTATTTCATCTCCGCAACATAGCATCTTTAGAGATGAGTTACATTTGCACCATCAACCTTCCGATCATCTATTTCAATTCAGTAGAACTTCAGTTCTAGTCGACTCTGGAATCAGTTAACTGAACGTTACACGTTTGTTGCCTGTGCGTGTAGTTTCGTTAAGAGTGAATAAAACACGAGAAAATTCCCCCAGTAGCGTTCCTCTGCATCATACCACACAGGAAGGCCACACGGCACTTTCAACTCCATTGCGGACGACACACACGCGATCAAACAAACGGTAAACCTACCTCATTAAATAACCTCCAACGCCAGGGATCAAAACGGTTGGATTTTAATGCATATCCCGCGTATTCTTTTTTATACGCGCAAGCTTTACAGATATGAATGTAAACAACGATTAAAATTACACCGCACATAAAGGAAGGATATTTTGTAATTAGTAAATGGCAGGTCAATTTGTTAATGTCACACGCGGGTCCGGATTAAACCAGTTCTGGTAAAAAATGAAACAAAAGCGGTCGTATTGTTCAATTTGGTTGAAACCTGGCGCGTCGGAGAGGAATTCTCGTGGGAGTGTAGAGATCACTCTGTGTGCATATGGTGGCATGTGCATGTAATCATTGTGAAGCCCCTGTAGCTCCGCAGAGCTTTAGCCTACACGTTTCTCTTAGCGCTTTCATCGCTTACTGCACTGGGCCCCATCCAAAGACCCTCACTCGTACCTTCGTTTGATCCTTCCCGAAATGTTGCTGCGGCCAGCTGGAAATATGGGCTAAAACTAATAAGATCGGAATTCTCTAGGGCTGTGTTACTTTCGCCAACTTTTGTTTTTCAGTAACAAAATTTATTTAATATGCGAATAATTTTTATTTTTCTAAGAGATGTATGTTTCTTCCTCTGTATTTATTTCAGGCCATCTTTATCATATTACATTTTCTCTTCCTTTCTAAACTGCAGTGATTTTTCAACTGAAGTGAGATAACAACTACTGGTATGTGTGAACCAGAGAGTTTTTATTTTGGGAATCCGGTGTACGGAGCTCAATAGCAATACAAGGTTATTTCATGTATATCGTTGGTCGATTAACGAAAAGATGTTAACCCTGGGAGTACCATGATGCAAATGAACCCTTGCATTACAAATGAGGAAGGCCGGGGTGGATATCGCAATTTTTATTTTTATTTTATTCATATTTTGACGATTTTGCTAAATTCATAAATTGATTTAAAAATTAATTATTTTAAACGAAAAATATTCTTGAATTTCAAACCTTGGAAGTGAAAAAATATTAGATTTTCTCGCATCAATATTAAAATTCATAGGTATTGAATTACAATACCTATGAATTTTTAAGTAGAAAAAGCTATGTATCTTCATAAAATAGAAATGTAAACTGTATACTAAGTCGCAAACTATCACAAATACTATTTCTAAAATGTAGTCTAAGTTTTCAGAGTGTGAATGAAAAGTTCCCAAGTTTTCTTACCCACAGCTAACGACGCTGCACTAGCTCAAATTCTAACAAACATACTGACACACTGCACCATATTTAAAAAAATCACATCTAAACAATATGTTAATGATTTCCAGTTTCCTAAAAAACTAAAACCTGTAGAAAACAATCATCGGTGGGCCTCTTAGCTTCCCTGTGGTATTTCGTGGTTAATATCGATTATTTTTGAGCCTGACAAGTGAGCTTTCAACAAGTAGAGAAGAAAATCTGGTCTCATTTGTTTTCCAAAGACGAATATTCAATATTTTTGTATGCTGTGAAAGAATTAGCAACCGAGGCGGTCTGGAAGTTACTGAAAAAAAATGAAAGTTCCACTCATTTCACGTCTCAAAACATCGTTCGCGTGGGGTTTCCGCAGCCCTGCCACAGTGAATATCCGCCGAGGGAACAAGCGCTCCTATGTAAATGATCTTGGCTGTCCAGGTGACGCCGCGTCGAAGGCTGTGTTGCCGACGTTTCGACCATCTTGTCGTGGTCTTCCTCAGGGCTGTTGTGCGGGGTTGTGCAGGGCTGTTGAAACGTCGGCAACACAGCCTTCGACGCGGCGTCACCTGGACAGCCAAGATCATTTACATGACTCTGGCCGCGGAAGCCTACGACTTCAAGCGCTCCTTTGGGCTCGACCTACAATTCAGGGCAGCGAAACACATCTAATAACATTGCTCACGCCCTTAGCAACCCCACAATGCAGAGCGGCACAGAAGTTATTCTTCCAGGCAATAGTTCTTCGACATTGAGCAATAGTAACCCGATATGATGCCAAAATATTCCTGCGGTATGCAAGTATAGTTAACATTGCCAATCTTCGATTATTTCTGTCACAGTTACATCAATGAATCAAGGTTCTGCGGAATGCATTTATACACTCCGGTAAGCGGACATACCAATTTTAGGTCGTAATCCATGGCGGAGTCATCTAGAGAATTACCCTGAAAAACAAAATTGCTTGTGACCATCAGACTCATTGCCAAACACGGCGCTGACTTTTCAATATTAGAGTCAGTGAGTGCTTAAGACGAAGAACGATTTCTTTCGAAATAGAGGCATTTTTTAAATTAAATCTAAATATTACATTAAAAGTCTTAAAAATTAATTTGAATTGCAATAATCGAACTGTTTAATCGTAAATTGTAATTGATATATAGAATTACTGGCCTAATCGATTTAATTCTGCCAATTAATAAAAATTATTGGAAGTCATACTAATTGCGACGGATCCCAGTGACTGACTAAGAAACCAAATAAACCCACAGATTATACCGGTTTTAAATGTTCCCCAAAAATTATAACCTAACATAGGAAAGCCTATTTTTTATATTTGTCATTTTCATTTTACCAGTCATTTTACATCTGGTCACAGCTGTTAAAAACAAATTTAATTATTTTTTCTTCATTATACGCATTCTCAGTTAATACATCTTTTCAACACTGCAGTTTCTACTAACTATAATCAGTCAAAAATACAACAGCCTTACACATTTTGTTAGAACGATTTTAAAATATATTTAAAAAGGAATCCTTTACATTCTTATTTGGAACTAAAATATTTTTAAGAATATTAATGAACCATTTTCTGCGTGAGGGGCAAATTTTCATTTCTAGAAAATAGCCATAATTTTTGGAAAATGTAATTCTTTTTCAGTGCGAAAAGAAATGCGATGTTTTAAATAGGGGAAAATGCACTAAAAATTAGATAAAAATTCCTTTATAAAAGTAATACATTTAGTTTTACTTTCATTTTTATATCACTTCCAACAATGTTTTCTTCAACCAAAGGATTTAGAGAATTTTTTTAAAAATAAATATAATCTCGGGTAGTTAGCATTTCCACTACCTCCCTCCGAATTTAAATTCAAAAAAGTTTATTGATTCTTCTTTTCCATATTACCAATCAAAAACACAATTGTGATGTATTGTATTTACATAATTGGCGTATAGATAACATTTAATATGATGTTCAAAATATTGAAATGTTTTCTGTAATACGCGTTATAGTACCAGTTATTTTGGACCTGCATTGCCTGGGGGTTTTTGTTCAAAGCATAATAAATAAATAGCAGGTGTAGTTCGTCGCAGAGCGCATCACATGAAAGAAATATTGCATCTAAATTCTACTAGTATATGTATATAATTTCAAAATATTATGAAATAAAATGTTTTCAAACAGTATTTTACTGGATGTGGTTGAAATGAAGCTGAAAAATGCGTACATTTTGTCACTATTATATTTAACTATTTTTCGGCATAATTACTTTCCAAACCAATACGCAATGACTCACGTACGGATAATTATCTTACCTTGAAAGCAATAATTTTAAACATCAGATCAGCAGAAGTCTAAACGAAGGTCCTGAAAAATTCCTACTACTATGAATTACTTGTTTTCAAATTGTAAACACTCGACTAAATTTAAAGTATTGGATAATTTGCATTTTCCTTGGAATCCTATTCAAAACAATGCTAAAATATATTTCATTTGAATTATTTAATATTTTACTACGAAGGCGTTTTACTTAATAAACAAAATTGCAGACATTTTGTTTATCATTTCTGTTTATGACTTATTTTTGTTAATCACTTCAAAACAAACAATTCTACTCAAAATCAGAAACTTGACATTCGTAAAAGATGTGTTTATATACGCAGTATAATTTTGAAAAGGCCGACACTTATAAATAGAGGTGTTTTCTTTCCGTTCCATGTTTGTTTACCGCAAGAGAACTTTTATTCACTTTAAGGCCAAACACAAAGTATGGCATCTTTTAGGAACCTTCCACTATATGTTCATTAATTTTATGAATAGTTCCTGTCTTGTTATATACTCCGTACTATGAATACTTGCGCTATTCATAATACTAGATGATTTGAACTAGTTTTGTAACTTTTTCAAGTTCGATGTAGAAAGAGTCTAATTTGTGCATATTTCTGAAGGTATATAATCTCCGCCATCCCTAGGCCAAACCATTCCTAACATCGCTAGGGTGAGGAACCCCCACCAAGGTGCGAATTTAAAACAACTCACTTAAAAATAAACAATGAGACCTAAGATCGTAAACTTTTCGTTAATGAAGCATAGTGGTCGAATTCTTATAATTTGGCACTGAAAGTACAGGCCTATTCATTTAAACAGAGATGTTCATCTGTTTCTTGTTTCATTACTGCGAGAAAACCTATGAATGCACTTTCAGACCAAACAAAAAATACGGCGTCTTTTAGGAACTTTGTTTTATTATTTCCCCACTACCGTGTATGCATTCGCTAATTAAAATAATCGATGATTTGAGCTCTTTTCGAGTCTCCCTGACGTTCAGTTTAAAAGGAGTTGACTATGTGCATGGTATAATATAATCGCCGCCATCCCTAGACCTAACCAACCACAACATCTTGATGGTGGGGAACCCCCCTTCCAACCAGGTGCTTTCGGTGAAACGCAACCCGCACAGGTAGTGTGGAAGGGGGAGGGGGAGGGGTGGGGCTGTGCTGGGGCGCGTCCCCAGTGGCGGGGGCTTGGGTCCTAGGGGGGAATCGCGTGTCAGAGCAGCGAATACTCGCGGGCATTGTTCGCGGTGGGAGCGAGGCCTCGACCGGGAAATGCCGCTCCCCGCGCGGCCCGCACAGATTGTTGCTGGCAATCCCAGTAGTGGTAGTGCGCAAGCTGAGCAAAGCCTTGATTGATCATACTAAGATGAGTCTGCGGATATTAGAAAAGAAGTGATGTACCAGACCTTGACGAAACAAAGAAAAATAAACTAAAATTTACGCAGATCAGGAGGGGAGGAATATCACTGAACAGGGGTAAACATTTGTTACATAAAACTCGGTCAAGAACAAGCCGTAAGGGCTAAACTTTGAAATGTTGAGTCTTCGGATATTAGGAAAGAAGTGATGTACCAGATCTTGACGAAATAAATAAAAATAAACTAAAATGTACGCAGATCAGGAGGGGAGGAATATCACTGAACAAGCGTAAATATTTGTTATATAAAACTCGGTCAAGAACAAGCCGTAAGATCTAAACTTTGAAATGATGATAATTGTGATGATACCAATAATAAATTTCCATATAGTAAGAATGTACAACCCTCGGTGGCTCGGTGGTTGGTACGCTCGCTTTCCACGGCGCAAGCCCGGGTTCAATTCCGGGTCGGGGCAAAAATTAACTGTGGGCTTTCCTTGCAATGTCCCAGTATCCTTTGCTGTGTGACGATGACAAACCTCACTTCTCAGGGTGAGAAGACCAGAGATACGGCGTAGGGATTGCTATGTGCTAACTACACGTACCCCTTAACCCATAGCCACAAGGCCGGGACGCCGATGGTAGGCCTCAGCTCGTAAAGAGCTGTGGCCTACCATCGTGCCAAAGTACGTACATACAGTAAGAATGCTACTTAATATGGTAAAATTTTCTTCGAAACTAACACAATCAAGAGACGATTTCCATTGCGTCACTCCTGATCATAAAATGATTTCCTTGTAAAAGTTTCGAAAAGCAAATATTTTCACCACTAATTTAATTTTTTTTTCCAGTACCTTAACTTGGGACCCAACGTCTGAAACCGAATCTTCAGCAAGGGTCGTAAATGTTATTTCTATCACCGCCTTACGTGTGTCTAATTCAAACAAATAGAAAAAAATACTGTTATACAATTTTAGTGTTACGCTTGGTAAATACGAGTATAGTATTTACAATTGACCGGAAATTTTAAAATTAGAATAATACACTAATTGAATCCCATTACTACTTTAATAAGTGCTGATCAAGGTACATTATGTAACAAATTATCTTATCAATTAATGATGCAGCGAAGATGAAATTCTAATTAACATTTTCATTTCAAACACAAAAATATTTTTCTGTTACTTCCAAATAAAACACCTTCTTAAAAACTTAAACCCGCATTACAATCTTCTGCTTACATATCTAGCTGTCAATAGTCCCACGTAGTATAAAACGGATATATTCCTCCATACTAAAACATCCAACCGCTTTTCTCTCATCTACGCTAAGTTTGCGGCAAGACCACGACGGCCCTATTTTAGGCCAGGAATAATTATGCATCCGTAGCGGTGAGGCGAGCTGAAGGTGAGCAACGGACAATCCGGCCGACGCGGTGCGCCGAGAGGGTGGGCGGGAGAGAGAGGGCGGGCGGGTGAGAGAGAGGGCGGGCGATCGAGAGAGAGGGCGGGCGGGAGAGGGGGCGGGTGGGCTGGCAAAAGGGCAGGGCAAGAGGGAAGGGCAAGAGGAGAGCAGGGCAAGAGGAGGGCAGCGCAAGAGGAGGGCAGCGCAAGAAGAGGGCAGGGCAAGAGCAGGGGAGTGCAAGATTAGGGCAGGACAAGAGGAGGGCAGCGCAAGAGGAGAGCAGCGCAAGAGGAGGGCAGGACAAGAGGAGGGCAGCGCAAGAGGAGGGCAGAGCAAAAGGAGGGCAGTGCAAGAGGAGGGCAGTGCAAGAGGAGGGCAGTGCAAGAGGAGGGCAGGGCAAGCGGAGGCCAGGGCAAGAGGGCAGGGCAAGAAGGCAGGGCAAGAAGGCAGGGCAACAGGGCGCGTGGGCGGGCGAGAGGGTGGGCGGGCGAAAGGGCGAGAGGGCGGGCGGGTAAGAGGGCAAGAGGACAGGGCGAGTGGGCAGCGCGGGTGGACATTTGCATGGCCGACGCGCAAGACACGACCATTCGGCAAACACGACCGGTGCGCCGCCATGAATGCGCCGCCCACAAAGGCTCCCGTGGAGCCGAACAATCTCGTTATCGACGGAGCGTGACTATCGGAGGCCACGGCGGCGGAGGAGGAGCAGGCGAATGTGGCGAGAGCGGTGATGATGGATGTGAAAGGTGTGAAAGGGGCAAGAGGGAAACGAATTGAGGTTGAGAAACGGTGACGGGGGTGAGTCGAAGGTGAATTAATTCATTAATTAGTGATTCCGGGCGCGTAAACTGTTTAGTACCGTAAGTGTAGTGCATATTCTTGTCGCGGGAGATGGGATGATGGGGTATGATGCAAGGAAGGGTTGAGGGAGGAAGGAAAGAGAAATGACTCCATAGTGACAAGGGTGATGGTGACAGCAGCAGAAATGACGATTGATTGATTGATTATTTCGAGTTTCCGGGCGCGTCAACAATTATGGTCATTAGTCCCTTAAATGTAATATATGTTATATTCCGGAGGTGGTGGTGTTTCTCCCCCACTGAAACGTGACATCCGGCGCCGAACTGCACGTCGATTTATGCGGTTACTACTCTCCAGATATCTCCATCAGCAGACCACCACTCCTGCCACGACAGTCTAAGCTCGTGGCAAGTGAGTTAGATGAGTGGATGCATGTGGAAGTGAGTCTCCATGTGTGTACGAAAGGAGACAGGGGACTAGTATGAGGAAGGAAAGACTGCGCGCGGACCGTAACCCACTTGTTAAGGTACTGCTCCAGAATTCCCCTGGTATTGATCAGGGAAACCATGAAAAACTTCAGATCAGAGCCGCCAGTCACTAGCATTCTCTTCCAGATAGCGACTGAATTGTGTCTATCTAGTTAGAGACACCAAATCCGTCTCAGTCGGGTATCGAACCCTAGGACCTCTCAATCAGAGCCAGCAATTGCAACGGTGTTGCCTTCAGTCAGTTCATTCGGTGAAAAGGGCCGACGGGTAGACGTGAAAAGGTTAGTGGGAGGAATTCGGACTGAGGACGATGCCTGAAAAAGAGTCGAATTAGAGGAAGGGGTGATGGAGTTAGGAAAGGTAGTGGAAATCAGTTGACAGTGCTTGTGGCGATGAGACTGGTGACCGAAGATGGAATGTGAGAGAGGTCAAGGGGGAGGTGAGGATGGGGCGGGATAGGAAGGTTAGAGGAAGGAGGGAGAGGGCACGGAAAGCTAGTCGAAGATGGTGATGTGAGAATGCATTGAAAGAGGAAAGGAAAGTAGAGTATATTGAGAGTAGAGTAGTATTGTAGAATAAATTTCTATCTATCTATCTAAATACGACCATGTAATGTCAAATCTGACGGCGAAAAAGGCAAAAAATGACGAAGGAGGCAACAATGGATAGGGAGGGAGAGAGGGGTATAGGAGATAAAAGGAGGGGATGAAGGATCAATGCCTGATGCGCAAAGAAGGTGGAGATGTCGAGAGGAAATAGAAAGGGAGGAGAAAATGGGGATAAGAGTATGGTGACAGCGGATATTGTGACGACGACGATGAGAGTAGCAACGATGGATGATTTGCGCACTGGGGATAACTGTGAAAACATTGGCTCCGGTCACTTTGAGGCAACGCGAGTACGGGATAAGCAGCACAGAAATGGAGTGAGACCAGGATGAACATAAGTGAAGGTGATGGGTGGCGACTATGGATAGGGTGTGGACGAAATAGTGGGAAGGGAAATTATAGGGTTTTGAGTACGATGTAGGAGAGTCCATGGTGAGAGTAACGTAAAGAAGAGACCAGAGAAAAAGGATGGTTGAGGGATAGTGGTAGTAACGACAGCGTTGACGACGAGGCCTTAGAATGAGACTACAGCAAAAATGTGTACGTCCGTGTGAAGTTCAAGATATCTGCGATACGTAATAGGAACTATGTGGAGAGGAGAAGCATCACGGAGGATGAACGAAAGAATGATTTTGGAACGATGACGTTAGAATAAAGGAAGAATGGCATTTTTTATGATAACTTAAATCTCCTAACAGTGAAATAGATCCCGCAAGATTAAGATAAAAGATGTTAATTTAAATGGCAGTTTTCTGTGGTTTCCAGAGATTTTTTAGTGGAGAAACACGGGCACCTACTTGTAAAACAGAGTTGGTGGAATGGGCGTAAGCGACGAAGACGGGGCACCGAAGGTCGGGTAACAAAGGAGTTCTGCGCCAGCGGCCAGGGGGCGAGCGCTGTCGAAGGCTCCGCGTATAAACAGACGGCGACAGGGGATGGCCGAGTAATGACGGTGACGACCAAATGCCTGCGGCTGCCGACGGTCGCGCGTCGGACGCCAGAGGAGCGTCAGCATGCCCCGCTCTAGAGGGAGCGGAAGGCGACCGAAGAGCGAGAGAGAGGCACCATACGACCCAAGGCAACAGAAGCTGTCGACGACCACGATGTGAGACTGCGATGGATCTCGCGAAAGACAAACCAGCGAGTCAATACGTGGTAAAAGAAAATTAACACAGAATGGTTTAGAATAAATATTACCAAAAACCTGCGCAACTTAAAATAGGAGTGCCAACTACAATTCTGCTCCCTTTTCCATTAAATTATTTACAAGAGACATATTTTATTAGAAAATAAATAAAACGTAAGTGCAATTTATTTTAAGTTGAACCATTTACAAGGTTGGTAGTGGTTGCCAGAGCCTCTTCCCTATTAATCGAGTATCAATTTCCCAAATTGACAGCAGAAAAAGAGGGAAATTCAGAAAATGATCTTATTGAATGCAATAAAATATTTTATTATGCACATCTTGGGGTTTTTCTTCTTCGTAGTTTTAAAGAGGGGGGGTCAGCCCTCTGGCTCTCCCAGTGCGCATGCCTATGAATGTTCCAATATTGAGAACATTGAACATTTTATCAATGCCGCAAGCAAGATAACTAGTTTTCTAGACTTCATCGACTCTGCGTCCAGAACAACTGGCGCGTGATTTAAAAGTAAGGGTTGTACAAAATGCTTCGGGTTCGCGGTAAGACGCTGGTTGAAACTTTGCAACGCGCTTATATTCGATGTTTGAGTTACTAAAATAGAAAATTTTTAAAAAATGAAAGAAATTTGCATTATTACCATACCTCTTGCAAAATAGAAGTATGTTTTATGTAAATTTGTTATAACAGTGAATAAATTTATATTTTGAGGGCTAGAACTTTAACCTTCTGAATTAAATTGGTGCATTTACGATCCGTCGTCAATGGTTCCTTACCAGGAACAATTTTTACAGCTAAGACCATATCGAACTGTTGCATTAAGTGAATTTTTCATGAAGCTATAATTAAAAGTGTAAAAGTATTTGATCCACTTTAGTTAAGTAAAGTCAAACATTATGCCATTATAATCAGTTTCGTAATAATATACTTTACCGCCTTAGTGTGGTAATGTACTTCCTTACCACACTAGGGTGGAAAAGTAATGGCGTGATTTACCAACCTTCTTTTGAAAAATTTCTTCTTTTTATTTCTTCACCATGTATCCTACACTTTTCCCCTTTAGAAACGCTAATAACTGAGTAAACTGTTTTCTTGGCTGTCCGGTATATAATACCGGTCGCCCAGCACTACGGTGTCACTGTCCTGAGGAAGACTGCGACATGACAGGCGAAGCGTCGTTCTCTCCGCCAACGACGCGGCGTCACCCGGACAAGAAGACATGAACTCGAGCCGCGGAAGCTTACGTTTACATTTGATACCACTGTTGTCATTAAGTAATATTGTACTCTTTAACATTGAGTACTGAGACCAAAGACTACTTGGTTTCTCCATCTCTGACTTGCCAGAAACGTAAGTAATCAAAACTTTTTCCAGTATGGAAGGAACGTTTTTCTTCCACACCAATCTTTAAAAATTAAATACTAACGCTCATAATTCGATCTTGATTGTCTGGGTAACAATGTTTCTAAAGCAGAATTTGCTTGATATTTCTATTTCTCTCGGCCTAACGGCCTCGTTTGACAATTTTCCAATCTCGTTTGTAATCAGATGCTTTAGGAGACTTATATCGTAAATAACGATAACGTTCCATCATGGCCGCATTCCATGAGTTACTAATGTTAAAAACTACTTTCAGTTATCTCTATCCTTGTAAACACACAGGGAGCCATGGAATTACAAAAAGCATAAAAAATAAGTCGTGTTTCTTTAAATCCCCTTTACCTATTTCACTTCGAATAGATTCAACAAATAATAATGTTTAGTTACAATTATAAATGACCATAAGAAATATGTGCTGTTATAGACCCTTCGTCGCATAGTGCAGCGGAGACAGCAACAGTGTGAAAGGACAAGGCAGCAGTGACGGAATATAGTGCACTGGCTCACATATTTACAGCAACTCTGTCTCTGCCGCCGTCACAACGCAGCTGACGCACCGCCCACACAACTCTGTATTCGTTACTCACAACGTCACTTGTCTGCACCGCCCACACCACACGCTCCACGCAGTTGCCTCCGTGGCACCCGCCGATCACGCACCTCGCTCCCCTCCCCCTCCCCCTCCCACCGTCTTCTCCCACGCCTCAAACCTCTCGCGCTTAGTGATGGCCAATTTTACCATTAAACATCGATACATCGATGTTTCGAAACATCGCTAAAGGGTTTTCCATGGTTTCGCAGAACAGCGTTCCGGTACCTCGGAAACAAAACAGAAAAAGACAAGTACAAACGCTTGGCAAAGATTTCAATTTTTAGTTTGATCAACTTTCGTACACTCAAAATTATTTTTTATTTAACTGTATAATTTCTACTAATGTAATAAAATTATAAGTAAAAACCGATAATATATAATTATAAACTCTAGTATTTATTTCCTATTATTATTATTATTATTATTATTATTATTATTATTATTATTATTATTATTATTATTATTATTATTATTATTATTATATTCATATAGAATCTGTTCAAATGTTACTAATTAAGTTGTAATAAATTGTAATTAGGACTACTACTGTTACTAATTATTATCAAGTTCGATTTATAACTATTAAATTATACTATTACAATATATAACTATTTCTATTAAATTAATAATTAATTTGGGGCGCGTTTCGGGACCTAAACCTCTATAAATCAAGCACTGCCTAGATGTATTCATATAGAATTATTATGCTACATGACAATAAACAGATATTGATTGAAAATTATGATCAGGCATTGATTTAATCATAATATTTGGAATTTTTCAGAAAAATGTAGATGCTGGAGATTTTTCTGAAAAAAGGGAGAGCTGTGCCGTTTTTAAAGCTTCCTTTACGCTATTGGAGTACAAAGATTTTTCAAAATGTTTGGAATTATGTTTGAGAAAAAAATTTACATGTTATAGAGGCATCATGTAAAGTATCCTCAAAAATCAAAACATCTGTTTCAAACTCGCAGGTTTGTTCATATCGGTCGGTAAATATTAATTTTGGAGGAAATAGTGTGACGATTTAGGCGCAAGCGTTGAGAGCGGACGGACGGATAGACGGATAAACGGATAGACGGATAGACTGATAGACTGATAGACGGACAGACGGACAGACGGACAGACGGACAGACGGACAGACGGACAGACGGACAGACGGACAGACGGACAGACGGACAGACGGACAGACGGACAGACGGACAGACACAGACGGACAGACGGACAGACGGACAAACACAGACGGACAGACGGACAGACGGACAGACGGACAGACGGACAGACGGACAGACGGACAGACGAACAGACGAACAGACGAACAGACGAACAGACGAACAGACGAACAGACGAACAGACGAACAGACGAACAGACGAACAGACGAACAGACGAACAGACGAACAGACGAACAGACGAACAGACGCATAGACGAACAGACGCATAGACGAACAGACGAACAGACGAACAAACGAACAAACGAACAAACGAACAAACGAACAAACGAACAAACGAACAAACGAACAAATGAACAAACGAACAAACGAACAAACGAACAGACGAACAGACGAACAGACGAACAGACGAACAGAC
>BLKR01002043.1:0-227106 GCA_011170035.1 Teleogryllus occipitalis
ATCAAACAATATTTTAATTGCACAATAATGTTAAGGTAATGAGAGTAAAAATTTTACGTATAGCTACATGAATGTTTCATTCACTTGTTGTTACATTCACCTAAGCCATTAATAGTTTAATTTCTTTGTATGTAGTAATCTTTTTATTGAGTGAAAATAATTATATTACGAACTTGGGAATTCACATAGTACTAATTATGACACGTATAATTTCAATAACTATAAATTATTATTAATATATTAATAATATTGAATGAAATCATCTCCTTTGGAGAGTAATATGACTATGAATGGAATAGATTTTTCACTCATTCATGTTGGTAGCAGTAATGGAAACATACTCTCACATTCACTTTAAAAACTGCATTGGCACTTTCTCAGAAAATTAACCTCTTCACGTACTCCACAAACTATGTCCTACAATCATTTTAAACTTGTTCCCAATACAGGACGTTAAGCAAAGTGTACTCATTGTAAAAGAATTCCTGCATTGCATTCTCTTTCTATTCCCATGGCTATAGAAATATCTTTTGTGAGGTACACGACAGGACTTTTTTTCATCTCGCACGTCAGATCACCTCTGGGTGAATGGGTCTCGTAAAGCACATAGCATGAAATGCACGCATCACGCAATGGTGTGCCAAGCGGTTACTGTTCTATTACGTTCCCACGCACTGGACAGAGAAAGTCTTGCTACCGCGAGGCAGGGAACTGAAGGAAGTACGCGCGAGGAGAATGTCGCTAACGATGCTGCCAGTAGAGAACACTTTCGTGCGCGCCTGTACCACAGGGTTTCATGAACGCTCATCTTTCCTCGTGAGATCGTGGCAATTTGATGCGCTTCGGGAAGAAGTTACAATTAAAGGTAGGTTTTATTTCTCGACTGACACCGCAAGAACGCGTCGTCGTAGAGCTACAGAAAACGACGCCCATCGGGAAATTTATGTTCGTATTGATTTCTTAATTCCTGTAACATTCGTGTAATTTCATCAAGTGCATCCCTAATTACATATTATGAAACATTACATAATGACCAGTAATACCTGGTAACCTTCACGTCTGCTAACTTACAGGCAGGTATACTCACAGGTAGCTATGGAATGCTTTAATAACTTCTGAAATTTAAACAGAAAGTTCACACCTATCATAATGCGGATGTGAAGAAAACATTTATTGAGTTTGAACAGTTTTTTTGACATTTGATATACTACTACATTTTGAACGAAACTGTTTTTACAGCACATGGTATGTAATTTTTTAGAATGATCAATTACACTATTTTTTACTCGTCTTTTATTCGAATTACTACATTAACAATCCTGCTCAAATAAAGTCATGAAGTAAGCCATACAAAAATCCTTATGTCAGATATTTAAGCAATGCTTTTAATGCAAAAATGTTAAATGTCAATCACAAACCATAGCAATTGGCTGTCTTTTCAGTATTAAGTTTCTACGAAAAACGTCTGCGCAAATTGTTTGAAAAGAGAAGCTTTTGCTGCAGGTTTCCCTCCACTCCACTTTTCTCACTCCAGGCCCACGTGCTGCAAAGAGCTTGTGCACTATCTCGATCTTCATTATGGAATAATGGTGAAAGGGATGTTTGAAGTGAGCAATCTCACAATCGTGTTGCACAAATGCGTAGATCCTTTCTCGCGCTCGGCGAATTTCTGTATGAAAAACGAGATTCTGTATGTCATGACAGGAATTGTAAACATTTTTGAAACTTCAGTGAATTATAAATTATTCATTCATTTTATGCTTGGACATGATATTGAACAGATGACGTGTTGCCCTAAAGCTGCTTTCCATACAAAAGAAAATAAGGTATGGTAGTATAAATATGATTGGAAATATGAATTTAGAATATCTTAAGTCAGTTCAGTTTTTGTTGAAGTATTTATGTCACTCAAGAAACAGTATTAATTCTAGAAAGTCTATAAACAGGATATTCTGTATTACAGTATTCAGTCTCTGAATTTGAAAAACCACAGATACTCTGGGCTTAAGTGGACAAACAACTTTCAGGTGGTGTCAAATATCAACACACATTATAGCAGCCACTCCAGCACATTCAACATCTGAGTTTACGAAGTTAAACAGCTACATTCTTTTTAATATTTACACGTTCAAACAAATAAGATAGCGGTCTTTCTAAGATTTCTGCGTCAATATTTGACATCTAAACAATACAAACATTTATGACACCATTACTAATGATCTGCATGCATTCCAAAACATTTGTCTTACACTTCAGACATTACTTTCATTCCTCTCGCCTGGAAGTGTTGATCCTCTCTCTCTTCTCTGAAACCGAGCCCAAATTTGCATTAATCTGACACACAAAACCATCAAAAATATGCACTTCTCTAATTTAATGTATAGTTACTTGACGAAGCCTCCCAAAATACCATGAACTAAATAAAATAGCTTTGAAGCGCAAGAGCAGTATCCGTGCTACATGTGTAAAGAAGGGATGATCTCACTTTTATTTATATTCTGGTGAAAGTTGCGTAAACGTGTTTGGCAGGCATAAACGTGTCTAAATACTCAATTAAAAGAGATAAGAGGATATTTTTATTTCAATTAATTTCATTTCCGAATATTTCGACTGTGATTTTGAGAAACTAAATACTATTAACATATTTGTAATTAAAATATTAAAACATGTCATTTTTAACGTTTCAGACTATACACATGCAATTTGAGACGTATATATACGTAGCTCTTAAAATAACCCAATAAAGGAGAAGATAGAAATAGCAGAAAAATCTTGGATGAGAAATCTCGATACGAAAGCGTAGTCTTCTATGGTGGCGTTCAACCTTCCGATTGGATGACACCGTAACAGCTGATTTACTTCACAGGCAGCTATGTAAAAATCGCAGTATAGTTTATAATTCAAGGTTTTACAACCTTGTTTTACGAAGTGATAGTGCCGAAAAGCTGATCCCCCTAATGACACACGTTAATCTCTCTCCAGGACAAAATTGGGCTTCGGAAGAGAACTTGTAGAGTGGTCAGAAAGGGCCGTTACGCAAATAATAGTAATAATAATAACAATGATGACAATAATAAACCGGGAGCGGTAGCTCAGTGCATCAACTGATGTCACTGCAGCGCCTCTAACCGGGAGGTCCTACGTTCGAGTCCTGACCGCGGCAGGATTTTCGACACTAGCTTTTCAGCTTCCTTGTCCTATCCTCTCCCCTTACACACTTACTTCCACTAACATGCACTACACTACGACATATTCCGGGAGACCGGTCGGGAGCTTAGAGCTTGTCTCGGCTGGGGCGGTGCCGCGGTGGTGGCAGAGTCCTGGTTAGGGGGAAACTCCACTAGCCGACGGTAGGTCGGCGCCGGATCTCGCCATCCAGCGGGGAAAGATCACCGCCATCTCTCGAGAAAAAGACATGCACTACACTAACGGGACTAATGACCGAAGTAGTTGACGTGCCCGGAAACACGGAAAAATCAATGACAATAATAACAACGATGATAATAATAGTAATAATAATAATTATTATTATTATAATAAAGACAAATATCCATGAGTATTGTCACCTTTTGTCAAATACTACCTACGGTGAAAGATGTGTCGACAGATCGTAAGCTTTAAAATGATTGTTCTCATCAAGTCTCAAAGAATACCATGCATCACTGTCATGTGCGAAATTGGGCTGAATTGTGTAGTCACGATTTTTTATCCGACACACAACGCACAGAAAACAATTTTTTTACAATGAACTCTGCAAAATCTACATGTTGTACAATTTTCCGAACGGGTCGTTAATAATAAAACGCAGTAGGTCAGGATTGATCAGATTAGTTTTCATGGGTATGCGTTGTCATAAAAAAAATTACGGCAGATTCTAAGAGTACTCGTTTTCACTTTTACCACAAACTATTTTACTACTTCAGATTTTCTAAGTCAGTTCTTGTTTGTCGATTGAACAGTAATTTGTTTTGTATTCTCCCGGGAGCGATTAAACTTGTCAGTGGTCAGCATCTTGCATACGTGGGAAAGTTTTCATCATCAAGTTTGCATGATCAGAGTTTTAGAAAACTAAACTTCTGGAAAACGTATGCGCCAAACATCTCACACAAATACGCATATGTGGTTGTTTACATTTTAAATATTTTTGTTGGAAACAATTGTTTCTCCGAGTCGATCTGTAGTCGAAAAAAAGAAAATAAAATCAGCGATAGTAGCGCTCTAGAACCGCGCCGGCGCTTACACGAGAAAGTTTAATCGTATTTAATCTCTCAGCTCCTTTAGGAGTATTGATTTTCTGTTTGCCGTTTCCCCTATTGCATTGGTCGTCGACCCGTTCATCAATTGGACGTTTTTCCACAACTGTAAAAGATTACTTTCTTGGCGTGTTTTAACGTCAATTGCATCTCGCGATGCACGAAAGAAATCGGCAGGAAACGACAGCCAGACAAATACAAGATCAAGAACGGTTTTCGTCTCCGACACACAGTTTAGTCACAAAAAAATAGCTTAATTTTTCGTTTATTTGCTCTGACTCTAGAGAGAGAAAACTAAGAAACAGAAGCTTATGGCTTGCTATATTTAGTGATCTGAAGGCGACCTTTGACAAACTGAACAGGGAAACATTATGTACAAATTAGGAATTGAAGAGGAGATCGTTAGAGTTTAAAGATGATGTACAAAAAAAAAGGAGTTAAAGGGTGATGACAGAAGGGAAATTTAGCAACAAATTTTGAACCAATAAAGAGGTAAGACAGGATTGCCTATTGAGTCCTTCTGAATTTATTGTAGGTTTAGAAGAGAAGTTAAGGCCAGTTTTTAGACCTACCACGAGAAACGATTCAATAGTAAGGGTGTCTTCAGAGAATAGTTAGGGGGAAATTTTTTCGAAAATAATGAAAAATCATTGTTTTGTCATACAATAAACCCTGGTTAGCACGAACTCGCTTAACCCGATATACCTCATAAAACGAATAAAATTTGGGTCCCGCTAAAGAAACGTAGTGATGAGGATATATATATAAATATATATTACAACAATTTTTATAAAACCCATTATTTCACTCCCTTGGAATTCGTGTTAATGAGAGTTGCCTGAATGATAAAACAATGATTTTCTATAGAAAGATCCCCTGCTGACTATTCTCTGGAGTCACTCTTACTACTGCGTGGAGGAGCTTTCTCGGCGCAGTCACGCATTGCGAGGTGGCGGCCGAGCGTCCGTCCGCGCCGCGGTGCTCGGCGCTGCGCCGGTCGCCGGTGGCGGTGGCGGTGGCGGTGGCGGTCCTGGTGGCGGTGGCGGTGGCGGTGGCGGTGGCGGTGGCGGTGGCGGCGACGATGGCGGTGGCGGTGGCAGTGGCGGTGGCGGTGGCGGTGGCGGTGGCGGTGGCGGTGGCGGTGGCGGTGGCGGTGGCGGTGGCGGTGGCGGTGGCGGTGGCTTTTACGCCGCCGTAAAATCTGTTAGTTCCGCCGCCAAGAGCGCCATTCCGCCTCCGCCGCTGACGTCACCCCACAGCGCACCTCCAGTCGCCGCCGCACGTGCACTTGGAGTGATCTCCCGCGCGGGGCGAGTGTTGTTCTTTGCGATGATGAATCAAGGCGAGCGTCTGAGCGGATATGTGAAGTGTGCGTGACCTTCCTACTTGTCCTTGTGTGCATGTAGGGTTTGGACCCATGTCCCTTGTACGGGGCGTCCCTTACTTACTATTTACACAAAAAAATCGTGTGGACTCTTTTCGTTTTTTGAAGGAGTTTGCAGTAATTAGTTTCACAGCCAAAATTGTCGTTTTCGAGTAAATTAGACTTGTCTCCATCTTCCAAGGCTGCACTTCAAATATTCCTCCAGGAGCATTTCGTTTTTTAACTTAAATTATAAAACATTTATCTGTATTTGTTGCAAATTTGATTTGTTCTTAATATTCTAGTTATGTTTTTATTACATTCTAATTTAACTATTTGTGTTTGCATCTTTTGATAATTTAATATTTCCGACTCTTCTAAAATTAATTTGCATATTGTTTTATGTGAACTACTATGTTTATGTAAATGCCTCCTACTCTACGCCTTCACGTATGTTTTCATGGTCATTACCTTTTCTCTTTCATTGTCAGTCATTGTTCTTTGCTATCACAAAACAACTCAACGTATAATGTAAAAATGCGGAAGATAAACATTTAGAATCCTTGAGTAAAGAAAAACTTCCCTCTGAACATTTCCTGCGACAATTTCCTTTTTGAAAGTATAATACTACTTCGTAGGATGTACCTGCACGTAACAAAATACCACTACGGGTGCTTTTGTTTAAGATTTTAAACAATCTATATATCAATGTTTCTATTTTCGAGACGTCTTTAAACAGACGTCTCGAAAATAGAAACATTTTTAACCGAGAACGAAAAATTATTCATTTCAACGCCATCTAGCTAATAAAATCGCATACCACAACGCAACGTTGAGTTCACTATTAACAATTACTGCACCAAAATTTCCCCAATCACAGCAAAATCTAACCAGTAAATTAGTAGTGATATAAAAGCACATTCTTTCTCGTTTTATTGATAACTTTTTCAGTTTCCGACAATTCAGAGAGTTGATCGAAAATCAAACTTGTGCCTTTTTCAAGCATACTTGAATACTATCAGACAAACAAAGAAGGATTTGGAACCGCATTTATAAAAACATGGTTTTAAAATTGAATTGATTTTATACAAAACTGCGCAAAAATAATTCATTTTTTTAAAATTCTCATGAATTCATTTAAAGATTTAATTTTGACGAACAGATTTCATTAAGGAAAAAATCTCTATCTTCAGTATCGTGAATGAAGGAAGACGCCGGAAAATTGTAAACTTGCGCAATTTTCGAAAATTCAAATATTTCAACAAAAATCGGACCTGCTCCATTTTATAAGCGTGCTTTTCATTTTCTGGGACGAAAAATTGAAGAAAAAAGTTGAAGCCATTTTTCAATATTTTGAAAATTTCCTTGAAGATACATATAAAGCAACCCCACTAATCAAAATATCCGTTTCAAATTCAAGGGGATCGTGACATCAGTCAGAACGATCAGGGAATACGAATTCTTTTGAAAATTCTGTTTATGGTTTAGCCGCTAGCGTTGTTCTCACCCGGGCAGACAGACGTACTGCCGTAAACCAATTTTTCGGTATCAAGGACCCACAAAACACATTCTGATTATATAAAGTGTTAGAAGAAGTTATTTACTATGTACATGACCAAGAATTATCCACTCTTTCAGAGACAGGTACCGACAATACGTGTTTTTTCTGTCGAAAAATCGCCGTTTTCTTTGCAACATTAGAATACTATCTCTTTACTACGTAGTATGTATTATGAACGAAAGTAAAACGAAATTTGGCTTAGTGACTATTGATTAATGAGATTCAGGTATTGAATGTGTATTCGTCTCGTCAAAATCAGTGTGCACATTTGCAGGCATATCGTCTCTTATGAAACTGGGAATAATTACACTGAATACAATAACTACAACAACAATACAGTATTTCCGCTTACATTTCTTATCCTATTTCCAGCAAGTATGGACCTGTTTTTCCTGTCAGTCAGCGCGAATACGAGTGCCATTATGCCGCTGGCCTCTGTAGCGCAGGTGCATGCAACTGCATGGTGCAACACATGGTGCCAAAAGCTGGGCATTTCCTTCATGTGATTGGCCTTCTCAAATCAACACAGACTATCCCTCCTGCCATAATCACCACATCTATAATTAGCCACCAATCATCAATTACCCTATCATCATCCACATCAATCACTCTACCATCAATCATCCTCCTATTCTTTATAGAGTTAAAGACAAGAGCACAGTAACTGCCTAGGGAAGGGGTGGACGTAAAAGCGTAAGTCACCGACGCACCTTCAGAAAATGTATGGCACTGCTACCCTCAGAAAAAGTACGGCACTGCTACCCTCAGAAAAAGTACGGCACTGCTATCCTCAGAAAAAGTACGGCACTGCTACCCTCAGAAAAAGTACGGCACTGCTACCCTCAGAAAAAGTACGGCACTATTCACAATCGTGAGAAATAACAATGATCGATGTGAACTTAACTCGCATGAATCCTTTGGTTCTTATTTGTCTCTTGAATCGAATTAGTATAATATCAATCACGTTTAGTGTAACTGTTTTGTAAAGTCAGAAATACCATAATCAACTTACCACCCAATTACCACGTCGTAACCTACATCAAACAAGTAACGGCCTGTTTTTCCAACGGCCGTCAGCGCGTGGAAACGAGTGCCATTTAAAATTCCTCGGAGCGAGCGAAGTCGTTCCCGTAGGAGGCGAAGCGGCCGTAAGAGGTGCTCAGGGGCTGAGTGGTCGAGGGCGGTGCAGCAGCGCGGCGTGCGCAGGCGCAGAGCGACGGAGCTTGCAGGCGCAGAACGACAGGATGTATCGAATTCCTCCGGGGCCGTTTCCTGTTGAGCAAGCTGCGCGGCGGATGGCGATCTCTCCTCCGATGCCCACACACACAGTCCAAGGCTGCTGCTGTCTCCACTAATGGGGAGTGTAGCGTACAGCAATCGACTATACAACTGTACTGTACCTGGGTTTTTCTAACGTGGCATGTGTGGGTAGTATCTCCATGATAAAATTCGGCACGACTTTTTGCGCCATTCTCAGTCCTGCCGCTGGAGTGTCTTGATCTGCAGCGCTGTTTGATACGGTCGCGATCATGCGACATCTTGCGGCAGGATTAAGAAAGACGCAATAAGTCGGGCCGAATTCCATATTGGAGATACTACCCACAGATATCACATTAAAAAAACAACAACAAAGTGTACAGTATCTATCTTCTGCGCGTGCGCAGTTCTAGTTTCGTACAGTCATTTGGGGGTGACTTTAGACCAGGGAGAATGGCTTTGCACCATGCACCAATTTAATAAAGGTTGTTTTTTTTTTCAAATTAAATATTGGCTTTTGTATTTTCAGCTCCTTTAATCATTAGTCAATGCTGTTGATTTTTCAGAATCGACTCATGATTGAAGCAATTGAAAATACAAACCCCAACATTTAAATAACAAACATTTATTGAAATGAGCATGGTCTCATCTCCAAATCTGCATGATCTTAAGTCACTGCAAGTGACTATCATTTTTGAGAATCTAATCATAAAGCGATATTGCACTCGACTGCTGTACGGTATGCCGTATAATAACTCCCTACTATTAGAGAGTTCAAGGATAGCGCAGCTTTGCAGAATTCGCCAACAAAATCGATCTTCTGCGCGTGCGCAGTTCTTGTTTCGCATCACTTTTGAGAATCTGCTCATGCGCAGAAGCTCGATATTGTTGTCGATTGTTGAATGCTATACAGTGCTTAAACTTCCTAATAGCTGAGCGTTTGTCCACCCTCGAACGTTAAAGCGCTATCGATCTTTTGCGCATGCGCAGTTTACGTTTCGCATCACTTTTGAGTATCTGCCCATGCGCAGAAGTTCCATAGTCCGTCACAAACATTCTAGGAACTTCACGCACAGCGTAGCGTGCAGCAATCGACTGCACTTTTGATCCTCTGCGCATGTGCCAACTCGAAAGCGAACCCGAAGTGATAGCGAAGCCCGCTAATCCACTGGATTTAACGGGCGTTTTACATCGCTTGCCATCAGTTATTTTGTATTCTAACTCGCACGAAATTTTGATTATGGAAATTTTTCACCCACAAAGTAAAAAGAAAACGTAGGAAGATCCAGCACAAAACAGCATCGGTTTTCGAAATATCGGCATCAATGTCGCAACCCTAGTGTCCACCAGCTCAGGAGGAGCGGAGTGAACGAAGAGAGCTGAATGCAGGTGGTTCAGAATAAATGATACTAACTTCTAGGGAGATCGAAGGTGTCTTGTAGGATTAAAGATGCTAACTTTTTGTCAATGAACAGTGGTAGAATCTCATATATAGAGGTTACGCATGTAGCATTTTTACACGCTCCTCCCCCACCTCACCGGACTGGTAATGACAAAAAGAGAGTTGTTGAGTTTTTTTTAAATTTGTTGCGTCGTTGTTGACACAACACGTCTCTTAACCCGTTGAATGCTTTTGTTGGAGTAATCCTCCGTTACCAAACAATTACTATCATTACAGTTATTGAGTAATTACTGTACTGAATTTTTCGAGACTCGTCACGTCGCAGTCAGTCGGTGCCTTTTATCCTTTCGGACATGGGCTCGAGGCCGTTAGCTCCCGGGGATCCCAGCCGGTCACCCAACCAGCGAGTCTCGAATTCGCTTAACCTTCGTGACTTCACGGAGCGTAGTAAACGAAATCGGCTAGCGCAGCCGGTTTAACTATCGATATCAATACCCTGTCCGTGTGCAGGTCATTCCCTGAGAGTTTGCATACCTGCCAAAAACTAGTATTATCTGCAAACACTAGTATGTCTTTCTTTGTGGTTTAACACCTCAATAAGACAATCAACTTAGGAAGTTTTCCAATAATTATATGTGTATGTGTATTCACAACTCTGTAGGACCATCTGGTCGAGCAGATAGAAATAAATTTTTTAAAAAAATAGTATTATCTGCGCACGTTTCCTTGAGCCCTCGCTTCGCTCGTTGCGCGAGGAGTGGGGAGTTTGGTTATTTTGACAAGGAATTTTATATCTAATTTGTAGTTCGTTGTTCGATGTAAAATAGTTTCTATTACACGCGATCGATTATTTCTGGTTATGAGGTTTTATCCACAATGCTCGTTGCTATAATTTATTCTTGATTCAACTAATGTTGGCCAAGTAGTGGGGGTAGGTGTTCCGGGACTCAAGAAAACGTGCGCGTATAATACAGAATAAATTGCTTACGAAGCAGAGTCCATGTCACTAATGCCATATGTGTAATTTCGTTACACGATATTTCCCACCTCATATTCAATGGCAAAAGTGAATCCCTCCTATGTATTATAAAAGTTTGTTACACTTCTTATTAACCAATTTTTATGTATTCAAGATTTTTTTCTTGAAGAAAATTTGGACACGGCTGGTGTACAATGTGAACATAAATGCCGTACGCAGTTATAGTTTCCAAAGAGTATAAAAATCTGAAGTGAGAAACAAGTAACAGTAGACTGGGCCACGACGTTATATAGTGAGAGTGAGCGGATGCATTGGAAATGTTTTCTAGCTGAAAATTGTTACAAAGCAGTGGAACACTGAGTGCATTAATGACCAAGTAGAAATATTTAAAAGGATATAGCTTAAGGACAGATGACCTACTCAAGACTCACTGAGCTCTTGTCTAACCAGCTCAAGATAGTATAAAATGAGAGTAGTGGAAAAAATTAACTAATTTATTGGGACAGTTTCCTGTATGTAATTGTTTGGAAGCTGCTGCACAGCTAAACTATGAATATCATCGTGCGCACATGTACTTCTAAAAGAGTAAAAAAATCTCAAGAGATATGGCGCAAGGGCAGATGATTAAGACTTGTTGCGTTTGTCAGAACAGCACCCAAAACTGTGAGATTGAGAAGAAAGCGGATGGTAGCATTCAAAATGTTTTATTACAGACTACTAATTCGCAGTTTTTCGCTAACAATGGGTACTTTTACAGGGTACTTTCCACAGACTAAAAATACTTTTTTACTTTCTTGATATCACATTTAAAACCTGTTCCGGACAAATATACGACCAAATTCTATACAACAGTACGTAAATCATTTCTTCTTTTCTTACCTTACTACATTTTCTTGCCCTCACAAGTAGGCTCATTGGATGCGTTGTATAGTAGCTGGAATAAAATGGAATCTTTCAGAAGGGCATCTTTCAGAAAATAAATTACAAAAAATAACAATAATTAATGACATAATGGAAAATGACCACTATCATTGATTTCATGAATTTATGATCTTATATTGTGGGAGTAAGAAAAAAATAGATGTTTCCTTGTTGCAGAATATTTTATTAGAGAAAATAACTCAAAAGCTCTGCTAACAAGCTAAATTTTAAAATAGGTAGACATTAGAGAAATGAGAAAACGTAAGTTGGGTCAGAACAATTTCTGGATAGACATGAATCGAGAATGGCTTCTTCAGAAAAAAAGGATATAAATCAAATCAGTGAGGTGGAGAAATGGCGTACGTTCCAACAAGACTCTCATCACGCTCCTGATTGTATGACGCACGGTTATATATTTTTTACTAAATTGTGAATTATTAGCAGCCATTGATGTTACAAATGTGTTGCGTGTCTAAATAAATAATTCTGCTTACTCCTTCAGATATTCAGTAGTTTCTTCTTATGTATTTTCCAATGTAAACTAGGTTTTTATGGGTTGAGCAACACACTATTCACCAACACAATGACACACATATACACACACAGTCACACACACACACACACACACACACACACACACTAGTGCAATGACACCACGCTCAAGAAAATAGTACATGTCGTAGTCACGCAATGTATTAATGGAGCAGACATTGTGTGTAGCAAGTAGAAAGCGGTGAGTTATCGCCAAACAACCCGAATACATGTTACAAAACCATGAGCATTTCTTTATTTTTTGTTTGGGAAACATCAGGGCTTCAGCGAAACTTCCAACATATCGATCTTCAGGCTTCTTCAGATAGGACAATGAAACACTGTTAGAAGCGCAAGATACTTCTAACATGTAACATGATACATGTACCTCGTTTAACACGCATGCCTCCTGCTCAGCGGGAAAGCACAGGTAGTGACAGCGTCCCGTTTATACGTTAATTGTAACTCTCCGCCACGCAGGTAATGTGCAATGTATCACCGCTTCTAGCACAAGCTCACGGTGCCCTGGAATTCTACGCATTTTCTCTCTTTTCTACAATTTCTGCTAATGAACGCATGGCATGACAATGGACATGCATACTTCATCATTGTCATCAACTTATTAATCAGTAATCTCTCGCAGGGTTAAAAATTAGTGCTATTATTTAGGTAACACTAATGCCGTAGATAAAGTGCACGTCTTAAATATGGGTCGAAATAAAAAAATCTGTAGTAAATAATAAGATAAAAGAAAGTGCCAAACATCTAGAGTGTGTATGCGCACACACACTCTAGTTGGATCAAAAATATAATGATGGATTATACTACTAACAGCACATGCTTAGCGTAACCAATTCCTATCAAAATTACTTAAATGTCACAACGATTTCTTGTAACACCTTCAAGGAATGTAATGATTGATTACCGAGTGATTCTGTCTTACATAATTAGGTGAGAAGAATTTCCTGGTGGTTGCCATTTCGGCCAGACATGCTGGACCTCTCCAGAGCTTTATTTACAAAGAGAACTATTCAAAGTGAATATTAGAACCTCTAACCTCCATAGTGTATGTATTTATCCCCTTACTGTTTCTTAGGTCATCATATGAATATTTAAGATACAAGAATCATCGTTTTTATGTTATGTATTTTCAGTTGAAATTCACAATTCTTCCACAAGGTTATAGTTTCTGCTTTGAAATTAATGTATGTTTCCCATAACCAGAAATATCATTTTGACAATTTACATTAGAGGTTGGAAACTTTCTAAATAGATGCCGGGAATACTCGATATCCACTCACTGAGAGTGCGTCTAAATCACTCGAATCCAGGGAACGGTCAGTCTAGCGTAAAGTGAATTATTTCACTCTAAAAACCGAGTGGATTCCACTCGTTTCGCGAGGTTCAATTCTGGCTCGAAGGATAAGTGAAAATTCACTGGAATCGAGTTGAATTTCACTCCAACAAGTTAAGAGTGGATATGTCTATATGGGAACATTTTCTCTGAAGAAATTTGGGTATTTTCAGGGGAAAATACTTATATTGGCGCGAAGTATTTTCTTCTTACATCCAAAGGTTTTGTCACTCGCCAGAACCTGTCTCAAGTTTCGCTTGAACGGACAAGGCGCCTGATCATGTGAAAAGCGAAGTGAATCGTGTCATGATGCAGCGAAAGTCGCCTTCCCGTCGTATGAACTTCCTCGAAAAAGGAAGCTGCAGGCGGGTAATCCGGTCCAAATAAGATACATTTCCGTTTGTTTTCGGCGATCCTGCGAAGTCAAGATCGGAGGAGAAAATTTTGCGGGATGTAGTAAAGAGCGGTAATTCCTAATTAATATTTTTGATTTTGATTGACTTTTGTAGACAGTCCCCTTAAAAATGTCTGCTTTGGGCTTCAGAATTCAGTTTATAAATGAGTGTGTGCGCGCGCGTGTGAGCGAGAGAGAGAGAAAGACAGAGAAAGAGGAAAAGAGGGAGGGGGAGAGAAAGAGAGAGAGAGGAAGAGAGAGAGAGAGAGAGAGGAAGAGAAAGAGAGAAAGAGGAAAAGAGGGAGGGGGAGAGAAAGAGAGAGAGAGGAAGAGAGAGAGAGAGAGAGAGGAAGAGAAAGAGAGAGAGAGGAAGAGAGAGAGAGGAAGAGAAAGAGAGAGAGAGAGGAAGAGAGTGAGAGGAAAGGAGAAAGAGAGAGAGGAAGAGAGAAAGAGAGAGAGAGAAAGAAAGAAAGAGATAAAGAGAAAGAGAGAGAAATAGATAAAGAGAAAGAGAAAAGAAAGCGAAAGAGGGAGAGAGAGAGAGCAAGAGCTTAGAAAGAGAGAGAGAGAGAGAGAGAGAAAGAAGGTGGGAGGGAGAGAGAGAGAGGGGGGTAGACAGTGAGGTAGAATCATTCCAGGGTATTTTTATGACACAAACTGAATTATCGTATACCTTGTGATCGAATAAGAAGATTATAAAATAATCTGAGTTAAGGACAACCTTCAAGGGTTTATTCACTACAAACATTTTCTCATACTCAAAATTGTATTGTTAAACTTAATTTTCTTTCAGAAAGAAGTATTAACTATACGATTTGATTAAATCTTAGTACGTGTAATATACCATTGGTGAATATAGTGATAATTGTTGATTAAGTTACAAGATCAAAGATTATTTCAATTTTTATTTTTTTTAATTCAGTTAAAGATGATTACCCTCACAATTAATTTGATTATCCTCACAGTTAAACAACTTACATTTCATATTTACGTCACTCATCGTAGTTTTTATTATTACATATGTATTGATGTGAAAATAGCCAAGGTAAAAATAACCAAGGTAATAATAGCAAAACTAATGAATGCATTAACTAATTAAAAACTCTCTTATTGAACTGTATCATCTGCCCGAAGTAAATTAAAATTCAAAACAAATGTCACAGTTAGGTGACAATGATGGGACAAAGAGTTTATTTAGTATACTGACAATTTTTATTCACACACTATTTACTAATCCCTGCCGTGGAAATTCGATTCCATTAAACATATGCACATCATAAAAACCCACACAAATCAAAATACATCTGTAAATTATATGAAATGAAAACGAAACAAAAGAGTCCGCCTGCATCACAGAACTCATCACACGGTGCCTCTGTTTATTTTCCCTGGCGATATTTCCCATTTCCCGCGCCCCCCCCCTTCCTCCGCAACGGCGCGCGAAACCGTGTTCACACCGATAAACGCGCGCGCGTTCACAAAAGTGGCTACAGCGTGAAGTGCGAAATGAGAAAGCAATCCTTGGCGCTCGCGTATACACACGCGTGGGTGGCGGACGGACGCTCTACTTGCTCCGTGGAGCGATCGCATGGCGCGGGGTCGTGCGGGCCGCTTCATTTTCGGCGACACGCCATCCGCCACGCCGCACACACGACTCAAAAACGACGGACGGACAGACGGTGCGCCCAAACAAACGGGAAAGTCCTGTTTTGTTTGGGGCAGATATTTAGAGAGAAAAAAATACTTTCGTTGCACGAAACTTCGCACGGCAAAGTGGTGCGTAGTACGTGTTGGTGCGGCTGTAGTGCGGTTCGGTTGCTGTTGTAATTGTTCTATAAAGATATTCCAGGCGGAGTATAGGATATTGCTCGTGCCAAATGTTTCTAGACGGCTCAAGAACCCTAGTTTCATTCATTTCAGTTACGTTCGGTAGGGGTCACAGCGCGGGGCGCTTGGCGCTGCTCGGCTGCTGTTGTAAATGTTCCGAGAACGCAGACACGATGGTGTATGAGGTATTACCCGCGCACGTTTTCTTGAGCCCTGGATTCGCTTGTTGCAAGAGAAGCGGGGAGTTTGGTTATTTTCACAAAAGGAATTTTATATCAAATTTGTAGTTCGATTTTCAATGCAAAATAGTATCCATTATATGGGAAGAAACATTTCTGGTTATCAGATTTTGTTTACTGTAGCGTCACGTTGGCGGCCGTGGGTGGGAGGAGGAGCAGAAGTATCGCATACCTGCGGGCTGAATAACCTCGGTGCCACGGCGTTGGGATATATTTAGACCAAGTGGACGCCAGCTTGACCTGGAAGGTCACGTGGTAGACGCGAGCCTCCCTCCTACACCAAGGACGGTCACGTGACGGCTACACTCTAGGTATAAAATCGATCCGACGAGTTCACATGGGGGTTTTGTTCTGGAAACTTCGCGCGATGCGCAAAACTTTACGCCCAGGCTGGAGCGTGTCGTGCCTCTTGCACGGGTGACGAGGTCACGGTAGTGGCGCGGGAGAAGCGTCAGTGGAGGCGGAGCCTCCCTAGCTCTGTGGGGTATCCACAGGGAAATACTCAAGAGGGTGTAGTTTCGGAGCACAATTTAGTTACACACGTGGAAATAAACTTGTACATACTTGTAAATGTCTGTGTGTTTTTCTCCATGACGCCACATTACAACACTCATTGGTATCATTTATTCTTAATTCAACTAATGTAGGCAAAAGAGTGGGGGAGATATTCCGGGACTCAAGAAAAGGTGCGCGTATAATACTATTGCTCTTGCTAAACCATTAGTCACAAGACCATGAGTTAGTAAGAGCCTAGCTCAAAGTGATTTTTTTATTGATTGTTTTATTTATTTATTATTCATTTTTTATTTTTTTATTATTTATTAATACTTTATTATTACTATTTTTGGCCGCGAATTGACCATCTACGGTTCACGCGAACGTGCAGTTGTACCCACCGAGGACCAGTCATTTTTTCCTGGGGAATACACGTACCTTTATTTGGGGGGAGATCAGCATATCAATGCTGAATCCATTTTTATACGCCAGAGTTTTTAGGCCTGGGAGATGAGGTATGGAAACGATGACGAAGGATGAAACTGGGAATCACAAACATACAAAGACACACCATGCCCGGAGCGGGACTCAAACCCGCAATCCTTCGGTCCAAGACCGCCACGGTACTAATGCTTTAGCGATCTCGGCTACCCGAATCGTTCTTTAACATTTATTGTTATTATTATTATTGTAGAAAGACGGTTCTTTTTCAAATTTATTGGACCAAATAGGATCAATCTACGATGATACGATGATACCAGGAATTAAGACGTATAATTCATAGACATTTATTGCTGTTCAACGTTTCGCACATTTGGCATGTGCCTTTTCAAAAGCATTTGACAAACGGTTGACAATAAGCATTACATTTTTTGTAGTGAAAAACAAAGGAATAAATCAACCGTTTGTCAAATGCTTTTGAAAAGGCACATGCCAAATGTGCGAAACGTTAAGCAGCAATAAATGTCTATGAATTATACGTCTTAATTCCTGGTATCATCGTTTCATCGTAGATTGATCCTATTTGGTCAAATAAATTTGAAAA
This sequence comes from Teleogryllus occipitalis, assembly GCA_011170035.1. Classification (NCBI taxonomy): domain Eukaryota; kingdom Metazoa; phylum Arthropoda; class Insecta; order Orthoptera; family Gryllidae; genus Teleogryllus; species Teleogryllus occipitalis. The sequence continues at coordinate 17,622 of BLKR01002043.1, forward strand.
AGAACCATCTTTCTACAATAAAAAAACGGGATCAACAGGAAGATATTCAACCATTCTAATATTATTATTATTGATGTTCTTTTCTCTTTTCTATTAACCAATGCAAATGTGTATATATGTAAAATTATGTAGTAGATATAAGTCTAGAATACCTAAAAGACTGATTCCGCTACTTCTCCATTATCCTCTACTATGCAGAACCGACTGTAGGGGGCGAGTGGGTGTGTCTCGTGGCGCAGTTTGTTAGCAGTTCCGAAAGCAGACCAGGCGAAGAATTCCTCGCGCCACAGTGTCGCCAGACCCCCTATTCCACATGACAATCCGCTACACATGGGCCAGACCGTCCGCTCGATCATTGTCGGTGCAGTTCCTGACCCTCCGACTGCTGTTGCATCTTTTCCGAAAATGTATACTAGACGACGTTTGTGATCTAGTGCAGTACAGCATGCTGACCAACGTTATTTACAAGTCTATATGCGAACGCTGTGGCAAGATCCAGAGGTCTCCTCGAATCTTGTCCCGAACGACGAGATCTCTGAAGCACGAAATACCTGACAATGCGTAAACTTGTTGGTGGGAATCAGCAAGAAGCAATAAACGATGTGTTGAGAGACGGAGCTGTAAAGTATGAATAAATCTAAAAGGTTAAAAACTGTGTGATCTAAACTCAGAGCCGACTTATGTAACGCACACGCAGAAGCAACCGTGTTGACGTTGAGCTATCCCAACGTGTAGCTACGTCCGAACTCTGAAAAAACGGAATGTAGAAATCAGGAATAGAAAATAGGACCAGAAATGCTTCCTTTTGACAACGTTCCATACGCTTCCTTTTGACGTCGGGAGTTTTCGTGCATGCTCGTGAAGGTTGCTGAGGAAGGAGAAACTCGTAAACTCTTGTTGCCGATACTCCTATTGCCGTTGTCATCCCACGCAGGGAGGAACCATCGACCGCGGAGGACACTTAGCTGCAAGGTCGTTAGCTTGGAGGAGGAAGAGGGTGTAGGCGTTGCTAAGCTCCGGGTTGCCGGGTTTGCCCGGTGGCCCATTAGTCGAGTCTTTTAGCTTGCTGATCTTTCAGTGGGATTGGGCGAAGGTTTTCTTCGGAATGCCCCGAATCCTACATATAAAACTCCAGACGGGGAGCATGAACCCTCCTGACAGGTTGCCTACTCATGTCGATAGCTTCGGCGGTACACATGTCGATAGCTACAAAGTGAGAAGACGAGATGGGGCCCCCGGGCCTTAGCCCGGGTGGCCCCATTTGGGCACTTTGTTTCGTCGTGGCAGTGGCCCGATACTCTGAGCATAGAGGATGGACTTGTCCCGTCGCATTGATTCGACTCCAGCACCGGCGAACCACAGAAACATATGACGACCAGACCCCCACCCCCCCAAACTAACATTGTTTGATCATTTAACTTAATTTATTCAAAATAGTTTCTACGTATTTATGGCATCACGTCTTAATTCTTCATTACGAATATAGTTCTTTTTAATTTCAAGCTAACAAATAAAGTAATTATTATTTCCAAAATAATTAAATGGATCAAACTGAACTTATCCTCCCCCGCCCATGAAATACGTTCCAGATTCGACTCTGCTGATTGGACTACTCGGGGCAGCCAATGTCACATGCTTGCACCGTGAGCTAAGGCGCCGCGTCCCTGATCCCTTCGCGCAGCACAAAGTTGGATCCAGAAAATATTTGAAGGGGGAGGGCTATTTGAGTACATTTTTGACCTGAAATATATACATACCTATATGTTTTTTTATAATGTAAAATTGTTTGCAGGTGTGGTTTACTTTTTAATGTATATTCGGGAATACTTATTTAGATACGATGCCATTAATGCGATCATAGTTTCGAATAAACTGTAAAACCAGGAGACGTGGCTCAGGGCATCAACTGATGTCACTAATGCCTCTGACCAGGAGGTCCGAGGTTTAAGTCCATACGGTGACAGGATTTTGGACACTAGCTAGGACACTAGCTTTGGACACTAGGTCGAATTCAGTCGCTGTCTGGAGGAGAATTGTAGCGGCCGGCTGCTCTAATCGGTAGTTTTCTGTGGTTTCTCCGATCAACACCGGGCGAATGTCGGAGCAGAACAGTAACAAACATGTACGGACCGCTGGACCGCTCGTGATCTTCCATTCCTCTTCCTTGTCCCTCCCCTTGTCCTCACCCTTTACTTACAAACACACACGCGCGCGTACACTACACTACCATACATACCGGAAGACCGGTCGGGACCTTAGAGCTTGTCCCGCCGCCGGCGCCCCGCCGGTGGGTGATACCTGTTTGTAGATGAGAGAGAGAAAGATGTTTGTAGATGTAGATAGGTTTGTAGATGTAGAGAGAAGCCGGATCTCGCCATCCAACGGGTAAGATCACCGCCGTCTCCGGCGATAACATGCACTACACGTACGGGACTAATGACCTCAGCAGTTGACGTGCCCGGAATCAGTAATCATTCAAAACTGTGAACGCGCCCGGAATCAGTAATCAATCTAGACTGTGGACGTGCCCGTAATCAGTAATCAATCAAAACTGGGCGCACCCGGAATCAGTATCAATCAAAATTGTGGACGCGCGCGGAATCAATAATCAATCAAAACTGTGGACGCGCCCGGAATCAGTAATCAATCAAAATTGTGGACGCGCGCGGAATCAGTAATCAATCAAAACTGTGGACGCGCCCGGAATCAGTAATCAATCAAAATTGTGGACGCGCGCGGAATCAGTAATCAATCAAAATTGTGGACGCGCCCGGAATCAGTAATCAATCAAAACTGTGGACGCGCCCGGAATCAGTAATCAATCAAAATTGTGGACGCGCGCGGAATCAGTAATCAATCAAAATTGTGGACGCGCCCGGAATCAGTAATCAATCAAAACTGTGGATGCACCACAAACTGGAGCGTCCGCCGCTGGCGCAGCAGCCGACCGGGCTGCAGATGGGGAGCGGGAGCAGCGGCGGGGCGGCGCGCAGAGACAGTGACCCCAGCGCGCCTTCCGGCGGCGGCGGCTGTTCCGCTCCCTGCGCCCTTTGTTGTGCCTTTTGTGCGGCGCACGGGCGGCCGCCACGCGGCGCCTCCGCTGCCCTGCACGGCCCGACCCGGTCCCGCTCAGCCGCCCTCTGCCCAGCGCACGCTCAGGCGCAGGTGCCGTACGCTATGAGGATGTGCTACCGAACGATTGATTGGTCTTTCCTGCCGGTTCCTTGTAGGGTGACCGAATAGGAACCCTGGGATCTAACGTTGCCGAAGCCACTTGCCCTTTACGGGACGTGTGATGAATAAATACAGTACAAATGTTTTATCCCGGAAGGAATCGGTGACTCTTTCCCCGCTACTTGGCGAGTTCCTTTCTCGACCTATACGTCGGCTGGCGACCCCCACGCGGCACCTGCCCTGCCGTTCACTACCCACCTCAGCCCTGTACCGCCGCCCTCTGCCCCGCCGCCCTGCACCACCGCCCTGCTCCCGCCGCCCTGCACCGCCGCCCTGCAACGCTGCGCTGCCCCGCCGCCCTGCCCCGCCGCCCTGCACCGCCGCCCTGCACCGCCGCCCGTCCCGCCGCCCTGCACCGCCGCCCTGCACCGCCGCCCTGCCCCGCCGCCCTGCCCCGCCGCCCTGCCCTGCCGCCCCCTGCCCTGCCGCCCTGCTCCCGCCGCCCTGCACCGCCGCCCTGCACCGCCGCCCTGCACCGCTGCGCTGCCCCGCGCTGTCCTGCACTTCACTGCCCTGCACGGCCCCGCCCAGCCGCCCTCCGCGCATTACTCCAAGCGCCAATGCAGGTGCCCTGCTCTACGGTAGATCGATTGATAATTGATTCATTGACTGATGTTTCCGAGCACGTCAATTGCTGTCGTCTTAGTCCCTTTAGTGAAGTGTATGTTTTATCCACCGAGCAAAGTGGCTGAGGACGTAGTGTGTTGATACAACATGCGAGAGGTCCGGCTTCAATCCCCTGGCCGGCCATAGTGGTTTCCCGCGATCATCCCGGCGAATGCTGGGATGGTTCTGCTGAAAGGCCGCGACCGCGAAACCAGCGCCGCTAGCTGAATTCGTTAACTACGCGAAGTCACGAAGGTTAGGCAAATTCGAGATATCGCAGGTTCCTGGTTGAGTGACAGACTAGGAACTCCAGGATGTCACGGGGTAGAGACCAAATTGTTGCTTACGGGACATTTAATGGTTAAATTCAAATACAGATGTTTTATCCTGGGAAGTGTCGGAAGTGACTTTCTCCGCTAGATGGCGAGACCTACACGTCGGCTTCCCCGTTCAGGTATCTCCCCCAGCGGGTCTCCATCGCAGACAGGACAAGCTCTAGGTTCCCAACTGTTCCCCCGTCATGAGTACCGTACCGTCATGAGTTCCCAACTGTTCCCCCGTAATGTATGCATGAAAGTGTGTGTGTGTGTGTGTGTGTAACGTGTCAAGGATGAAAAAGAAAGATTGCATGATATCTGTAACCCGTTGAAATGGCCCTGGTATTGATCGGAGGAACCACTAAAATATCTGCGAGAGCTGTAGGCCGCTAGAATTCTCCTCCAGACATATGTTGAACTCGACCAGGTGTCGAAAACCTGCCTTTATTGTGTGCAAAACCTGCCTCCGATGCATCTGATGCCACGTGCTTTGGGGTCAAGTGGCTTGAATAAGGTGGACATGTTTAGTGAGAGATTCGATCAACACGGTAACGGTTGGTAATGCAGACATGTATTTTGAATTTGCAGCGTCTACCATGCGGCCTTTAAGCTAGGCACTCAAGGGCAAGCATTATTTGACGAACCTGCATTGCGGTTGTTGTAAATCCGTCACAAAAGCATTGGTCCTCGTTGTATAGCACACATATCAGCCTAACACTCATTCAATCACATAGTCCATCACATCTTCCACATGCACTGTTCACTCATCTTTTTCTAAAATTCTGAAAAGTATATTCAGAGTCGGGTACAGAGAGACTGCGTTTGACCAAGAAAATCGCATTGCTGAAGGATCAAAATGCAATCACTAAATACACTTGTGATTCAACTCTGATTCAAAGATAGCTTGTTTACAAGGGCCTCGCTGGTGCTTAAATTTCTCGATTTACTTCGATTTATTTAGAGCTTCATTTGGACAGGTCGTCAGCTGTTAGTGTCATCCAATCGGGAGCTTACACGTCACTACAGTGACGTCATACGGTGGATAAGTTGGTGTTCACTTGGATGACACCATAACAGCTGATTTACGTCAATTGAACTTATGTTTAAATCCAAGTACAGTTCAATTTTCATGCTACTTTTTCTCGTGACGTGAAACGTCCGTCTACCTAGAACACTTCGTATCTTTTCTATGTTTTCTCGCATATCATCGAAATTTTCGGGAAGGATTGGAGAACAGGTTTTGAGTGGCGGGATCCTGCTAGTGATGCGCCACGCTCGTTTAGGCACAGGATTCGCACCGCTATGGCCTCAAGAAATTAACAAAATTATTGAATTACTTTCTATGGCTGCGAGGGATCAAAAACACAAAACCAATTTTGGTATGTAGCCTCATTTGATGTCTACTCCATATATTTTCATGATCGGAAAGTCATGTTTTGAACAAACACTATATATATATATATATATAATATATATATATATATATATATATATATATATATATTATATATATATAAACAACTTTGTTTGAAATTGTTAGATCATTGTCAACAAAACAATTTCTATACATATGCAACTAGCAAATGAGTTTTCTTAGCACATTGGCTTCTTTATCATCATCTAAATGCTTCATTTTTTGCTATGAAAGCAGTTTCCATCTCTCCTACGCTTTAAAAGTCAGCACTTATTTGCATACCCATGAAGAGATCATTAAATATGATCTTCTACTGGAACTCGTTCAAGTTTTTAAGGTCGATGTCAATTAAGGGAGAAGACAAGACGTAAATTTCTGATTTACAAAGCTATTTTCGCACACGTAACAAGGTTGAAAATATCACCTCCGCTAATTTATTGATGTCATACTGTCGTACGTAAAAAGTTCATTTATTTTCTGATTGATAACTGAAACTTCGCGATTTTGCACGGTCCAAATACATCAGATGCCAATAAACATGTCATAAACAAGATGAGAAATACTAATTAGTTTGGAGATGTGTGCCAAGTTATTTTCTCCTGGTTCTAAATTCAGGCTTATTAATAGTCTCGCATCGATGCCACTAACATTATTCTGTCAGGGACCTGGTTATCCGAATGACGAAAGACTCCTTTGCTAACCTATTTAATGATCCCCGCTGTTTCGGCAGTTGAAATCTACACGCCATGAAAAGGTATTTCCTAAGAATCACGTTTGTTGATGCAGCTTTTTCGTCGTTCGTAAAAAACATCCATTCTGTGAAAAAGAATAAGTTCAGTTCGAAATAGCACAAGAGAATGAGGAAGAGCACAAGAGAAGAGAAAATAACACAAGAGAAAGAGGAAGAGCACAAGAGAAGAGAAAATAGCAATATATATTTGTACACACACACATGACAAAAAGGACGGAATGCCCAAAGTGTAGACAGAGCAAAGTGGGCCGTCAAAGGTTCCAATCACTCAGAAAAGAGCTACAATTCCTCAAAACAACAGTGGCGGGCCTCATTAGTAAGAACGCGAGAAGACGAGAATATCGTTCATGGTCCGCAGTTTGTTAATACGATATTCTACCATAAGTCTTGTAGCACCATTATTAGCAATTGAGTAATACTGGCACGAGGAGTCATAAAATATAAAAGGTAGAAAAACCAGGAACGGAAAGTGTGGAAATAACAGTGGCTGGGTTTGAGCAAAGTACGAGTCTAAAAGGAAGCCGAACGCGATACCACTAACTGTTGCTCCAGAGAACCGTTCCGAGGAGCACGTTTCGACGTTTCCAAGCGAAGCGCACTGTTTGCCGCCGCGGCCGCCTGATAGAACACGCAACGGAGAGCCGCGAAGTGCCGGCTCGTGTCCGAACGAGCCGGGCCGAGTCGTCCGTGAAATTCTCAGTAGTGCTAACCTGTCCACGGACGGGCGTTGCCCTGATGAATATGCAAGCTCGTCAGGATTCCGGCGGCCTCCCAACTAGCCGAAGTCCCGACTCGGAGTTCATCGCATTTAGATCAAAACAAGGGGGATCCAACCTTGTGTACCGCACAAATCCCAATCGCGTGCCGGCTTGGCGGAGCGGAAGTTTTCCTCTTCGCGTTTTTTTGCCCTGTCGGTTTCCGACCGGAAGTAAGCGAGAGTGGCGCGTTCAAGCAACTTTAAAAACAATGCAGGAAATGATTTGTTTTTAAGCGTTCTTCCCCGCTTTACATTGTTTCATCTGCTTGCAGCGGCAAACGAAATTATTCATGACTTAACTCTCGCCTCTATATTTTAATGAGAAGGCCCAATGGATTAATTTTAATGCTCAAAATTACATTTCGATAAGACAACGTACCTACTCGTGATTAATGTATTGATGAACTTTTGATTAAAAAATTAGCTGCAAAAAATAAGACGATTCAATTTTACGAAATTGCTTGTTATTTCTTGTATTATGAAAAGTTATATTTTCAACCAAATTTGTGAAAGTAACGTGTAAAAATATTTAAAGGCCAAATCCACAATAGACACTTGTAGTCGATAGTAACAAATAAAAGTGAGTATTCCTGAATGGGTTAAAACTTGACTTGCATAAACAGTTTAATGTCTGTGTAGTTATGCAGTTTTATATTAATTATGTAAATGTTAGTGGCCCAGAAACATGATTGCGCATCTCCTGGAAGGTATAGGAGAAAATTAATTCCTGCTTTTAGTATTCAAATCGTAATTTTACCCTAGAATATGACAAATACATAAAATATATTGTCACTTCCAAGAACTTAAAAAAAATAAACATGATCAAAGCAGGGTTTCAAACAAAGATCTCATTTACTGCAATGTCATGACCCATGAATGCATTCAAGGCCTGTGTTTCCGTGGTTTGAGCTGAACCATTTAAAATGCAAGCACGAGTGCAGGGGTCGATTTCAACAAAAGGCAGGACGTAATCGGGGGCATTGCGGAAGTACTTGTGGGCACTGCGGAACATCGAACAGTCTTTTCGAATCGGTCCTGAAGTTCAACAACCAGCAGCCAAACGCATAATGCCCTCGGACCACTCCCTCACAATGGAGAATTTTATCGGAGATATTGATCAAGCGCTCTTATATGGATCTGCGTGTTCGGTGTATTCTGTAAGTGATAATCGTGTATATTCAGTAAGTGATAATCGTGTATATTCAGTAAGTGATAATCGTGTATATTCAGTAAGTGATAATCGTGTATATTCAGTAAGTCATAATCGTGTATATTCAGTAAGTCATAATCGTGTATATTCAGTAAGTGATAATCGTGTATATTCAGTAAGTCATAATCGTGTATATTCAGTAAGTCATAATCGTGTATATTCAGTAAGTGATAATCGTGTATATTCAGTAAGTCATAATCGTGTATATTCAGTAAGTCATAATCGTGTATATTCAGTAAGTCATAATCGTGTATATTCAGTAAGTCATAATCGTGTATATTCAGTAAGTCATAATCGTGTATATTCTGTAAGTCAAAATCGTGTATATTCTGTAAGTCATAATTACAATTTTTCCCCATAGACAAAATAAATTTCAGAAATAGTTTTTCTTTTCAGATAACACGAGTGCAGTTTGCAAGAGTGAATCAACACATAAGCAGACTAAGCACGAGCTATATAGCCCCATATCATTTTTAACATTTTATATTAGCCTATATGTAAAAATAATTTCATACTTCAATTGACTGTGAAATATTTCATATTATTAGGGAATTCCCAGAAATGTGATCATGATTACGGCCTCTGAATACAGTGTCCAAGGAGAAAACGTCAAAAGTTCGAAAATAAGCTCTTGAGACAATTTTAAGCATATTTTGTCTAATAAACTACTTTGATATTCTGAATGGCTGAGCTGTAATAAGCACTCAAAAGGTGGTTTAAAAAAATGTTTCGAGGCAAAAATGTGCATTGCAGAAGTATAGAAACACTCCAGAAACAAAAAAAAAGTACCCAATTTACACAATTCGACTGCATTTTTATGTCTCGATTAATTTTTCTATCTGAATAAATATATTCATTTCTCTTCTAAATAGTAAACAATTTACATGTTTCTGGAGTGTTTTTATGCTTCTGCAATACAAAGTTTTGCCCAGAAACATTTTTTCAAACCAACTTTTGAGTGCTCATCGCGGCACCCCATTCAGAATATCCAAGTAGCTTATTCGACAAAATATATTTAAAATTGTCTAAAGAGCTTATTTTCAAATAACTGATGTTTCCTCCCCGGACATGCTGTATATTAATATGACCCCGATTGTCGAACTATAATTTGATGAACTATTTTATAGATTCACTAGTTCTCCCTCATGTTATAATAATTACTGTAATCTTTTGTTGTTCTTTTTAGATATAAGTAGGATGGAATACTTTAGTGCCTTTTCTACTCTAATTTTAACAGCGTTTTAGTGCTTAAAACAAAGGTTTTAATGCCACAATACCCGATGTCTATTTATCTTTAAATCTCGTCCAATTCCCTATTATCTCGAAGGTCTCAAGAAGAACTGCACTGATGTGGATGTTAGAGCAGAACCCACCGTGCACTGAAGCGCCGGCGAGAGAAAGAGCGAGAGAAATTGATGACAGAGAGAAGATATTCAGAGAAAGAGAGCGAGAGGAGTGGAAGAGTAAAGACATCGTGAGAAGTGAAAGAAAGAGAGAGAAATATTTTACGGAATATCCTGCCGTCTTTTCGGACGTCCCACGTCCTAAAAAATTCCTGGTCAATTACTCAACATCGTTTTAGCAAATCACCATTCTGTTAGAGATGTGACACAACAAGACAGAAAAAAGAAGGCAAAGAATAGTAGAAGACACAAAGAAAGGCAAAGAAAACGAAAACTGCGAGAGAAGTGCGTCTGTTGGGAGTTGTGATGCGCAGGCGCGGGCGAGGAGAGACACTTTCCCCGCGGCGGCGGGGGCGTCGAGTCGCGTCGGGCCAATTAGAAGCGCGGGGGAGGGGGCGTGGCCCGGCGCGCTTCTCGGAAGGCGCTCACAGCGCGCGCACCGCACCTCAGGCGACGCCACCTGCTTCGCGGTTTTCCGATTTTCATGTTTGCGTCAACATTCGACGTTTTCACCTACGTGTCTACTTCTTTCTCATTGTATTTCTTTCCTTCTCCTCGCCTTCCCCGTCTTCTCTTCCTCCTCCTTCCAATTCTCTTCCTCCTCCTCCTTCCCATTCTCCTCCTCCTACTACTACCAATTCTCTTCCTCCTCTCCTTCCTTCTCCTTTACCTTCTTCTTTTTGTAAATTTTTTTCAGTTATCATATTTCTTACCAAATGTTGCCGTTCAATTTTTTCTTCGTACCACACAATTGGCGATAAGTACCAATGATTCTTATTTCCTTTTACAGATTTTAAGTAGATAATTCTTTCTTCTCCGTTCTTGAATATATTCTGCATACCTTGTGTTTTCATTTACCTTCTGTCTGAATCACCTCATGATATTCATTATATTTAATGTACTTCGTGTATCTGCATAAGAATGATTAACGACTTACCTCTACACTTTCCGATTCCGTTTGTCATTTTGTTCTTTGTCTACAAGCATTCTTTCAGTTGGAAACATTCCTTTCTCATTATTTCCGTCTCACTCTTAATTCTATGTCGTTCCCCACCCGGCAATTCCTTATCTTCTTTCTTCGTTGGTCTCCTTTCTGCCCCAACCCACTCTTTCCGCTTTCCCCTCTGCCCATCTCCGTTTCTCGCCTCTAATTCATCTGTCAACCCAACGCGTGCGTGCGTCGCTCTTGTTTCTGCCGCGGGCGTCGCCTCTTCCACGCCCGCGCCGTGTCCGTTGGGAACAGCAACGCCCTCGCACGCGCACGCAACGCGTCGCTCCGCCCCACGCACGCGCGTGCGGCGCCCCGCCCCCCCTCCGCCCCCGACCCACATCCCAGGGCCCGCCCCTCTGCGCCACGCCGCCGCGCCGCCGCCTGCCGCTGCCCCGCTGGGAGGCCCGCCCGCCCACCCGCCATTCAGGCGCGCGCCGTAATTGCAAGAAATCGCCTTCGTTAGGGAGGATGCGGCAGCGAAAGCGACTGCCCGGAAGGCGAGAGCGAGGCAAGGTCGAGGAAGGGCGGGGAGGGGGGAGACGACAGGGAAATAGAGACGGCTGCGGCGACCGAGGGTTGGGAATTTACATTGTTCTGACCGGGAGCGGTAGCTCAGTGAATCAACTGATGTCACTGCAGCGCCTCTGACCGGGAGGTCCTGACGGCGGCAGGATTTTCGACACTAGCTTTTCAGCTAGGTCGAATTCAGTCGGTGTCTGGAGGAGAATTCTAGCGGCCGGCTGCTCTGAGATCGGTAGTTTTCCGTGGTTTCTCCGATCAACACCAGACGAATGCCGGAGCAGTACCCTAACAATCGGGCCACGGATTGCACGCAATCCTTCCTTCCTCTTCCTTGCCCTATCCTCACACACACACACACACACACACACACACACTAACACACACTACACTACCATATATGCCGGGAGTCCGGTCGGGGACTTAGAACTTGTCCCGGCTGGGGTGGTGCCCCGCTGGTGGGAGAGTCCTGGTTAGGGGGAAACCCCACTAGCCGACGGTAGGTCGGCGCCGATCTCGTCATCCAGCGGGGGAAGATCACTGCCAACTGCCGATAAAAACATGCACTACACTTACGGGACTAATGACCAAAGCCGTTGACGCGCCCGGAAACACGAAAAAAATCAATACAGTGTTGTGACAGAACAGGGACGAAGACAGCAATGAGGAAATGCAACTGTTATTACGCGGGGGAGGAAGAGGGCGGCGGGGGAAAAGCTGATTGTCGTGATGGAGAAGAAGAGAATTGGGGTAGACATTGTTGTGACGAGGAGCGGCAATGTAGATGGTGTGAAAAAATATATTGCGATGACGGGGGAGCAACAATGTAGTGGTATGGAAAAACAGTTTGTTGTGATGGGGGAGAGACGAATAGGGCAGTGGGGAGAAACATGGTTTTGATGGCATAGAGGACGGTGGGGAAAAGCTGAATGTTGTGAAGGGTAGAGACAATGTGAAGAGGGTGGCGATAGGGAAAAACTGAATGGTAGAGATAATGGAGGAGGGACAAAGAGCGTGGTGAGAAAAAATAGTTTTGTGTCGAGAGAGGAACAAAGAGAGTAAGAGGTGTCAATTGGAGGCTGGGATAGAAGAGAAATGAAGGGGACGTCAAGCAAAACCAGGTTCTTGAGAAGATGAAGGAATGAATGAAAAGGGCAATAGGTGACAATGCAAGTGAGGTAGCAAAGGAGATGACGACGTTATGGGAGAAAAGAGAGGCAAGGACGGAGGATCCCGCGAAGTCAATGGATGATGCAACGGGGAGCGGAAAACGGTGAAATAAAGGCCATAAGGACAGTGAGTGTAAAAGGGGTTGGAGTAACATCGGCGATTGGGGTGGTGAGATGAAGATTAATAGGTGACGATGTGAATGAACCCACAGGGTTTGGTGGGAGCGCGGGGGCCGAGACGAAGTCTACGACTGGGACATGGCAACAATGGAGTTGGAGGGCGGTAGAAGCAGACGGCGGGGATAACAAGACTATAGGCACACAGACAACAATTCTAGAAAATAATGTCCAATTGAAACGCGTGAAGAAATTGGAATTGGGGTAGACAAATGATACGATAAATGACTGTCAAAGAAAGATTATTACAAGAAAATGAATGTATGGAAAATGACAAAAGTATGCAAATTGAAAGGGAGAAGGTTATATTTGACGAGAGAAATTAGTTGACCGGGAGAGATGGTTCAGGGCGTTAACAGATGTCACTGCAGTGCCTCTGACTGAGAGGTCCTAGGTTCAAGTCCCGAAGGTGGTAGGATTTTCGGCACTAGAAAAATGCACTACACTTACGGGACTTATGACCAAAGCTGTTAACGTGCCCGGAATCACTAACAACCAACCAGAAATTAGTTATCATTGGGATAGCTTGTTTTTTATTCTTCTTAGTTCATCATAATATTTTGACAAATATTTTCAAAAAACGTTTTACCACACATGGCTTTGGTCATTTTCTCGATAAAGTTATTCAAAATTTGGAGTGTCACTTGTCAATCATTACTCAGTTCTTCACTCCGTGTTCGAATATCCTTTAAAACTGGACAAAATTACAGAAACGTTTTTCGTTTTGTCATCCCTCATACACACCTTTAATTTGTGAGGTGTTGGAAATTCAGGCTTGAAAAAGAAATGGGACATAACCAGTTATACGGAAGGTGGACTACTGGAAGGCAAAGTGGTTGTTGTGGAGCCTCTATAATAAGGAAGGGGATTGAAGTAGCAAGTATGACAGTTCAGTGGGAAGATATTCTGAGAAATGAGAAGCCCAGGAAAAAGAGGTCGGCTTACTAGAAAGAAATCTCCTTGGTAGCCTTTAATTCTATTATTCCTAAGTAGTTATTTCAACGGAGCCTCACGAAAATTTGCAGTCCGTGCAAACGTTTCTCATCGTTTACCTTTGTCGCTTTCCCAGGTGAACTGACTATGACCCATTAATGACCCATTAATGACCCATTAATGACCTGACTATAACACTCATGAATTTAAGACACATTCATAATTAAGTTTTCTGATCAAGAACGTGAAAGGACGATAAAAATATTTACATGAAATTCTTAAAGATAGTATGTAAAACTAATAAGTCAATATCAAAATTCTGTCAAATACACCCAAATAAATAAAACTTTGTTACATATTTTTAGTTAGGTTACATTGCAAATTATGATAGATTCAAACGAATATTAACTTTCAGCTGCTGCGATACATTACTGCGAGTATGAATAATGTTGCAAAATATATTCGTTGGTGTACTTCTTTCTGCGGTGGTTATGACTTACTTGTACTAGATGCACATTTTTCAGTGTGTTTATGCCTCGTGCAGTTTCTTTCAGGAGAATGTTCTGACTACAATAATGTTCAAAATATTCAACTGTAATAGTGTTCATTGTTTTTGTAAAGTTTGTTTTTTACCTCACCTAAAATCTTAAAGTGGTACAAAAATAAGTTGGGATCTAAAAAAGAGCAATTTGGAATACAATAAAAAATCATACCACAAAGGATGACTAAGGAGGAGAAGAAAGAGGAGACTAGGAAGAAGAAGAAAATAAATTTAGAGCTTCGTATTGGCTAAGTCCAGTACTGGTGCTCTGTATTCACATAAAATCACAAATTCTGTTCATTATTTCTCGCCTAAGGAGTCCGGCACAGGGGAGGCATATCTGAGATATAGATAATTGCAAAATAAATTTGTACGATCAACCTGTTGTTTGAAAGCTGAGAGTTCCCTATTCCTGCTTCCGAATTTTGTCATAATAGAATCCTAAAAAATTAAAAGTTAAGATGCGTAACAAGAAACGCAGCATCTTTCGAAAAACAATTATCTAACATGTGGGAAGCCAACTATCTCTACGGAATCGCGAACTTTAATGCCATTTCATTTCCATTCTTTAAGTAAATGAAATATTCGTGGAAAATGAAGAAAATGTGACTGATTTTAGGGCTCCATGAGAATAGAAACAGAATACATTGAACTCGTACAGAAAATACTAATAAAAGTAAAATGCTTTACTCAGGTTTTGACAATATATTTGTATTTAGCCACTCCTAAACATTAAGTGTCACTGTTTAAGTTAGATTGAGGAAAATAAAGTTATGTTGAAAAGTCTTTCATACCTTATGTAATTCCCATTCAAAAATTCAACTTCTTTCCAGCATGAATTAGTGTACTTCGAATTCGTGTCCTGGGCTCCCCACTTTGAATTTCTTCCACATGAATTAAGATTTTTGAGTGAAGTAAAAACGTAGACCAAGAAAATAACACAATTGGTGAACGCTATAAGAATAATATATTAAAGATTCAATTGCTTCTTACGCATAATTTGATTTGCTACTCACTGAATAACTATTGAGTTTCTACAATTTTGGTATCGTTTTTATTTTGAATAATGCTAATGATTGAGAGTTTTAGAAACTAGGAGTGTAATATTAATTAATTTGTTTGAACAACCATATTTCGTCGCCTGAAGAAAGTTAACTGCAGATCCGTGCCTTCATTCTCAAGCTCTTGTTATTTTTGCTTACTCCACTTAAAGAGGTGTGCGTCGGGTTTAATTACGCTGCAAGCAGCGCGAATGAGCTAGCGCCTTAGTGGTGGGGATTGTAGACGCAGTCACCGTGGTTGTGGTGGTGGTGCGGTAAATGGTTTGGCGCGGTAAATGGTTTGTTCATAATGGTGATATATTGATGGTTCCGCAATGAAAACAGAGATGGTGACAATAACTAACAATGACAGGAATAGCGATGTAACAATAAAACCATGCTGGTGTAACAATGTCAGGAACAAAATACAGTCAGGTTACGATGATGATCGACTATGATCGTCTCAATGATTAAGACGACGGAATTGCTTGCAACTCAGCGCTGACCGGGCCAGAGATGTGAGGTTTGGACGCGGTCGCGTATGGTTTGTTCATGATGGTTAGATAACGATGTTTCCACAATGAAAATGTCAATGTTGGTGACAATGGCAGGGACAATAGCAATGTAATAATGAAACCATGCTGGTGTAATACCAACCGTGCAGGAACAAACCACAGGCCGGTGACGATGACGTTTCACTATGATCGTCTGGTCTATGATTAAAGACGGCGGAAAGGTTTGCAACACTGCTTCAGCGATGACTATGTGGTTGGTGTCAACATTGTTGTCGATTGTTAAGATGATCAAAGCGTGTGTGTTGTTGGCGCCATTGTTTGTCTCTGACGAGTACAGTAGCTTTAAGGACGGTGCTGGTTATAGCAGCGCCAGCAGCTGCACTAACGACTCCAGCCTCAGTCCAGAGAGCGCATGCTGCGTCCGTTACGGTGCAGAAAGTTGGCATTAGCCACGCGTTGCTGCCTTCGGTAACAGCGGAGCACCTCGCAGCGTCATCCCGAGATACGAGCGACAGCGCCTGCCAGGCGAACTGCTATCTCGGACAATCGATATGTGCGTAACTGCCGTCGCACATATCGTTGTAGATAATAGCCGTCTCGCGTCTTTATGAGCTCTCCGTTCCGCCTTCTTTCTCTTTGTTTCGTCTTGTGATGTGTCTTTGTTTCGTCTTGTGATGGACAGTGGATAATAATTTACACTGTCCCAGTGCTTGTGAAAATACTGGAGAATTCCTAGCACACTCTTGATTATGGTCAGGAGTGATGAAGCCAAAAAACGTAAGACAGAAAGGTTAATTGCGCTGCTGTTAAATGAATACAAGTATTCAAAACAATATTAAAAATGTCGAAATTGCGAGGAACTACGGACATTTTGGTTTGAAAACTTGCTGTCTTGCGGTCCTTAATAAAAAGGAAATTAATTTATTCATTTTTGTATCGTACTCGCAAAGGCTCATCTCTTTATAATTTTCCCTTGCTAATTATATTTTTCCACTCATTTTCTACTCGTTTTTCTCGATTATTTCATAAACGGCTAGGTCTCAATTCAAATAGGCTATTTTTCATTCCTTTACAGTCGTTGTTCCATCCTAGTTACTACATTTCCTTCACATTAATTTTGTATTTTTACAAGTTCAGAACTATAATCCACGTTATATGTCTAAAAATGAAATAGTTTCAAAGAACGCGTTTGCAAATCCTCACTCCCTTTGTTGGAGCCATCTTTGAAACGAATCACTTGAATGATCCCATTTAATTTGGAAGTGTACGTTCAATAAGCCTATACATTGAATGAAATGAACTGCGAATGTCATTGCTATTTTAATTGATGTGAATCTATTGTTACCATCGCATCTACCATCTACTGGTCTTGCCCTAATTTTCCTTCAAACATTCTCTCACTTTGAATTGCATTTGCCCCCGATCTGCTTTTCAAACAAGTTTGCAACTTTGATTCACTGCCTTTGATTACATGTTTTCCATCAGAATTTGTATTTGAAGTCGATCTGATAAAATAAAAAGTGCATTATTCAATTCTTCAGAACGATAGCATCGTAGCCTGATTGGATAATAGCAGTTACACACTACAGAATTTCATAGTGCTTTGCTCGGAGGATCAGGCCAGGGGCGCAGAAGTGATTGCAGCCTGGTGCACAGAGCGGAACGCCCAACTTCTCGGGAGACGCTTTGATAGCTTTCTGTGAACAATTATCGAGATATCGCACAGGAAGACTCGCCCCTATACTGCTTTTTCTCCAGGGCATCTCTAAAATAAAAGCGATACGACTTGCATTCAAACTTGAAACAAATCCGGTCATACAAGTATTATTATAATTTCTATCGAGAGGAAGGTACACGATATTACAAGGCGGTTACAGTCAAATAGAAATTTTTGTATTTAATTCTGCAATTTTTATTGGTCTGTTTTTAAAATGACACACTCCATCAAAATTATTCAGTTTTACTACTGACCATCATTCCAAAGCAAAGGTGAGAAATTATTACTTTTTATCAGAAACGAAGGGCACAAAACCCCGTATTTTATCATTTCTGAGCAGGAAATTACCCCCGGAAATGAATTAAAGAGATTTACGATCTAAAACAGAAGTTGATAGATTTTTGTTTATTTGGATTATCACGCACCCAATCATCCCACAACACCCATTACACTTTTCCATCATGCATACTCGGCATACTCGGAATCTATGCTTTTTAGAGTCTTAAAGCCAGAGTTCGCTGTCCCGGGACACAAGATATGTTTTTCGCCGTAATCTAAAAGCAGACCTTTTTGGACGGTCTATTTATTTTTTAAAAGTTTTGTCCCTTCATAGCAGATTGTCAGAAAAGCTGGAAGTTTGGTTATAATGTGAAGCTGTTGACACTTTGAAAAACAAAAAAATTAAATAGTTTTTGGCTTTTGAAGATTGCAATTTTCTGGAAAAAATCTTCGGGGCCCACCTCTATTGCTTTTATTGAGGAGGGGAGAATCGCCGCAGTGAACATGTGAAGGATCTCACCTGTTCGGGAATCGCCGCGTCGAGGGCATTGATGGCGACGTTTCGACCACCATATCGTGGTCTTCTTCAGGGCTCGAGTGCTGGAATGCTAGAGGCTGGACGCTAGTGGAGCTTAGGAGAATATGACGGTCGAAACGTGGGTATAGCACGCCTAGCCCTTCAGTGGTCGCGGGGATTACTATTGTAATCCAGTCGTATTCATTTGCTACAGCGGAAGTTGACAAACTTTTGGCATGGACTTTTCAGTACCTTTCGTAGAATGCCTCAGTTTTCAAATTATAGCAAAAAATAACTTAAGTGATAACAGCCGCACTAGCGATAAGCGCCGAAAACAGCTTGGATTACAATAGTAATCCACGCGACCACTCGCGGTTCAGTTTCTGACCTAAGCTGACAACACGAACATCGCTGTAATTGATGCTCTGAATGTTTATGCAATATACAATAGTGGTGAAAGGTTGACCAGAAGGGAATTTCTAAACGGTTTGCTTTGTTCTTGATGAAATCAGAAATGAAAAAGAAGTTCGAGGGAAATCTGTGCCGACAGCAATAAGAACACGCGGGAGACTTCTCCTAGGAATCCTAGAAGGGGCTGTGATTTCAACGGAATCACCAAAGGGCAACGTGGGATGTTATCTCTGGGGATGTCAACGAAACAAGAGCACTCGACAATACTGCGAAAATTGTGTCCAGTGGATGTGCCACATTCAGAAAATTTGTGGCATATTTACCTGGTTTTTACATTGAAACATTCAGAATAGAGGCTCAGATGTTTAAACAATTTTGTCAAACTGCTTCATTTAATAATCGTAATGCAAACTAACAAATGCACGACACATATAGTGCAAAAGAATTTTCATAAATAAATATCTACTCGCATGTATTTTATTATATTTGTTTAAAGGCATAATACATGCATTTTTGTACAGCATTTCATAGAATTCGTAATAAGTTAACGTTCTAATAAATTATTTTGTAACTGTACAGTGTTTTAGATACCATTACTTGTCCATATTTGAGCTAAGAGACGATATATTCTGTAAAATATTGTTAATAAGAATTTTTTTAATGGATTACAATTGTAATCCATGCGACCAATCGCGTTCCAATTCTCAGTGCGACCACTGAAGGACTAGAGCCTTCACATGTCACTGGCCGCGGCAGTCTACGATTGCGTGCAGTGAACATGTGAGAAAGATTTGGGGAAACATTTGATAGAACATTCGAGGGAACATTTGGGAAAATTTGGGGAAACATTTGATAGAACTTTTGAGGAAACATTTTGAAAAATTTGGGAAACACTTGAGGACACATTTGGGGAATGATTTGGAGAAACATTTTGGGGACATGATGATGAAGATGTGAAGAAACATGTAGGAACTTTTATGGCGAACGTGCGGAGGTACATGCGGGAGTAAATGCCGGAATCTTGTAGTGAACATGCGAGGGAAAATAAAGTTATCAAGCAAGAGAACGTGAGGTGAACATGCGATGGAGCATGTTGTGAACATGCGAGTAATCATATGGTGAAAATACGAGGGGAACCTGTAAAAAACATCCGGGTGGCAAACCATATCGGGAATCAAGAAGAAAAACATGCGGGGGTCATTTGGAGTGATGATTTAGATCTTCTGGTGATCCCTACTCCATACCAGGATGCTAAGAAACGAGTAGAAACTAGAACTTTCATAGGCCCGTCATGGTGGATGTACAATACTTCAATGTTCGTTCAGGTTTCAACCAGTTGGCATTCAATATGAAGATATTTTCAACTTTAAAACAATGACTTACAAAGTGGGGAATGTTCACGTGTCCAATTAGTCGGTTATTACTTCTCAGATTTTGTTTAATTTTCCTGATTCAGAAGAATTTGCAACCAAAAAAGGAATATATTTTCAGACCTTTACATTTTTTCTGCAAAGCTTCCGAAAGCTTTGGATGTTGCCACATTGCAATTTCCTAAGTTTATTTCAGATATGGCTCTGAATATTGATGAGATAACAAGTGATAACATGATTGATGAATTGGCATGTTGGCATACGGAAGTAACAATGTGCTTACCTTAATCTATTTCTCTATTACCAAAAACATGATATTACGTTCACTCGACTTTTTCATTCTTTATGAGGTAAGTTATTAAAGAGCCCGGAAGTTTGGCAAAATGCCTGTTATAATTAGTATTTCATGACTTTTGTCAATAGGAATCACTTAATACGAACAATAGGAGTTGTTTCAGTAGATTTTAATTTTGCATTCTTTCCCTATTTTAGCTTCTGATGTCTATTTTTGCCATTTTGTTTTATTTTTGCCGTTTTCTACCTTTTACGTCAACATTTTGCTTTTTTCTCGTGGCATCGATCTCAATCAAGTTGGATATACACCCGCAAGTCTGGATGACACGAAGGCACGGTCGTATATTGTTCATCTAGGGAAGCATAGGCTCTGTTAACAAATCTAAATGAAAAACAAGATCACGCCAGTCAAGATTTCTATTGTTTTGTTTTGCTTTCACTGATGCCAATCAGGATTTGTTCGCACACCAGGAATCCCATCTTACTTTTGAGTATGCCCTTCAATTCCTTCTGAGAAGATCTACCTGAGTAAGATACACCGTTTTCAGTGCTGGCGATTTCATAAGAGCGAAGAACGAAAATAAAATTCCGTTTTTCCTGATGCCATTTCAAGATACAAAAGGGAATTCACAATATCATTTCGAAGATAGAGAGGGAGAGCGCCGCGTATAAAACTAATTCGTAGCTATCAAACCGTGTGGGAATGTACTAATAATCGAGATTATCTAGAAAAAATCGTTTTCTAACACTCTTAAGTGCTAATGTAAATTTTAGAGTGTAAAATAAAAATTGTGAATAATGTAAATTATATTTTATTATAATTCAATAATTCCTTTTAAATGTGATTTTTCTTTTTTTATTTTGCCTTTTGCACCCCTATTTTAGCAAGATTAAAGCCTTTATTCATGCCTATTTTAATCAAAATAAATGCCTTTTTACCTGCCTATATTAACTAAAATAAATATCTGAACTTCCGGACTAACCTCGACAGCAATCTGGGTTACGTAATCATTACACTGGTAACACCAATGCACTTACGGCAACTTTCAGGCTCCGTCAGAAGTTATCGAAAAAGTGGTTGTTCCCGCAGTGTGTTTGTACAAACTAGATCATTCGGGGCACGAGTTCAAGAATGTTAATGTGTCTCGTTCGTACGCACGTGAAGTTGGTTGGTTGGTTTTTTCGTTTCCGGGCGCGTCAACTACTTCGGTCATTAGTTCCGTAAGTGTAGTGCATGTTTGTTCTCGGGAGATGGCGGTGATCTTCCCCCGCTGGATGGCGAGATCCGGCGCCGACCTACCGTCGGCTAGTGGGGTTTCCCCCTAACCAGGACTCTCCCACTAGCGGGGCACCGCCCCAGCCGGGACAAGCTCTAAGCTCCAGACCGGTCTCCCGGAATATGTGGTAGTGTAGTGCATGTTAGTGTAAGTGTGTGTGTGTGTGTGTGTGTGTGTGTGTGTAAGAGTGAGGATAGGACAAGGAAGAGGAAGGACAGACCGCGCCCGGTCCGTGGCCCGTTTGGTAGGGTACTGCTCCGGCATTCGCCTGGTCATGATCGGAGAAACCACGGAAAACTACCGATCAGAGCAGCTGGCCGCTAGAATTATCCTCCAGACAGCGACTGAATTCCACCTAGCTGAAAAGCTAGTGTCGAAAATCCTGCCGCCGTGGGGAGTGGGAACCTAGGACCTCCCGGTCAGAGGCGCTGCAGTGACATCAGTTGATGCACTGAACTACCGCTCCCGGTACGCACGTGAAAGAATTGTTGCTTCGCAGTAGGTGCCCAAGTAGATTACCTTGATTTCATGATTACTGAAAGAGGGAAATGCAGAGAACGGGTTACACAAGCTTGTATTTCCTTGTAAATAGTGCACTGTGTATATATTCCTCACTTAACCACCTTCACTTAAGTTATTGAGGTAAATTCCTGAATTTTACGGTCCAAGTAAACATAAATGCGTGTTCGTAATTACATGAGCTTGCATCTTACAACAAATAAAATTAACTAGAGTTGAAGCCATAACATTCTGTACCCACAAATACGTGAATGAATGGTGGCTTGTCTTCATCGTGTGATTTCTACTATTTTAGGTCTCAGCTATGATTGTGCGGTAAAAATATACAAGCATTTCTAATAATATTGGAAAAGGCTTTATTCCTTTTATTCCAAACTTGTAAATAATCCTGTAGAAATTTAAAATCTTAAATGTTTCTTTTTTACACATTTTTTTCTTATCAATTTTCACCGTATTTTAAGTTTAATATTTATAGCGTAGTTATTAAATTACTTTTGTATCACTATCTTTCGTGCTAATAAAAGCTATATTTCTACAGAAACGACTGCTTTCGAAGAAAAAAACTGATCATAGTGAAATATCTGCCGTTACCTAACACCAGTGGGATACATGCGATCCAGAACTGACAAAAAATTAGCCCAAGTCACCAAAGGAGATTATATCCTATGGAATAACATGTTTCCTATCTTTTCTTCAAAATACATTAAACAACACTGTTTCGTTTCATTAACCAGAATTACGTATCACAATTATCGATAATTCGTTTGTTCATAAGAACAGTCATTGCATTCGTTGTGGATTCATAAAATTCAATATTCATTAGTTTAAGCAAATTAATATTTTCTTTAAGGCTTGCATATCTTGAGGAAAGTCATAGTAATAATGAGCTTTGAAAATTCAGTTTTAGGCACTACCTTATTGTTTATTTATTTCTCAGAATCGTTTCAGAAAATAGAGTTGTATGCTAGTGTCTATCATTTCACATTAGTTAAAACTATAATATTACGTATATTAATAGTACAATAATCTTATCAAAACACTATAATTGAAGCAAACGCACTAGATTCACTATTTGCGAATTGCCTTTTCCCACTAAGCTCTCCTGCTCCCCGTATGTCATGTACAATATACAATGAAGGACAGCACAGTAGGTAGGTTTATCTCCGGATGCTAAACCGTAAACAGAATAATAAATATATAATGTTTTTACAGGTTTTAATGTAACTAAATACAACGTAAAATGAAATTCTAATGAGATAATAAAGCTTGTCTTGGCAGTGTAGGGGCATCGAACTAGAGCGATCCGAAGTCTACGGTAAAGAGCCCCGTCCAAGGCAAGGGTATTTTCATCCCATGATTTGAGCATGGTGCGTTTGTTATCCCCCACTAATCACATATGAATGACTTCTCATCCATAATCGTTCATTTCCCATCAACATGCACCCTCATGATCACCATACCATTCATCTAGTAGATAACCGCTGACACAGGCCGAGCCAATGGGATGACATACAGCCTCCTCGCTCGCCTATGCTCAGGATCAGGTGAATCATCATCATCATCATCATCATCATCATCATCATCAACAACAACAACAAAGTTTAACGCACGTCAGTCAGCAGTCCATTCATCCGTGCAGTACTTTCCCAACATTTTGGTTATTTTAGTCTGTTTGCCGCGTTCGACCAGAGGTTTGTGAGAGTTTTCAATTACACAGCTGGTATTCTTTGATTTGCGCATTCCTTGACAAATTGAGCTTAATTAACTCCGGATTTTCAACTCGTTCTCTTTTATTCACTTACTAGTATTTTTTGTGTGAGTATTGTTTTGTTTCTTTTCCTAACTCGATTGCATTGCAGGGCTGCGCGGGACGGGAACCTGGACATCCTGAAGGAGGCGACGGAGAAGCAATGCAACGCGCGCGACGAGGACGGCATGACGCCCACGCTGTGGGCGGCCTTCGAGGGCAACCTGGACCCCTGCGCCGCCCGCCCGCCCGCTCGCCCGCTCGCCCGCTCGCCCGCTCGCCCGCTCGCCCGCTCGCCCGCTCGCCCGCTCGCCCGCTCGCATCCCGGCCGGTTCGCCCTGCCGAGCGCCGCACGCGTTAGGCCGGTCCGCGCTCCTCTCGTCTGGTCAGGCTTGTTCATTCAGTCCACGGACTAGACCCCACAGGTCTAGTCCATTCGGCTCGTTTCCTGGGTGTGGCTTGTCAGGCGGGACTCAACGTGGCGAATTTATGTGGTTGAACATGAACTGCTGACTTGAAAGAAACCTTGGCATGAACATGATACGAAATGTGGAGGGTATTCTGAATTTTTCGGAGGTTTACCCAGGACTAAATGCGCGTTTAGGCACATGACTAATTTGACTGATTGAAACAAACGTAGCAGTTTCCATTAAAGTGAACGTGAGTGATTAGGCAAGTAAAACAGTTGAATGCTAAAGCATAAACATGAATCTTCAAGCATAAACCCTGAACCATGAAATTTGTCATGAACAAAATACGAAATTTGGAGGGTATTCTGAATTGTTTTAGGGTTTATCCAGGACTAAATGCGCATTTAGGCACATGGCTAATTTTACCGATTTAGACAAACATAGCATTTTCGATTAAAGTGAACGTGAGTGATTAGGCAAGTAAAACAGTTGAATGCTAAAGGAGAATCATTGTCTCCATAATAACTAAGAATTCGTAAAACAATCTACGTTCAAAATAACGTTATATTATTTGTATCTCAATTGAAGACTGTCTCAAAGCTGTTAAGTCATAAAGGTTACTACTTACCGTTTATTGACAAAACATGATTTAATTAAATATCTTCGAGGATTCTTTTAAAATCGTAAAGTCGTCAACAAATTCTTCAAGGAATTAGATATGTGATGGAGTCTTTTCTTCTAATAAATACATCTCTGACAAAATTTAATTAATTGTCTCAACAGTATTCGCTGTGAAACACCTTTGTGAATTCCAATCTTCCTTTAAAGCCCAAACCACGCATTCTTCTTGACCATTTTCAAATCTCCTCTTACTCTTTAACTACACGTTAAGCACCCAGGATGCTTATAAGCTCCACCGCTAGATCTGTACTGTCCTGAACAGTTTCACCATTTTACGCTTCCTAAAGCTGAGCCCTACCACATTATTTCCTGTTTCTATCGCCTGGACCGACTAGGCCAAGTATCGAATCATCCCAATACGACTCATGTTGATTCAACCCGAAACCATTCGACGTTTCTCTGACTAGTTCGCTTTGACGCGACTGAACCTTATTCGATCCAATGAGACCCGAATCAATGGAAACCGATGCAATATTCGATCCGATTGTAACTCCTCTTCATCTCAAACAGTTCTCCGTGTTGCAGTATCCGCATCCAATGGTCTACTCCACCCTAATTGTAGAGCTTATTTCCAACGTGACGTGTCTTCATTTGCCTTTGTTTTCTAGTTTTTCGCATCATGCTTCTCCTACCTGCTATGAAATAGTGTTTAAAATAGCGTTTCTCCTGTGTAAGACTTGATTTAAACGATACTTTTTGGAGAACGGTTTTCGGAGTTTTAGCTAACGCGTGGAGGGCGTAGTGAATTAGGAGGCGGCAGAACCGTTCTGCGCGTGCGTGAGTTCGGTAAAATTCCGAAATCGTTCATCGAAATGAAGCGTGTCAATCGAGTCTCAAAGGTGACCCCTTCAATACTATCTTGAACTGTTCGGCAGAAAGTGAATACCTTCGTGAAAATAATATTTCTTGGAGATACGTCGAGCTTTGTGTATGTATATATTATATAAAACTCAACAGTTCGCTCCAATTGTGGTTTGTCCTCCAATCCTATTCTCTCATCCACATCAGCTTTGCCCCGCACCACTTCATCCCACCGCCTCTCGTCAAAATTCTACTCCCCTCCAGACTAGTCTAAAGTATGCGAAACCCGTTCTATCCTACTTCTAACTATAACGCTTAAATCAATTTCCCTTCCTGAAAATAATCTTTCTTGGAGATACTTTGAATTTTGTAAAAAAAAAAAAAAGTCTTCAATTCTTCGCTCTATTTGTGGTTTGTTCTCTAATCCTTTCCTCTTTGCTCCTCTAATCCTTTCCTCTCATCCACATCGGCTTCACCCTGCATCACTTCATTCTGTCGCCTGTTGTTAACTGCTACTGCCCTCGTGTGCTGCTCGAGAGCTGGTCCCATTCATCACGCTCGCCTCCTGACCTCCCGCTAGGCATCAGTATGCGCACCTCAGCTCAAACACACCTCAAGTGCCTCTCACTTTCCACGTCATTTTCTTCTTCGAGACTGCTTTCTCTCCTCTTGCATGCATTGTAAATGTGTTTGACGAACATCTTACTAATCGGAGTGAATATTTTCCACTAATAGTAGATCAATTGAAGGGATTAGGGCAGTAGCATGATGAGTCATTCCATCCACAGGAAACCTCCGACTAATCGTCACTAATCTCGATTTCAGTCGAAGTGTCTCTCGTCTTGTCACTGCTCCAACCCTTACGAAAACACGCAATTATATAAAAATATTAACTTACAAGTTCTGTTTGTTAAGTTTAAAATTTGACGCACAGTTTGTGTGTACTTCTATTTTCCTTACTTCCCTGAAATAACGTTCACCTTTATTTCTGAAGAAAGGAACAAAATAAGATATGGCAAATATAAGTGCGACCGCCACTGAATTTCGTAGTACTCCCTCTAAGATAAGCAAAAATCACAAGATAAAAATTACTGTAATGAAAAAATATATTCAATACCTAATTTGCAGATTAGTCAAACACTTCTATTAATTGGTTAGCAATTTTTCTTCATAATACTGTTTAACCTTCGTCAACTAATCCACATACATTCCTTACTGTTTGTTGATTATGCGTCCATGACAATGAAAATATTGTCATGAAAGATTCGCGTTCTATAAATTTATCGAAAAAGTCAAATAAAGGAACCTGTAATATTTTCATCGTGCTATCTTTTTCTCACTCGTGTGGATATTATATTGCCAGTCATGTATTTTATTCATAGTCGAAACTTATTTTACTAAATTGCTCGAAATCTCAGTGAATTTCACTTTCTTCCTTTTATTTCGAAATGATCGTTTATTTTCTTGTAAGGAGTAAAATATATAAATAGCTGTAAGCAGTCCTCACATATTAATATCGTTCATTGAAGAGTGCATAAAATTAATTTTCTCTTAGAATTCCCATAGTATAGTAAAACCGACAGCCCCGTTTCTTCATGCGAACTCCCATTTACAGCCATTTTGCGCCTTCATACTTCCCCCGCATTCTGCTCTAAAGCGAGAATTACCGCCACAAAAACAGGAACCCAAGTCGCAGACAATTTTCTCTTCCCGCTCCAAACAAACAGTCGTAATGTTTACAGCTCAACCTCCGGAAAAAAGTTCTTACCAAACGCAAATCCGCGCAACTAAGACTTCTCAGAACGAGGAGAAAGTACCACCAGCGCAAAACATTGTATTTAAAACGTGTGATCCTCCACGCGGTGCGGAACCCTTTTTTCTTCTCCGACTGTAATCGCACGGGAAATTAACTGCTTGATCTGTCCGAGTAACAATCGGTTCCAAGCGCGAACTTTCAGAGCGGACACAAAA
This sequence comes from Teleogryllus occipitalis, assembly GCA_011170035.1. Classification (NCBI taxonomy): domain Eukaryota; kingdom Metazoa; phylum Arthropoda; class Insecta; order Orthoptera; family Gryllidae; genus Teleogryllus; species Teleogryllus occipitalis. Next base: position 45,193 of record BLKR01002043.1, read on the forward strand.
GAGGGCGGGGCACCGCCGTTGACGCCGCCCACAACGCCGGCCGTCGCTCCATTGTCTCCGGGTCCCTTAATCGCCCGCTGCGTAGTTGCATCATTAGTTGTGTGTGAGTTGTGACGCAGGACGCGGAATTAGACGTAGGAAGTCCGAAAGGTGTCTCGTTAAGTTGTTTGCCGCGATTGTGTAGCTCGGAAGACTCCACGGGTTTGGTGTCTGGCATGTTCACCCTTGATCTTTCTTCGTATCAGGTCTCGATTTCTTCACGTTCTGTAGTGGTGATGATAGGGTAATTAAGTGTTAGGAAAATGAGCTTCAAATTTCTGTATTATAACCAGTGCTTGATTTCCAAAACTTTAGGTTCCGAAACTTGCCCCAAACTAACTATTAATTTAATAGAAATAGTTATTTGTATATAATATAATTTAATAATTATTCCCGATACCGAAACGCCGTTCCATCGCGTTCCGCCAGAAATCAACCTCTGATTATAATTATAATGACATTAAAAATTGTTTTCATTGATATGATGATAATTCCAAGTACGTAATATATTTCATTCGCCATTTTCTACCCTAGCTCAATCTGCACCGCTGCAAAGAACATCACAATAAAATATCAGAAACCTACTACTACGGAAACAAGTTTTAAAATTTATTGGCAAAATAAGAATGGGAATTATACCAAGAACATTTAATTTTTTTAAGAAAAAGCACTTTTTTCATTTTTGTTCAAATATAACAAAAACTTAAAACCATTGCCACCCTTATTGATAAAGATTGAAAATAATCACATACCAATTGATAAACTGTGATCACTTAATGACACAAATAGGAGTAGGTGTACATACTACGTAAAGATGGTAATATCGTAGAAACCAAATTTCAGCTGTAACAAAATTCAATTCCGTGTTTTGAAGAAACTGAACAAAAATTGTTCAAATTGCAAACTCCTGAAATCACAATTTGGTCTTATAAAAAGAAGAGATTTTGTCTGATTCTTGAACATCATTTACTCATTTTTTAAAATTATATTTATATTCAATTTTATAATTCTAATCCTTGCCTTATTAAATAATTTGGGGAAGAATTATTCATTACATTTGGTCGTGAATGAGACGTTTGTGTTCTTAACCACATACCAGTTGTTATTTATTTCACATTTCTTAGGATGGCGATAGAAAAGTACTTACATTAATACGCGCATACCTTGATATCACACTCCTGAAGAACGTAAAAAATATCTCGGAAGCGTATACTTGCGACAAAGAAACGACTCACGAAGATCAAGAGCAATGCTTTCGAAAATTATTTTTTCTATTTACTTTCCTGTTTTTTCTTTTCCATTTCTGTTTTTTCTTTTCCATTTCTGTTTTTTCTTTTCCATTTCTGTTTTTTCTTTTCCATTTCTGTTTTTCCTTTTCCATTTCTGTTTTTCCTTTTCCATTTCTGTTTTTCCTTTTCCATTTCTGTTTTTCCTTTTCCATTTCTGTTTTTCCTTTTCCATTTCTGTTTTTCCTTTTCCATTTCTGTTTTTCCTTTTCCATTTCTGTTTTTTCTTTTCCGTTTCTATTTTTTTCCATTTCTATTTATTTTTTCTATTTATTTTTTTCCATTTATTAATAATTACTTTCATTTAACTAATTTATTTGTTTTTAAACTGATTGTCTTCTAATCCGAGAGCGAAGGCCGCGCGCGGCGGCGCGTGCGAGAGGCTGGGTGCTGAGCTAGCTGAGCTGATTAGTGAGGGAAAGTGCGCGCCGCGCTGCGCTGCGCTTTTGGCAGTGGGTGCGCGTTTCACCCGCCAGAGAAGGAAAGGGGGCGGGGGCGGCGGATCGGCGTGTGCGAAAGAAAAACGCCGCGCTCCGGTGCTATCACCAGCTATCTAGAAACGGCGGGCGCCGCGCTTCTAATTACTCCTAGGTGGGCTACAGTCGCGTGTTGCTGCCGCGGGGATTGTCTTCTGGTGGTTTTGGTCTTTTGTGCTATGGCGATGTGGGAAATTGATGAACGTTCTATGATGTGATAAATGGAGTTTTACGAAGAAAAAGAGAGGAGCGGATTCTATTCTATTTAATAAAAAGAGAAATGGTCATATATTGAGATCCGAAAATACTATTAATACGATCAATGGAAAGTTACGTGGAAGGAAACAGATGTAGAAGACACTCAAATTAAACAGATTATGAACGGAGGTGTCGAAAGCAGAAATGAAGAAGAAAGCACTGAAAATAGTTTAGTGAAGAGCGACTGCTGTAGAAAGAGTTAAGCTGTTGAGGGCCAAAGACGAATTTTGCATCCTTTCGGAATGTAAATGATCTTGGCTGCCCGGGTGACGCTGTGTCGAAGGGCCCAGCCCTGAGGAGGACCACGAAAAGATGGCCGAAACTTCGGCAACACAGCCTTCGACGTGGCGTCATCCGGATGCCAAGATCATTTACATGACTCTGGCCGCGGAAGCCTACGACTTCATCCTTTCGGAAAGCTTGAGATCTGACCCTTAGCGATGGTGAGTTGGTAAATTTTGTCATACTTTATGGAATACGTGATGGCATACCATCGCCTTCTACGCTACAAGGGCTAGGTCAAACATCCTAGCCTTAGAGGCGGTTTGCGTTCATAGCTTTCGTTCCGTACTGGGTGGTTCCTGCCATAGCTGTTGCGCTAAGGGAGCCGGCTACGGAGTCTCAAGAAATCCAAGATCTGCCGAAACACTGTAAGCAGTGATCCCTGCGATTACACACTATCTCTCTTCGTTTCAATACCTCTAAAAGAGGAAATGTGAGGTACATTTATTTTCATGAAAATATTCAATGGTTCTGTTTTTTGCGAAAATATAGTATATTTCGTATCATGACAGTTTTAAAATACTTTCGGCACTTCGCACAATACTCTCATCCAAAGTTTAAATTCTAAAATTTCTTGAAAAGTTCTAATGTAACTAAATTAATTATATAATATAGTATTCAATTGAAAAATTTAAATAGGTCAGAAATAATCAGCATTGCTAAAAATCTGTTTCATTCATTATCATTAATGAATCATCAAATTAAAAAAAAATTCATTATCATTGAAAAAAAGCAATACAGCGTTATCAAATATCTTATATTCTCTCCCAATAACCCGAGTTCTAATAACTAATTACAACACATTCACAGCATGCAAGTATAATAATAGTAAAATATTGTTCATTTGAACTATATGTACACTACATTTGATTGTATGACCCCATTCCAGAATCATGTGATGAGGTAGTTTCCATGCCAGAGTGACATTAAAAATATTCAGAATGATAACAAAGAATTATTACTTTCACGCACTAGAATTGGACGATGACATAGATTCATAGAAAAAATACTGAACTAGTATATTTTGAAACTTTACGAATTTGTACTTTTTAACGACGTGTTTTGAAGTGCATAATGTAAATTAAGCATATTAAAATAATCAAGTTATGTATAAACGAACAAAGAGCAAAAAACAGCTCAAATCCTAATAAACCAACCAATAAATAATGTCGTACTGAGAGCATTTATCGAGATGATGTGAAGATGATTGTACGGTCTCATGTGCTGAGGTCCAGAAACGCGCTCCTTGAACGCGGAGCCGCAAGGGCCCATCTCGCTAACACGGCGCACTCCAGCTGCTTATCTGGCGTTCGCAGATAACAATGCGCCGTGATTAAGGCGGCCGTGACGCGGCGCGGCCGCCTGGAAAGAGCGTATGGCGCCGCCCACGCCACGTGCTCCGGCCCCCTCATCCCGCGCCGACAAACCTGCGATCCCCGCTCCGCCGCCACTTTCGTCCCCGCACCCGCCATTCCGAAACAGGCATCCAGGAGCGGACGTCCTGGACCCGGCATCCCGGACCCGGCATCCCGGACCCACATTGCGCAATGCCCATTTCACATCCATTTCACATCCATTTCACATCCATTTCACATCCATTTCACATCCATTTCACATCCATTTCACATCCATTTCACATCCATTTCACATCCATTTCACATCCATTTCACATCCATTTCACATCCATTTCACACTCCGCATATTTTGTATATTGAACCAGTCTTTTATTATAATGTAATTCAATTTCTATTAAGAATTCAATCAATCCCTGCTTGCTCATGTACAATTTGATATGATTTAGATGTGAAATGTCTATATTAACATTTGAACATTTAGTTTTATAGTATTTACCGTCAAAAAGCAGAAAAAACTGAGTCAAGTATGGGAAGAGTAATCAGCGCACGTCTTCTTCAGCTCCAGATCCCTCCTCCCTCCTTTTTACAATGTATAGTAGAATTGTGAATGAAAGTACTAATGGGTGTTGTAGGCAGCATTTCGAAAATTGAAATGTCACTCCTGATTAATAGAAAAAGTATTTAAAAAACAAACTACAGATTTCGTTTTATAGTTTTGCTGCGCACTAACATCCCACATTCCTTATAAATACCAGAGAGCTCAAAGAAGCATGCGTAGATTAATGTTACATGTACATCTCAAAGCAAATCATACTCCACATTCAACTATTTTCTTGTAAATATTTTGTAAATGAGCTATTTAAATAACATAAAAGTCCAATATCTATACATATCAGTATTGTATCCGTCGACGTGTATGTAGAAAATATGAAATAAGTCTCAAGATAATCTCACAATCTATAGAAATCCAAACAATTGAAATAAAGTAAGTGTCGGTGATTATAAAAAAAACCATCCGTTGTGTTTAAAAACAAGATTTAGAATAATAGTTTTAAGAAACTGATATTTGATCCATACGAAATATAAAATGGAACTACAGTCGAATGGAACTACAGTTGCGAATGTTCTACCCTGGAAGGTAGCGGTGTTTCTTCCCTGCTGGATGGTGATATCCGACACCGATCTACATGTCTGCTTGCGGAGGATTCCCTCTCCGGGTATCTCCCCCAGGACCGGGACCGGGACCGGGAAACGCCCCAGCCGGGACAAGTTCTCGACATGTGTAGCAGTGTAGGGCAAATTATTGTTAAGTGTGCGTGATTAAGGGGAGATGATAGAAAAAGAACAGAGCACGCGCTGTCCGTGGCCCGATTGTTATTGTTCTGCTCTGACACTCGCCTGGTGTTGATCAGAGAAACCAGAGAATCTATCAGAGCAGCCGACCGCTAGAATTCTTCTCCAGACCGCGGCTGAATTCGATCTAGCTAATGTCGAAAATCCGCCACCATTGGGACTCGAACCCTAGGACCTCCCTGGTCAAAATTGCTGTTGAGACAACGGCAATGCTTCCCCTGAGCTAACTCAGCCGATGTGAAGAGGTGGAGATGCGGGATGGGGAGGGGCTAGGAGGGCGAAAATGTATATATTTTTTTTTACAATTTTCACTGTGATTATGACAAAAACTGGAGCGAAGCCAAGTTACTTCAACGTTTGTTGTATTAACACAACAATCGTTTTTTATTCTAAACAGATGACTAAACATTCGTATTCACATACTCCCCTCCGAGTTGAAGTAGAGGCTATGGACTTTCTGCTGGTCTATATTGCGGTTTTTACAGAGCTGCCTCTCAATTCTACTCAAAGCCCGTCACCACGGTGGCATTATGGCACAGGTTTTAGCGTCTTTCTCAGTCGTGCCGTTAGCTGTCGCATGCTCGCGACCGTATCAAGCAGTGCTGCAGATGAAGCGATTCTAGCGGCACCACCCAGAGGGACGCGAAAAATCGTGCCATAATGCTACCGCGGTGACGGTCCTTGAGAGGCAGCTCTCTAAAAACCGCAGTATAGAAGGCAGCCAGGAACGCATATTCACTTGCAAGAAAAAGCGACTTTTCCTCGTGCCCCTAATACCCATATGTTTCAGAAAGACCTTGCCCGACCAGATTTTATCCTACAGAATATATCATTCATGCACTGGGTATATGCAAAAGAAAGTGTACGTTTTCCTCTTCCTTCTGAGAACATGCCAACACACTGGTGTTTTTTAACGTTTCTGTTTTATACGTGGGCAAATCATTCAACATCAACATTAATTACGAATCGGAAATATGTGGCCACCAATATGCTAGTATCTAGAGAGCAAACATTTCCTCCAGTTAAAACTGCTGAATACCTTTCCACGAAAAAGTAGTTAGCGGACACAACACGGATTTATGAACTAGTAGGCAAATAACATGAGTTTAAGAGAGCAAGTATTGCAAGAATGTGCTAATAATTTTCAAACTTTACTTTTTGCTTTAAAACCCAACTCTCGAGAAAAGTGCTCAAGAATCATCATTAGTATTTACGTCAACAGAAATGAGGAACTCGTTTAGCCGACCGGTTTTATCATACTCGACGTAAAGGAGGAGGAAGAGGAGTCTTCTTCCACGTTTCCCCACTTCAGTGCTTCGCTCTCGAGGTTACAAGACAATTTTGTACATTCAGCTCCATGCCATTGGGAATTGTAGTATGAGCGATTGTCTTAAGTCACATGTGATTTATAACTTGGCGTTTTGGCGTTTCTTCGATATTTTTTGATCCATGAAAATTTCTCCAAACTCCTGTTCCTTCTGTCTTGTTCATTAGTGATGTTGAAACTCGAAACGAGTTCATCGCTATAAAAATATACAATCCATATGTCGTCTTGTGAGCCATCACTTCTCCCTTCGCGTAGTATTCAGATGTGCTTTGCATCTACCACAAAATGGCTTTGCTATGTCAAGAGAATCATACAAACCTGGTCGTCAAAATACCACTTACTAATGCGGATCTTCGAAGACGTTTCTTCGTACCCCAAAGGGATCTTGTTATTTTTTCTCCACTTATGACTTCCTTACGGGCGTTAATTAGTAGGAGGGAAATGATGGCGAAATTAATGCACCCGTCGCCCCGTGCTCCAAGGAAAAGATGTCTTCATGTGAGACGAAGTACTTCTGTGTCATAATGCCAATATGAAATGAATTTTGAAGATCTTACAAATTATCTCCTATATACTCTATTAAAAATTATATATTTCGATTATCCTGAAGAGGAAGAAAGTCTGTCGTCAAGGTAGACATATGTCCTAAGCACTGAAAAGTTTACTTGTGGTGTTACTGAAATTACACTCGATAATGTTCATCCTGTATACTACAATGTAAAAATAGTATATTAAATTAACGCAAATGTAAACTTTCTGAAAGACCTGAATAGAGCACTAAGAATTTCAAAAAAATATTTCGAAAATCGAATTCTGGAATTTTTACCTGACTGTGCCAAAATTGGAATTTTGAAAGCTCCAATTACTTCCAAGGTCCTTGAATTCAAATATTGGTATGCCATTCATTACGTTATATGCTTATTATTTGCGTTATATGCTTCTGTACAAGTCTTTGAAAAAACTGTTTTTTAATGCAAAGAAGTATATTTTTCGTTTTTATACTTTCTCAGCAACTGAATTCATCGCTCCAAGTGCAATTTACGCACATGCTTTAATTGTATGTTTCTCTGAATTCGTAAAATTAAAATGTAGATCATTGTAAAATATATGCCAGGCGACGAAATTGAATTCAAATATCTATGTCATATACTGCATTTAGTTTACCAATTAGGAGAGTCAGTTTTAATAGGAGCAGCTTTCTTTCGAGATTTAACGTTATACCCCAGAAAGCGTTCCAATCAACATCTTTTCGCTCCGTAAAGCTTTGCATATTTGTCGTCAGAGAAATTGTTTTATTGCTCTAACCTGTAATTGAATCTGTAGTTTACATGTGTGACACTACGCCATGAATACGTAAGTAGACTGCAGAGGTTAATTTCAGTAAAGGACATTCAAGTGAATCCCTTAATCACTCGGTAGAACGATACTATGTTGTCTCGTAATGTAGAATATTACTGAAACGTCTTAAAAATTAGAAAAAAATATGAGAAAACGCTGAGTTGACATACCTGCCATTAACCATCATTCAGTTTTTGAATTCCATCCTCAAATAAATGTACAAATTGGTCATGAAGCCTCATCACTATCAAATATTTACTTCTTGTATAACAAATTTCAATTTGACTATTTCCTAAGCACAAAAATAAAATAAAATTATACTTTTTCGTTATGAAACATACGTAGAAATAAAGCTTTGGCGAGGTTAAATCCATGACCTTATGTTTTTCAACAAAGATATACAGTAAATCTTCACATGGTTTAAATCCTTGGAAGAGGAATGTTTAAAAATATATTTGGAATGCAACAATATTATATACTTCTTCACAAATGAAAATACAAATTAGTTTAATGTTATACATCGAGTTTATACAGATCTGAAACAAATTAAGCAGATGCATTAATGTTGTTTCGTCTTTCGATTTAAGTTTTTAATTTGTGGAAACTGCTCATTAAATATCACCGGCTAATAATACATGTCTAACTTGAACGAATCACAGACTTATTTGGAATAGTTTTCCAATGGATTAGCAGTTTCAAAATTAACTTCTAAAAGTGAAGTTGAAAGTGTAGATTATGTCATCACGTTTCACTAAACTTGGTGTCACTTTGTCACATTCATTCTTTTTAGTTCCGCTCAGTTCTTCAAGAACCGGTCGGAAGAGACTCTTCATTGTGGCCCAAGTACACACACAAACGTGCGAGAGTCTATGGAAGATGGCCTTCATTTACAACCGGTTTCTTTCTGAAGCAATAGGCAAAAGAGAAAAAAATGGAAGATATATCTGTAATCAACTAAGTACAGAATCAGAAATGTAACCAGATGCAAAAGGTTGTATCTCAATGAAACAAGCAGATTTAAAATTGCAAATGCATTACCGTAATTATTTATAATGTATTAATATAAATAATAAATTACAAATATTCATTGCACGTGTAAAATTCAGTAATTTAACTTTTTTTAAATAAAAGCGAGTAAGAAATTTGCTGCAAATTGCATCAAATTATTTCACTAATACTACACATTCGATATTTCGACTACTAGAAATTGTGAACTTTTCAAATGACAGACGCTTCGCTCATTGTTTGCAAGGAAGTCAGCACTCATAGTGGCAAATATTCAATTGATATTACACCAAAAGGTGAAACTTATGTTAGGAAGGTTACACATTTATGATGTTCTCTGATCTATGAATTTAGCTGTCATTACAAACAAAATTATTTTTATTTACGGAATATCTTCATGAAGTATCATGATTGTCATCTCTTCAAGGAAAGATGCCTTTAAACATTTGCTTCTCTCTTCTGAGGGAATCAAAACACCAAACAAAAGGAATTCATTTAATAGTCATCATGATTGGCGCATCTCCTTGGGCTACGAAATACGTGGGTCCGCTCAACTTAAAACCGTTCTCTTGCAAAAGGCAAGTTATTAACGTGTGTCACTTTCCTTGTGCAATGACGATTTTTTTGTTTTAGAGGTCGATTATTCATATCATACTTTGCCAGAAATTGAACTAAACAGTATTCACCAACAGCAACCCGTAAACGAACCGCGTCAGCTGGTCCCGTCAGGTGTCGGCATGGCATGGATATATTGGGGCGGTATAAAGTGAGGGGTGACGGCGCTGGGATGGGCTTGGCGGGAAGCGGGAGTTTTTTAACAGGTAGAGTATAAATTGAACAGTGTGTAATGCTTGTATTTAATGAAGATATTGTAGCGTCGCCTGGTCCGGCGCCGGTGCGTCGGGCCGCTTCGGGGAAACCCGCGTTAAGCCGGATGGGGGTGGAGGGTGGCGGCGCCACGCCGCGCCGGTTGGAAAAGCCCTTAGGAATCCCGGCTGGAATTTCCTTCAAAAGGACGCGCGTGGATGCGAGTTTAAGAGATGTCGGTTGCAGCTCTGGAAAGGCTGGCCAGCGAGCCGTATGACGCCCGCTGCTTGTAGGGTGGGGGCGAGCCGTCGGATATTTAAGGCCGCGCCGACAGGAGCCTCGCGGGATACGCTGGGTGTCGAAAGACGAGAGGTATCTCCAGTGCTATCATTGCACGTGATCTTCGGGTCGAAGATCGGTTTGGCGACAAGCCATGTAACTGGTGTAGTTACGGGACTCTATGTCCGACAGCTTCGCACCTCGCGTTGCTTTTTGCTGTTTCCGAAGCAGTGGTTCTGGGCGAAGACCTAGGGACGGTCGCGGGGTTTCGCGGCTAAGAGAACTGAAAGGTTGCCAAGGGGTTAGATTTTTGTATTATAATTTTTGTACATTAATTGTAAAAATTCTGTAAATATATTGTATATATCAATCAGAACAGTCGTCTGTGGTTTTCATGCTAGTACGTCACAATATACTTTAGTAGTAGGTACGCGAGAAAGTGAGTGAAGATGTGTATCAATGTAAAAGTCATCCGAAATTTTGCGTTGTCTGGAATCAAGGATATTTTGACTTAACCGTGAATCGAGTCAAACTGGACGTACTACATTTGGCGACTATTTTGTTATGCTAACTGAACGCAAGTATCTTAGTAAACACGACATTTTGAATCTCCATCAATTACACAGACATCAATTACTTATTCCACACGTGTTGCAATTATCCATTGACATTAGCTGTTTGAAAAGGGGACTGGGGAGGGGCGGCTTCATTTCGCCCCGCCCGACCACATCCGGTCCTACGCCGCCGTTCTGACGGAACCACCTGACGCTGTTCGTCTACGGTATGCTGTTGGCAAGATACTATTAAGTTCAACTTTCCGGAAGAAATACGATGTGAATAATCCACCAACAAATTGGATAAATCGTCGTTGTTCAAGGAAAGTGACACGTCAGAGCAGGGTTTTTGCAAGGAGCGGTTTTAACCTCAGCGGATTCGCGTGTTACATGGCCAATGTGTTTTTGGTTACTGTGAACTATCTTAAGCAGAAGGGTTTGGGTAGAGGGGGAGAAAGGGATAGGGTGGAGGAGAGAAAGGGGTGGGTGAATGGGGAGGAGTTGGGGGATGGAGAGATTGGAAGGGATTGGGTGAATGGGGAGAAAGAGATTGAGAGGGATGGAGGGTGGAAGGAAGGAGGATTGGGATAGGGAACGGTAGGGGAGGAGGATTGGGAGGATGGCAGGAGGAGAAGGGATTGGGAGGAGGGGCGATGCGGAGAGGGGAAGAGGAGGGGCGGTGATGGAGGAGGATGGGCGCAGAGGAGAGGTGAGGCGGAGAGAAGGGGAAGAGGAAGGGGGGGGGGGGGGGGGGGGGGGTGGAGGAGGGGAGGGAGGAGGGGTGATGCGGAGAGGGAAGAGGGGAAGGGTGGAGAGGTAGGAGCGGAATGGCGGAGAGGGAGGAGGGGAAGGGCGGAGAGGGAGAAGGGGAAGGGTGGAGAGGGAGGAGGGGCGGGGCAGGGAGGAAGGAGGAGAAGGGCGGAGAGGGAGGGAAGGGGTGGACAGAGAGGAGGGGAAGGGCGAAGAGGGAGGAGGGGAGGAGCGGAGAGGGGTGAGGGGAGAGGTAGAGAGGGAGAAGGGGCGGACGGGGAAAAGGGGTGAGGCGAAGAGTGAGGAGGGGTGAGGCGGAGAAGGATGAGGGGTGGGGCGGAGAGGGAAGAAGGGCGCGGGGGGCAGGGGCGGCGGCGGCAGCGGCGTGGGCAGCAGGGGGGGCAGCGGCAGGGGCGGCGGTGTCGTTGTGCCTGGCGGCTTTTCGGGTCGCGCTCCGTCGCCCTCGCAGCAGCAGGAGTAGCAGTGAGTGGGAGGGTTGGAGGGCAGGGTTCCGGTGGGCGGGCGTCGACGAGGGAGCTCTTGGGGCTTCCGGCGCGCTCGTGCGAGTATTGTGTGGGAGCGACGGATTTCATTCACTCGCGCCGAGCAGAATGATGTTCTGTTTAAGAAGGAACGTAAAAGGAAAGTGCTAATTTACCTTGGGAGCACGGGGTTACTACAGAATGAGCCTGGTAAGTTCTTGGACTTTGACCTAGAATCAACTAGAGTTAAATTAATTGTAGTGATATATTCATTCACTTTCTGTGATGCTCGCTCCTACCAACCACTTTAATGAATGTTTCCTAACAGCACTCGAATGAATATGATGTCTTGACGCTAAGCTACCTTCTGCGAAGAGAAGAACCCTGTAACTGAAAAACGAAAACAAGGGTCGGGACTCAGTGTGAGACATCGAAGTGTGCCCGCCATAAGATGTAAAAGACCTTACATTTTGTAACTACATACGAAAACGAAGCAATGGCCTCATATTTTAGAAATCCGCCAATGCTTCTATCATCAGTATTTTGTTAAATTGCTTGTTGCATCATTTTTGAGCACAAGAAATGGCAAAGTAATTTCTACCGCTCTAAAGAAATGTAAGATCGAATATCTTACGTGCGTTGTCTAAATAATACAATTGTAGAAGAAATAACTTATGATGAAATAAATTCTATTTACATGACTGCATGCAACACAAATTGCGTAAGTGTGTAACACATATTTACATTGTATTTGGACATATTTACCTATTCAAGAACAATAATTGTTTCTCTAAACCACTGAACAGTAACTTCAATTTTTATCGAATGTGTTTTGGTTGAGTTTTTCAAAAGTACTTAATCAGCGCTCACAATAGAGTAAAGTTAATACTCTGCCAAGTTAAATAATACGTACCATACTCTTCTCACTGTTAAAGCATAAATTAATGTGAAAGCTATGGGAGTTACAGAACAAAAGGTAATTGTCACACATTCATAGGAGATGAGATAAGCAAGAGATGAAAGGATGATTAATGTGAAGTATGATTCCTTTCACTTAGTTGCAAGTGAGAAGCCGTATAGGATTATTTTTCCCACACATTTTATTAACAGTACTGCCGTCGACATTAATCAAAACCACCCAATTACAAAAGCTTGAGAAGTCACAAGCATACTCTTATTGTGCGATAAACAGGAAGAAGATTTATCGGTTGAGTGCACACATGTCACTGTGTTTGCTTCCTTTTCACCAGGAATCTTCTGATACGTATGAATTTTAACGAATTTATTTGGATTTATACTTTGATCAAGCGGGTCTCAGAATAACACTTCACTATTTGTTGTTTTATATATTTGAGAAACAAAAAATGAAATAATTTTTATTATTTGTATTGAATATTTTGTCACCAACCAAAGAAATCTACGGATATCTGCTTGAAAACATTCAAATAATGAATGAAAGAAAATTTAACTTTCCATGCTGTAACATTTCTAATATTTCAGCTGCCCTTTTTACCCTGTTTGAATGAAAGAAAGTGATTGATTAGAATACACAAAATCCAATTAGTTATGTAAAGATAAATCTTGTTCTGTTCCAGTGAGTAGCTTAATTTACATCTGTCTGTTTTTGCGTGGGTAGGATTCTGATGTTGGGGAACTGATCTGATTATAAAAACTCGTCTTGATAGGATTAGCTCACTCCAAGTGTTGGAAAGACATGAATCGGATGATGTGAAAGTTAATGGGATAAAACATGCTTGGACTGGAAATGATGAATTTTCCGGGGTTACATCGCATCGTCGACCTGAAATAACACACAAAACTATTTACTCTAGAAATACATCGCACGCGTGTTACATACTATTCTATTGATATGAAAGTTGGTCTTTGACAGTCAGGCTTTATGCCCTTTAATATTACCAGGAAATGTATTTCTCTTTCCTAAATATTAAAAATCATTTTCACAGTTAAATTTAATAAACAGATTACTACTTCGCGTATGTTTTAGTATGACGTGTCTAAAGCGCCTGTTCATTAATTCTCTTTTAATGCACTTTTTGCCAAAAGCTAGCATTTTAAAATCTTCCTGGGGTCGAATAAAGTGAAAGTCGCCTGATAAATGTTATGAACAGGAAACAAATACGTAGTACGTTTCACGAATGTATAAACATGACATTATTTTTTATGGAACTGCTGTACAATTGTTAAACGGTTTAGGAAATACGAGTAGATTATTTAAAACTTGATCTTTTGATTTATTTTTGCCAAAAGACCACAGTAAAAACAGTATATAACGTATGGGAAAACAATAATCTGCGCACATTTTTTTGAGCTCCAGAATCTCTTCACATCCTCTACTCTGTGGCTCTACTCGATGGCTCTACGCCTACCACTGCTAATAGTAGAAGAGCTCAACAAAACTTGCGCATAGAGAAGCTATATTCATTTTCACAAGCAAAACTAGGAGCCATCTCAGCAGTTTCTCAATGGATCAGGGAAATTGATCGAAAAATCTGATCGAGACGGATGTTATTGACGTCAAAGCTGAAGTTCATTACTTTTTAGAGCCATATTTAGTCTCATTAAAATTATACAACAGAAATGTTAACTAATTCATTAAATATCATTGTCAAAATATTAGTTATCTCTTTGATGGTCAGTATAGTTTCTAATTGTCAAGAAACAGTTATGCGGAATAAAAGGTCTTGGCACTTGAATTTTAATTCTCTTGGATTTTAATTCTTTAATATCATTTGCCAACGGGTTATAAAGTAACTTAATGTACTATATGTGGATTACTTATAGTGGGCTGTAGATACAATTTTCATTTGTGTTGAATCTTAAAGCTCAATATATTTTCCCTCGAGATGAAGTGTAAATTACCACCAATTTACATATCAAACATTGTTCTTCTGACACTGAGTACTATGTTTCACCATCATCAAGATACGTGCAACTGTAAGACCAAAACAGACAACTGGTTCACTTTCATGTGGGGAACCCCATGATCATTACATAATGCCCAACTGATGGTACACGTAACAAATAGCAATTCTAGGACGAAATCTGTTGATTTTTTTACATTCACGCTACGGAGTAGAGGGAAAGTTATGTAATACTGAGCGAAAAAACAGCAAATTTTTGGCAGAAAAACTCTTATTACAGAGCCCTGGTAACGAAAAAGAGTTGCTAAATTTAGAAAAATAATCCTCCAAGAAGAGGTGTAGCCATAATTCATGTTTTGTGGGTCCTTGATACCGAAAAATCAAATAACGGCAAAACGTCCGTCCGTAAACAACGGTAGCGGCCAAATCGTTCAGCCCATTTTCTCCAAAATTGATATTCCTCAATAGATCTGGCTTATGACTCGGCCCCTTGAATTTGAAACCTTTATTTTAATTTTGGGGGGTACTTTACATGAAGCCCCAACATTTTCAAAAAAAACTGACTCCATCGTTTTTTGATAAATTTTGTTATCGGATAGTGTGAAGGATGTTTAAAAATTTGGTGCAAATATCATGTTCGTTAAAAACTCTGATTTTTCGAAAATTGTAAAAGCTCAGAATTTTTTCAGTCTTCGTACAACTTAAATATTACAGATAGAGATTCTTTCTCTTAATGAAATCTGTTCCTCAAAGATAGATTTTCAAATAAGGTCAAGCATAAATTTTCGAAAATTTGAATACTTTTCGCGTAATTTTGTGTGAAAATACCGGCTAGAAAGTACGTTCTGTTTTAGCATCACTAGTTTAAGGTCACTTTTAAAGAGTTGGTCGAATAGCGATCACTTTGATTGTTTTAGGGAGAACTATAGGAAGAACACTTAAGGAAAACGAACACACACAAACATCCGTGGTGGGATTCGAACCTGCAACCCTTCGAGCCGAGGCAGCTATTCGGGCCGGCGAAATATGGTTTTGTTAATACAGAATGTAAACAAAAACATATTTCCTTTTATACTTTATTGTATCTTTTCAGAAATATTTTATCTATTTAGTTGACAACTCACAAAATGTGAACACGAGACGGTTATAGTGTGATTAACAAATCAGTCTTAATGATCTTAATAAATGAGTAATTACACTTGAGTGTAATTACGCCGTGCAAAATAGACAGTTATGTTGAAATCATTAAAGTATTTAAACGTAACTTACATTGCAAGTGCATTCTAGAGCGATCGAGGGAAGTAGGATAAAAAATGTAACTACAAATTCTCAGGCGCTCACCTTCCACATTGGAGAAATCTTCTAATGTCATCCGACTACCTTCCTGTCTCACGAACTGCATGTAGAAGACATATTCGAACAGCATTGGCCGTTGCGAAAAAGAAAGTGCACATTTCCGATGCGACCAGCCCCAGATCCCAGCACTGCACCAACCAAGTCGTCAGGTACGGGAGATGCGTGAAGAAAACTAATTAGGTCAGTAGTACCGCACAGTCTATCAACATTATTGAAAAAAGAGAAAAAACAATCTCACCTACGTCAAATCCGTTACAAATGTCCGTGGAAGTCGAATATTTGATCAAGTTTAATAGCATTGCTTCTCCCATTAGCTCGAAAACGAACATTTTCACAGCGAATTTCGTCTCGAAATTAGAACATTAGGCATGTCAAATACAACAGAAATTACCTCATTTTTAATATACTATTTTCTATCGTTTGCTTTATAGTAAAACTTAATAACTTCGACCATAAGTTTTCACCTCATATTGACGTTCAATAAACTTTGGAATCTTTTTACATACACTGAAAAAATATCCAAACTACGCTACATTAATGTTATTGATAATTATTTCTTCTGTTTAATTGATTTTCTCTCCGATTAACACATGAAATATCATCTCACAACTTCTTTTTCTTCTTTTCTTTACAGTATTCTCTGTGAGGCATGGCTTCCATCTCCCCTCTTCATCAAATATATTTGGTTGTATTATTTTTGCTCTATATTTTTTAAGAAAATTTCGCACACTGATCACATCATATTCCAAGGAAGTATTCTCATTATGAAAATACTTCATGCATTCCAATCCAACAATTTTTTAAAATTTTGTTATATCAAAAATATGTAGGGGGCGAACTGAATTTCCTCCTTCCCGAAATACTTTTTGTATCCGGCCTTGTCGATCTCTTCCCAATTTTCTCAAGGGCCCCTAAAAAATAATTCTTTCTTTGGGTCTCTTTCTTCCGTTTTGTATTCGCTTATGTTTTATTTTCTTATTCTTTTCTTTTGGTTGCCTTTCGGTATCTTTATATCCCTTCATTGCATTCCATTTAATTTAATTTCACTCATTCTTTCTTCCTTTTTTCTTCTATCTCTCTTCTTTCTTTCTTCTACGTTTTTTGAATTCCCTGTTTCTCCCCTTCCTTCCCAGCGCCGTGCCGTGCGTTCGAGGCCCGCGTGGGAGCGATGCGTCGGCGCCCAGGGTCGCGTGCGATGGCCTCCCCGATTGCGGATTGTTAGCGAAATGGCGCCCGTGGACCCATTCGCAGGCCCCACACGGCCCGGCCCCGCCCCACCCCGCCCGGCCACCAGCGCAGCGTGGACGCGGGGCGCCCAGCGGGAGGGATCGCCCGGAGGCTGGCCGTCTTCTCTCAAACTAATAAAATACGTAACGGCGGTGCTCAATAACACTCATTTCGTCCCAAAAAGCGTCGCTTTTAAGTCCAGTAAGGAAGTGTGTTGGGTGAACTCTATTTTTGCTAATATATTTTTCAGAAAAATGGTTCGCAAGACAGCTTGTATATTGATTTAATTGTTTTGTCTTTGGTCGCGAAAGAGACTACTCTGCTCAGATCCCAACCGTTTTCGTGCAAAACGTTACTTTTTAGAAGCATCATTTCTCTTGTGCATCAATAGGGAAGGATCTCTTCTCTAGAAAGAAATCTGCCTCAACATTTATTTTTATACTTTGACAATCAAATCTATTCATGAAAGTTATTAAAATTATTATATCTAATCAGTGGCATACGCTCCTCTGTCAACTTCTCTGACAACTGGTCCCCAAAATCTCGTATATAAACTTGTAACGCCACCAGTTTTTTTTCGAAAGTTGTGAAATGAGGCGGTCGAGTGTTGGGCTGAGATGTATTGATGTTCCGTGATTTTAGTGACATTACCTCATTCTTCCAATTCGATTGGCATACAGGAACAGTGATGTATCGGCAAAATTCATTATTACTCCATTTATTGTTGCATAAATTTCTCATACCCCTAACTTTGTTCAGAAGTGCTGATGGCTAGTTCTGCTTCAAGATAAATCCTGATAGAATATGAAAGTAAAAGCGGGATAACAAAAATTGTTAGAATAGTAATAATAATAAAAATAATAATAATAATAATAATAATAATAACAACATTTTCTGTTTTCGTGGTACACTTTCTCAGTGAAGCAATGGATGAGAGAACCATTACCTCAGTTGTGGTATTATAAACCTCAGGTTTATACTGGGTCGACTAGTGGTTTTTGTGGTTTCCCTGAACATTTCAGAAGTTTCTAAATTACACGTTACCAAACGATCGGTGCCTTCCGTTGTCGTATCTTGTAAATTTGTAAAGCAGGTCTGATTTTTAAGTGCGATTAAACGCGCACGGTGACATCCTTAAACACTTACAATAATCAGAATTAGCCGCGTGAAATTAAATTCCTACATGTACAATAATATTTGTGAAATACGAAGTAAATGACCCTATTGTTACAATACTTGAGATACCACATGTATCAGTGAATCATCGAAAATGTTCACTGGCCATTAACACAAATTACTTACAGTTGACACAAGAGGTTCCCTTCTGTTCGTTTTTATTTTTAATCCAGCGCTAAGTTAAAATGCCAAATTAAACTTTAATGTGTTGAATGTGTAATTAAATGTGTAACGAGATCGTAAGTGTTAGATTGATGGTGTTGGTATTCTATAATAAATATGAATATTTCAATCCTTATAAGAAACTCTTGGTTTGAGATTATTTCAACACCCTTCAGCACATCCAATGTAATAGATTAATGGTGAAATATAATTGTAGATTCAAAAGTTCAAATTTTCCCATCCTTATGCCATTTTCCTACTCAAAGGGTATATGCTTGATAATATTTTTCCATTTTATTCTCATCACCTCGAATAATGTATTTGTATTCTTGAAGCAACAGGACATTTGCTGTTGGGTCTTAAAAACCGAAAACGAAGATTTTTCTTAGTTTTTCCGAAGAGTGTCCAGTGTTAAGTTTCCAGTCGCATCATCGACTTCAGGCAAAGCCCCAAGAAATATCAGAACTATAACATGAATTTCCTTTGAGTTGTGCGAATTAAGCGAGCGTTGTTTTTTTTTTTTAGAATAATGCGTCACATTAGCAGACACAAAATACATAGGGGAGGTCAGTTCACTGCAACGCAATTCCGATAATCAAGTAGATATGTTAAATAACCTCCGAATCCACGGATGGCAAAAACTGTCCTCGCCATTCTTGCTCGCGGGACCGCGGATCGTTCCGGTGGCGGGCAATCGGAAGGCCGCATGCAAGCGCGTACGAGGACAGGAGGTCGGTCGCACGCGGATGCGGCGCTGGCGTCCTCGCCGGGGGAGGGGGACGGGGGGGGCGGCGTCCGCTGGCTTCCGGTCCGCCTCCCGCGCGCGCCGTGGGGCGTCCCACGCCGCTGCCCCGCCCGCACCTGGCCTCTCGTCGCCCACGCCGCCACTTCGCAACGCGGCGGCTGCTGGCACTGCTGCCGCTACCTACGCACGCCGCGCTGCCCCGCCCACTCAGACGCACCGTCCACGCTGCTACCCTCACGTCACCATCATCCATCCCGTCTCGTCTCGTTTCCACCGTCCCCTCCTGCCTCCACCGTCCTCTCCCGTCTCTACCGTCTCTTCCCGTCTCCACCGCCCCCTCCCGCCTCCACCGTCCTCTCCCATCTCCTCCGTCCCCTCCCGTCTCCTCCGTCCCCTCCCGTCCTCTCCCGCCTCCACCGTCCTCTCCCGTCTCCACCGCCCCTCCCGCCTCCACCGCCCCCTCCCATCTCCTCCGTCCCCTCCCGTCTCCACAGCCCCCCTCCCGTCTCCACAGCCCCCCTCCCGTCTCCACAGCCCCCTCCCGGCTCCACAGCCCCCCCAGACTGTGCCGCCTGCCTCCGCCAGTTGTCTCCACTATTCTACTCCCCCACCCACGTTGCAAGCTCACTTCCACCGCCTCCACCACCAGCCGTGTCGTTGCCGCCGCCATCTCCCTGCCCCGCCCACGCCACCACTGTCGCAGCTGACCGGTACCGTTCCGGCGGGCCGCGTCACGTTCGGCTTGTGCTACGGGAGGGTCAATTGCCTAGTGGAGCAGCGTGCTTCACGGAGGTGTTTTTATCATTATTTTTTAGATTTGTTTTCAATGACTATTTCCGCTAGTCTCACCCCACCCTCTGAGAGATCCAATGAAATTTCCTTCGCCGAATAATCTTCCCTTATTTGGGATGTGTATCCCAAAGCAAATTATTTAATTGTTGGCGGAAAATACGTGGTATGTACAATTAATTCTTTTTCAAAGTATTTATTTATTCTTCCTGCCTTGAAGTATAAATATTAATAAAATGCATTGATGTTACCAAACAATGTAAATGAGTTTCTCATATTTCACGTAACATAAAAACAACTGGTTTAGTGTGATTTCCGTTTGCTGCTCGAAATTTTTGAATAATCACAATAACATATATAAACAAAATTAAAATGTGTAAGTCGTTTCTAGTAGTTTCCGTGTACATGAATCATGCGATACAAACCAAGTGTTTTCATAATTAATTTTACCTATAAATGTTCAAAATATTTTAGAAACATACGAAGTGATTTGAGACACTCACCCACCCACCCAGTGTCCATTCCAATGTTTTAAGGAATAATCTTTCAATAGTACGTCTGAATTAATTGCATGTAATTGATGGCATTTCACGAAATGTTTGCATTTTCAGCCATTCCCGCAAGAAGTTTAGGTGAATCAGAAACATTCAATTTACATTTTGCACTACTTCGCTTCGACGTTGCCCGGCCAGACGTGAGTGGTTCTTCCAAGAAATGCCTGAAAACAGTTTCATGGAATGCAAAGAAGACACGTTTCGAATTATTCTTCATTACATATTGTGTTTTTAAATATTTCCACTTATTTTTAATTATTATTCAGTATTCATCCAAATATTTTAAAATGCATATATTTTTAATTATTATTCAGTATTCATCCAAATATTTTAAAATGCATGTATTTAACTTTTTGAATAATTGTGAAAATTCAAATAATCATGAAATATTAACGGAGGCCAGCCCAACGCCGTTCTTCTCCCCAAGTTACTACTGTTTTAGCAACATCCTTAAATTTAATTCACTCACCGCCGCTGCATTTGACGTATTCAAATAAATAATGAGAACTAATCGTCCGAACGGGGGTTTAAAATCAGCCCAAAGGGTAAAGAAACGAATTAGAGGACTGAGAAGTGTTGTAAACGTTTAAAACTGCACAGTAATTTCACGGGTACTTACTCTGTGCGAGGAAATTTAACCTTATAGGGCAATGAGAACAGCTGCTGACAAACCGATTCGCGACGCTGCTGTGAGGCAGTAGCGAAACATTTTCGAGCCTTTCCACTATCCTTCCGCAAGCATGAATTCAAAACCAGAACACAAGAAGCCCATTAAATTCTTTATTATGTCTGCATTTTCAGATAAATACTCGCTGACAAAACTTCTTTCCTTGCAAACAACCATACGAATTCGTACCCCTTCTCCCCCCCCCCCCCAAACGTTCTGTTCTTTGCGCGGTTCTCGCAAACCGAAACTAAATGGCGAAACGTCGTTTCGGTTCATCCAACGCCTCCCGACTGTGGAGCCAATGGCGGTGAACTCTGACGAGAAGGTCTACCTTTGCTACCTAACGCACACAAGTTGCAATCGAACCTTTTTCAAATCGACAAATCTGTGACGGGATACACTGTAAATTGATCAGTGTGGGAACTCCCAAGAAGATAAAGGTCGAGTAATGATCGAATCTAATGATAGTGTGCCCGATAAAAAGATACCAAAGCATTTTTCTTCGAAGGAGCATCTGAGATGCTGAGTGTTCAAATTAAATTCGCCATTACAGTAGAAATTCTGCGAATAGATTAAAAATTAATTTTACTAACTCGAATAGTTATTCAAGTTTCTTGAGCATTTGGTGACTTTTCTTTATTTCTACGTTCTCTTTATTCACAACCATAAACAATGTGAAATACTGGGTCGAAATGAGGAAAAGTAATTGCATTGCAAGATGGAGGAGCACGAAAAGTAGTTTTCTTTTGCTGAAGACTCCCTAAAGATAAAAATGTCGCATAAAAGAGAAATCGAGCTAAACGTAGATGAAAATGCAATGATACCGCCGTAAATTAGCTAGAACACATGGGTTTTAAATGAAATGATTTTTTTATTCCCAAAAATATAAATATTTTTCTCAAACAGAACAAACCACTCAGACTTTACAATCGAAATTATTTGATTGAATATAAATCGTTAATTTTCGTAATGAATGAATATTTACAGTATTGAGTAAGTGTTCTCACTACGACTTACACAATTTCGTACTCCCAAAAAAAAAACCTTTTTCTGATTTCAGGCTGTTGATTGCTATAAGACCTGACGTCTGTGGTAAATGATCAGATCCTTTAGATAAAATTATTGATGCGACAGGCTGATTCTGCACTGATAAACTGCAAAATATAGTAAAATTGACAATATCTTCTAAACCTTTCACTCTCAATGTGATTCTTGTTCAAGAATATTCAGTGCATTCAACATTATTTGTATTAGTCATAAATAAGAATTTTAAAATTTCTTCAATTTTTGTATTAAGGATAAAAACCATGCCAACCAAGACAAATCATTAGATCAGTAACCAACATTGCATATACATAAAAGAGTCTGGGAATGTTTAAAACAAATATTAAAAACAAATCTGTAACGAGTTTTAATAACTGAAATTGATTTTTAATGTTCACAGTCGACTAGCATCAATTATTTTTTAAAGAATCAAATATAAAACTAAAACGTTTTTGAAAATAAAGATACAACAGCAAGAATTCTGCTTAGGGACAGTCTAGAGATTGTATTTGTCTGATCGGTTTTGTCATTCGAAAACACGATTCAATAATTTCGAAAAGTGAGCCAATTCCTCAAAATATAGAACTCATAACTAGATTTCGGATTTTTAAGGCTTTAAAATACCCTGTTTTCGGCGCTAAATAAGCCCATAAAGGGCGAAAATAGGTGAAATATTTTCTTCAATAGGCTGAATTAATTGGCATGAAAATAACTCTTTCTCAGCTACTAATAAACTGAACAGGGGGACATTTTTCTAATATAAATCAACTTTTTCAAAAGAGATACTGATAAAGTGGCAGGCGCAATAAGGTGCTCCTCTTTCAAAGGCAGCGAAAGCAGAAAGCATATTAGGCAGGGAACATCATGGAGAAATACAATTCTGAATGTTTAACTGCTTCAGTCCAGTCTATTTCACCGATTTGATACACATTTCACCCAATGTAAATTATTCATTTTTCTCCTTCAAATTAAAGCATTTTTCAAACCGGCAGAGTTTAGATCATTGTCTCTGACTACAGCGACTCTGAGATGTCCTAGGGTTCGACCTCTAAAAGTGACCGATTTTCGATACAAGCTAGATAGCTAGGTGGAATTCAAGCACTCTGTGGAGAAGAATTTTATTGACCGGCTCCTCTGATCCGTAGTTTACCGTGGTTACTCTGGTCAACACCAGGCGAATGCTGGAGCAATACCCTAACAAACGAGGCACGGATCGCTCACGATCTTACTTTCCTTACATCACCCCTTACTCACACTCACATTTACATTTACAAGCAATACAGAACCCCACATGTCGGGAGCGTCGTGCTTCACACCACGTCCCCTAATAAAACATTCACTACACTATCTGATGGCCACAGTGGTTGATGTGCCCGAAAACATCAATCACATGTTTCAATAACCTATTGAAAAATATTGAATTCCCTCTACCAACGGATGATGGCTCAATAAAGAACTCATGAACTTCGCGAGAGGGTGACCTCTCTTCTATTTCCTCCCCCGTCCTTGGATCCGCCCCGATGCACCGTTAGAGGAAGAGATGATAAAATGTGTATCTGGAGGCTCACCGTTCCCCACGCCCCGCCACCACCTCATCAACACCCCTGTCTATGTCAACATCGCGTGCTGATGTCGAGACATCCCGCGCGTTTTCCTCGCGCAGCGCCCGCCTCCCCGCACGCGCCGCCGGAGCTCTCCGGGCAGAGAAACCGCCAGAAAAGTCGTCGTCTCCGGTGCTACGGGGCGGAGGAGCTGGAGGTAGCGGGTACGGTGATGGAGGCGGAGACAGAGACGGAGATGAAGGTGGAGTCGGAGTCGAAAGGGGCAGAGACAAAGGCGAGAATGGGGACCGAGATGAAATGAAGACGAAGGCGAGGACAGTGACCAACATGAGACAGAGACGAGGACGACGAACGTATATAAGGATGGGGATCGGAAGAGGCAGGGACGGAGATAGTTGGGGGCGGGGTTGGGTTGGGGGTCGGAGATGGAGATGGAAAAGGGGCGGGGAGCAAGGGTGCGATCTGGGCGAGGACCGGGACGGAGTCAGAGACGAGGGTAAGGGAAGGGCTCAAGATACAGAGACGGAGCAAGTGGTGATGACGGGGGATCGACAGAGTCAAACGCGGAGTCGAGGGCGGGGACTGAGAAAACGGGGGCAAGGGCGGGGACTGGACACGGGCGGGAGCTAGGGGGTGGGGCCGGAGAGGGTGATGGAGATGGCGGTGGGAGAAACAGGTAGCAGTGGAGGGTGGCCGATCTTCAGTGGGCGGGCAGGCGAGCTACGATAGGGGTGGGCGGTTGGGTGAGCTATGGTGGGTGGATGGGTGGTGGATGGGTGGGTGATGGTGGGTGGTGGATGGGTGGGGTGATGAATGAGTGGTGGATGTGGCTGGATGGGTGGGTGGGTGGATGGGTGGGTGGATGGATGAGTGGCTGGATGGGTGGGTGGATGGATGAGTGGCTGATGGGGTGGGCAGTGGCTGGATGGGTGGGTGGCTGGATGGGTGGGTGGCTGGATGGGTGGGTGGCTGGATGGGTGGGTGGGTGGATGGGTGGGTGGCTGGATGGGTGGTGGTGGTGATGGGTATGGTGGATGGGTGGGTGGGTGGATGGGTGGGTGGGTGGGTGGGTGGGTGGGTGGGTGGGTGGGTGGGTGGGTCGGTGAACGGGCGCCAAGCTACAACGGGTGGGCGAGCTACAACGGATGGGTGGGCTACAAAAGAAGGGCGGACGAGCTACAACGGATGGGCGAGCAGCAACGGACTGTCTGTAGCAGCTGGCCAGAGACGGCGGTAGCGGCGACGGCGACGGCGCTGGCGGTGGCGAAAGCGTCCCGACGCTCGGCGCAGCGTCCAGATAACATCGCGGGGGCGGCTGCGTGCTGCCCCGCGCGCCCTGGCACGCACGCCCCGGCCTATGCGCGCCCACGCGCCGCCGACGAAACCACCGCTGCGGCTGGCGAGAGTGCCTCGGACGACCAGCAACAAGTGGTCACACGTTATACAGCCGGCCATAACGTGGCCTCCACCCGGCAGCTACGAAAACTTTCCTTGTCCGGAATGGTCTTTCCTTTTCGCGGATATTTTACGGTTATACCGTTGCCGACGTACTTATTCATCCTCGAAGATGTTTTGATGCTCGTGAAAAGAAACGACGTCGATGGTTTTTGTTGAGAAAAATGTGTGAAAATAATTTTTTTCTAAAGAGTTTAAAATAATTTGGCCATGTTTTGACCGTACATTTTTTTGACATGAAAAACACTCCGGGATGCACGACGATATATAAATTAATGGTAAGGTTGAAGTAAATTGTGACCTTAGTTAAGCCGCTACTCCCTTCGCTCTCTCTTTTATCCGTTTCACCATTATCTCCTTAGCCGGTTGCTATATTTCTTCTGTTGTTACTTTATCAGCATTTTCTTCCTTCTTCTAGTGTGATATGTCTGTCGGGAGTTGATAACTGGAGAGTCAATTCGATCGAATCGTCAATTGGTGAGGCGCATGAGTTTACTTTCTGTCGCTTTGAGCGTATTTCTCATTGTTTAGATTGTATTTTCCATGATGCTGAATGTGAAATAAAATTATTAATTCATTCTAAGCACACACAGTCCTTCATAAGTTTCTTTCAAGATTTTGAAGTTCCCTTGTTTGAGACAGTTTTTATTGTAATAAAGTATAGATTAAATTTCATTTTTAAGACACTAAAAATTAAATCAATTAAAAATTAATAATTACTTAATAAGAAATAGGTTCATTGCAATTTACAAAATCACAAAAACAATTACTCGTCACAATAATTTTGTAAGATAAACGCAGTCATTAACAAAATAGTCCATCGTAAAGAAATGAACATCTACGACGTTGGAAGGGGCTTTCTTTCTCTGCAAACAAATGAAGTTCCCAGATTAAGTTAAGAGATGTTTCCTTCAAGTAGCGACATGTCAAGAATAATGTTGCGAGAATGTGAAGGCGGCAGGAAGGGAGACCAAGAATTAACGACAAAATTCGAGGTAATGGAAAATAAGTAATACAAATGAGATAACATAGAAAAATGAAATATGAATTATTCCTACGAACAGGTTAAGCGAGGAAAGAAAATAAGTATCACTGCACAGAGAAAATACAATCAAAAGGATCAAAGAATAAAATAAGGGTCTAATAGAGTTGAATGTGAAGAAAGAATGTATTATTTCATTTAATGATATGAAAGAACGAATAGATGCCGTATATGAGTAAAACGATAAGTTTATTTACAATAAACAATATTCGCTATATTGTTTATTGTAAATGCCTCAATATTTTTGGCCTGGAAACTACGGCTAGTAATATAACGAGTTTTCTACGTCAGTTTTGTGTTCCAAATGACAATTAGCATAGATATTAAGTCATAGTAGCACATGACTTTGTTTCACAGACATCCTCCAACATTTGTAAATCAGAATACCCCCCAAGACCATACCAAGTTACATCTGCTGCAACATCCTCAGTTCTTGTGAAATTCAATAATCTTGTTTTGCGCTCATAATCTAATGGAAAGTGTTCTGCAACTCTTACATAGATCTCACCAAATCTACAAAGACAGGGAAGGTGTTGCAACTGATATGAAACTTAGTCTTACCTTCTAGCATGTGAAGTAAACTTACTCAAGAGTCATGTGACTTCTCTCAGATATTTAGAAGACTATGACAAAATACTCCAATCATTACTGGATTTTTTAAAGATAGTTTCTTATTTCACGCTTACATTATGCCGAAAGGCAATTATAACTATTAAGGCAAAGATTATTATTGTGATATGTAACTACATAGTCAAAAGGTATTTTGCTGGGAATCAAATTGAAAGTAATATATTTAATTACTGTAGATTCATTAGATGGTTACTAACTTAAACGTGATACGTCACTTAAAAGATTATTAAATAACTGCTCTTGTAAGCTATTTCTATCCACAGTGCCGAAACAACGGAAATGTTTTATAAATGTGTAATATGAACAAAAGTAAATCAGAAGTGCTTAAATCTATAACGAGACTAAAAGTATAAGAGGTAGAGAATGTAATAGTATTTGATGTCAATCTGTTAAACAACTTTTGAAAACGCGCGAGAATATTATTGTTTAAACATCGTGTCTTGTATTTTGACATGTTACACAATACTACTATTTCCTTGTGGGTGAATTTACATGCACGGTTCCAGAACAGTTGATCTTTCACAAACTAGCGGGATAGTTCCGCACTGCGAGCCCTCGTTATTTGAATGTTTCGCTCAGTTGTAACCGTGCCTCAACCAAAAACACCAAACACCAAAATTCTCGTCACTAGAATACCCTAGTTAATATAATGAAGTATATATTCAGCTAAAAATGTTGTTTTGTATATCTTGTAGTAATTTCTCCTTGGCGGGTCCTAAGATCGAAACTCGCAACTCTCGACTCAATCATCAGCAACTGCAAACATGAACATGTTAGTCTGGGCTGCCTATGGACTCAGCAATTGACAGGAATTCATTCAGAATCTTTCCACATTTCATTCATCACAATTCATTCAGAAGTTTACTTATCATGCAGGCATTTGAAAGTATCAGCTTTGCACGTGATCAAAAGCATTAGCCTTTTTCATTCGTAACAAATTATCAGGATTCAAAAAAACAACATCGAAAGAACCGATCTACTCACGTAGTCAACCTGCTTGGAGCGATTCTGCTTAAACTAATCATACACCACCAAACTATCAGAATAGAAGATTTTCATCAGGACGCTCTCGAAACGATTATTTACGAGTTATTTATCTATTTAAATGCCAGAAACAAAACTGTGTGTATCTGCCATTTATAAGCAGGAATAAAATAATGGCAGGACCATGTTCTAAAATCTAAAGATCTCGAGGAGTTAGAAGTAGACAACAGTTGTTGGTGGATGTTTATATTATAAGTTACATTTCAATTTAAAATATCCCTACCATTTCGGACGCAGTTTACACCTGTCAAGTGCATATAAGGATATAAATAATTACTTGACCAAGCCCTTAAAAAGGAGTGGGACAATGAGATTTTAGAAAATTTCTTTAACAAGACCATACCTTACAATCTTTAAGTATAGTCTTGTTAAAGAAATTTTCTAAAATATCATTGTCCCATTCCCTTTCAAGGACTTGTTCAAATAATTTTCCATCGTAATAAAGTCAGTCGTAAGAGTCCATTGTAATGAAGCACCAGTGTAAAACCTCCCATCAAAAAAAAAGAACATTTCGCGCCTCTCCTTTTGAAGAAATTTTCAACTCTCTAAGCATGTTACGGATAATCTTATGACATCCTGCTCTTTATTTCATCGCCTGTGCAGTGGCCCTCATTTCCATAATCTCCA
Organism: Teleogryllus occipitalis; assembly: GCA_011170035.1. Taxonomy (NCBI): domain Eukaryota; kingdom Metazoa; phylum Arthropoda; class Insecta; order Orthoptera; family Gryllidae; genus Teleogryllus; species Teleogryllus occipitalis. The sequence goes on from BLKR01002043.1 coordinate 73,746, forward strand.
GTGCGCATGCGCTCGTAAGACGGCCGCGTCGCCCCCGCAACCCAGTGAACCGGAAGCCCGCTCGCGCGTGCGCTTGTCCTGGCACGGCAGCGGCTCCCAGAGGCGCTTCCGGGAAACGCAGTGCGCCCCGGCCCGCCCACTTCGCCCACCGCCTGCGCGCGCGCCCCACGATAATGGGGCCGAACGGACGGCACGGGCGGGCATCGCACATTTGCTGTGCTTCCCAAGCAAACATTTTCAAAACAGAAGAAAAAAAGGCATATGATTGATTGATTTTTCGGGTTTCCGGGCGCGTCAACTACTTCGGTCATTAGTCCCGTTAGTGTAGTGCATGTTTTTTCTCGGGAGATGGCGGTGATCTTCCCCCCGCTGGATGGCGAGATCCGGCACCGACCTACCGTCGGCTAGTGGGGTTTCCCCCTAACCAAGACTCTCCCACCAGCGGGGCACCGCCCCAGCCGGGACCAGCTACAAGCTCCCGACTGGTCTCCCGGAATGTGTGGTAGTGTAGTGCATGTTAGTGTAAATGTGTGTTTAAGGGGAGAGGATAGGACAAGGAAGAGGAAGGACAGATCGCGCGCGGTCCGTGGCCCGTTTTGGTAGGGTACTGCTCCGGCATTCGCCTGGTGTTGATCGGAGAAACCACGGAAAACTACCGATCAGAGCAGCCGGCCGCTAGAATTCTCCTCCAGACAGCAGCTGAATTCGACCTAGCTGAAAAGCTAGTGTCGAAAATCTTGCCGCCGTCAGGACTCGAACCTAGGACCTCCCGGTTAGAGGCGCTGCAGTGACATCAGTTGATACACTGAGCTACCGCTACCGGTGTTAGCTTGAAGGTGCAGGCCGTGAGAAGACGGTGCTAAGCTCCTGGTATTCGGATCCACCCGGCTACTCTCTAGTTCGGCCTATGGCGCCTCGACCTTTGGGCAGGATCGGGCGAAGGATGCTTTTCGGATACTCCCGATCCCACTTTAGAGTCCGGCGGGAAACTAGAGACCACCCGTCTGGTTGCCCAGGTTCCGGCGATACCCACGTCAATAGCTTGGCGGTGCAGGCAGTGGAGAGACGGAATGGGGGCTCCGAGACGCCTAGACCTTAGTTCATCAGTGGCAGTGACCCGATACCCATCAGTAGCATTTGGCAGTGGCCCGATACTCTGGCCAAAGAGGAGGGAACTTGTTCCCGGCGCATTCTTTTGACTCCGGTACTAGCCTGGAAAGCTAGGAGCTCTGAGCTGGCAGGGCAGCCCTTACCCAGACATTGTAGCCGTGAGGGCAAACTGGATTCCGTCTGGATCCGGACATCAGCCCGTCGGTGTGCTTACGCGACGGTGGGGGGTGCGGATAAAAGCCAAAAAGGCATATGTGCCCACCCCGGGGACTAGTTCCCCTGATGAAGCAAGGAATTGTGGTATTGTAGACCACATGGGGTTTACTACTACTACTAATTTCCTCTCTCCAGAGGCAGGATTCAGGCAAGGGGGGAAGTGGGGGAAATTAACCCTTCATCAATATTGGGACAAATTAAAAAACATATATATTTAGACATTTCATTTCACCTATCTTCAAATTCATTTTTCCACAAAAAATATTTTTATTTTGTGAAGAAATTTAATAATAATTAAGCGGACAATAATTTTATTAAGCTGAGCTAATAACATACATTTATAAATTGGTAAATTGTTTCAGCATTATAAAACGCGCGCGATAATGTTCAGGTTCCTGTGAAAATCCCGAGTCAATAAATCAACTCGCAAGTATATTTTGCTTTTAAATGTTATTTATTTAGGAATTAAACTGTTTCATGCCTAAAATCATGAGTCAACTCTCGAATTAGCTCTCAAAAAGAAATAGTATTTCACATTAATTATACACATACGATACATAATACTCAAATTTCAAAATATAAAACAAAATCCAAGCAGCTATAATATAATACTAGTTTTATATACTTATATTACCTTTATAAGTAATGGATCAAATACTTATTGTGAGCAATGCAGATTATTAAAAAGTAAATTGTTTAATACAAGCATACTGCATACTACTCTTCGTACATTTTTATTAAAATTAAAATATTTAAAAAAAGAAGATTACATTTTTTTATAAAACTGTAATTTTTATAAAAAAAATATCTACCCCCACATTTGCCCCCCCCCCCCATAAAAGATTCGAAATCCGCCTCTGCCTCTCTCCCTCCCGCCAAAGGCGAACCGCGGGGTAGTGGCCGAACCGCTCTCCTTGTCTACTTCGATTAAAACATTAGGGAGATTGTGCACCTTCGAACATTAATGCTACATCTTCTGAGCATGTAGAGTTTAAGTTGCGCATCACTTTTGTGCATCTGCGCATGTACAGAAGATCCATAGTGCTGTCCGCTATGGTGTTCACGAACTCCCTATTGAGTCCGTTGAACTTGATCAGCTGTGACACTATAATCCAATCCGGAACTTGAACGCTGCTGTAGTGACGTTCTACCTCCCGATTAGATGCCAGCGTCACAACTGATCAAGTGTCAACGGACTTAATATTTTATTAGATTGATTGATTAGTGATTCCGGGCGTGTCAACTACTGAGGTCATTAGTCCCGTTAGTGTAATGCATGTTTTTCATCGGAAGGTGGCGGTGATCTTCCCAGACTGGATGGCGAGATCCGGCGCCGACCTACCGTCGACTAGCGGGGTTTTCTTCAACCAAGTATCTCCCAGCAGCGGGGCACCGCCCCAGCCGGGACAAGCTCAAAGTCCCCGACCGGTCTCCCGGCATGTGTGGTAGTGTAGTGCATGTTAGTGTGTGTGTGTGTGTGTGAGTGGGAGGGTGAGGATAGGACAAGGAAGAGGGAGGAAAGATAGCGCGCGGTCCGTGGCCCGTTTGTTAGGGTACTGGTCCGTCATTCGCCTGATATTGATCGGTGAAACCACGGAAAACTACCGATCAGAGCAGCCGGCCGCTAGAATTCTCCTCCAGACAGCGGGTGAATTCGACCTAATTGTCTAGCTTTTGTCGAAAACCGCCGTCGAGACTTGAACCTAGGACCTCTCGGTCAGAGGCACTGCTGTGACTTCAGTTAATGATTCTAGCTACCTCTCCTGGTATATCATGCAGTCATCAAAACCACTCAAATCAGGTATGGCTGAACAAACTGAAGCCACACATGTGAAGTCAAAGGCTTATCGGTACAATATTTTTTTTTGAGTGTATAGCAACCGAAAATATCAGGTACTGAGGATCGTAAATAAGATGTCCCTCACATCATTCAAATCAGAGAATTATCTCGCAAAATTTGGGGTCAATTACTTGTACTAATATCACTTGTAGGCTTCACTTGCTCTGTCAAAACCATGGTCTTGAAACATCTACAACCAACACTGAAAGAAAATGATAGAACAAGTAATGAGTTTCCAGTGCCTGGTTTCTCAGACATCAAGTTCAGGTCTATTGCTCAAAGAAATCGAACAAGCAATTAAAGTGAACAGTGAGAAGCTGTCTGTAAGCCACACAACGGAAGAATAAATACCTATTCCTCCAATCTGAAGTTAATAAATACAATAATAGAGTTGTTAAGTTGTAAAACGGTGTCGTAGATTATGCGGTTGTGAGTCCGTGAAGCTTCGTAGTCATGAGTCTCGTAAGTTCTAGGGATGAGATATCGATGTCAATGTTTTCACGACATCGACATCAATGTCCGATGGCCCCTTGTTTTGCTTCTGGACATAAATGTAACTTCATTTTCTGTGCACGTCTTCTAGAATTCAGTGGGAAATACAATTATTCAAATTATCGTTTCCATGTTGTCGCGGCAGGAAGTAATAAGAGCCAAAATTTATTGCTTATTTATCCTTGAAAATAGATTTTATTACATGGGAGTTTTTTTGTTTGTTTTTTTCTCCCTTTCAAAATTTATTGCTTATTTATCCTTGAAAATAGATTTTATTACATGGGAGATTTTTTGTTTTTTTTTCTCCCTTTCAAAATTCAAAATTTAAGTAGTATATGACTTAGTGTAGGGATCACGGAATTTTGAAAATGTGCACACAATTCACTTTACCCCATAGCACGTCATACGCAGTTTTTAACTGTTTTTTTGACGTAAAATAAATAAATAAATAAATAAATAAATAAATAAATAAATAAATAAATGTGGTAATTTCTTACCCTATCAAAGAATATGGAAAACAATGTTTCGAGAATTATCGATCAATATTTGTACACTCCAATTCTCATCCTAGAAGCTGGCTTATAATCTCAAAATTCATAGTGGCAGAGATGTTTCCCCTAACAAAATCCAAACATACTACGCATATGTAGTTACAATGGATCTCATGTATTGCCTCCACCGAGAAGTTCCAAATTAAGCTTTTAATTAATGTACACTTTCCTGCACTTTTTTTATTAGTCATTTATCGTTTTCGTGTAGCTATCATACAATTTTAAGCACTGCGACCCTTTTCGTTCAGTGATTAATGAGGTAGTCAGAAAAACTTATCCTGTAACAATGATTATAATTAGTATTCACCTGAACAAGATGTTCTGTAATTGTCAGAGGTATGTTTCCATTCATTTAACTAGCTTGTACACATCACTCCGTTTCTCTTGCATTTAATTAAAGAAACAAGCCAAAATTCACGATTTTCAAGCTCTTAATTCCTCCGTTCACGGAAACACGAAGCAACAACATCGCATACAGACATTTCATTCTCGTCTCTTTTAATTTTTTTACAGGCGACTGTGTTGGAGTTCCGCGGTTCACTTCGTTAAACCGAAGGCATCTGTGAAATTAACATGTTTTTTTCTTAAGAATTTGTCAGATGCTGAATGCTTGAGAATACACTGCATAATTTCCTTGTGCAGTTTGCGTGTAGTACATAATTTACCTAGCACCATCTCTTACCGGCTGCCTAGCGCAACGTCAACACAGTTTCCTTAGCAGCATTGTTAACGGATGGTCCTAGGATTTGAGTCACGATCAAATCTGAATGATGAAAATTGAATGATTTAAGAAATATCCCCACCAAGAATTACTTCACTCTCTAGAATTTTCTGTAGTACTAACTTGTATTTGCCCTCTAAGATTTTGTAAGGTGATACATGAAATTATCTTCAAAGAAATGACATTCCAGGGGGCAATGTCTATAATTACAAATCATATGATACGTAATGAATCTGACTCCTCCACTAATTCTATTCCTGAATGGCAGTCTTGGAAGTATCATTTTTTAACACAATTATTTCCAACAACAATACTCAAATTATAATAGTACAATCAATTTCTGTCAAGGATATCAATATTATATTTCCTTTCCTTTCTCTCGGCAAGAAACCTGAAACCTGGTCGTCACGAACATTAAAGGTCATCATGACGTCATCATGAACAGGAAACAAAAGAATATTAAAATTATAACAAGAAAACTGATACATCCAATTATTCAATTCGCAGTTGAAAGTCTGGTAGAGTTTTTCTCGTATAATTCCCCTTTTGTTGTAACCGAATATAGCGTATATAAACGAAAATTATCTTCTTTCAAGTATCATGTATCATGCTGATTCACGTAGTTAAGTTCTTTATGAAAATTCAGCGTAAACGAACTTGAACTCATATTTCAGATTAGTCATTGACAATTTCTTTCAATAACAAGTTACCCGAATGACTACCGTATGGAGGTATCCGTCATCAATTTAGAATAAACATTTTAGAAATAATAAGCTTCAAAGGTAGCTGTCTAAAAATATTCTAAACTTAAATAATATAAACTTTAGTGGAAAATTCTTCCTATACCAGCTCCAAAGACCTCAGGCAAAAGCGAAATACACTGCAACTTACTGCGGGCGTTATTAAATTCGACCTCGCTTCTCGCACCAACAACTTGACGATTAAGGGAAGCAGCTAAAGCATATCAAATAGACTTCAAGGCACCCGACAAAAAAGGAACTCGCAATGCAATTACACGGGGGCCTTTTGGAAGTTAAACTGCTTTCATTTAGCCCGCGAAACAATTTCTTTCTCGTCGGAAGGTCACGACTTATTGTAGAAAACAATCTATTGTCCTCATCGTTGTTGTCGCTGTTGCTCTTTGTGTTTAATGTCTGGCGTTCTGGAAACGTGCCCACTGGCCCACTCCCGACATGTGTCCCGACAAATGTCCCGTTATCGTTAAGTATTTTGAATTTGGCTCCCAACGCTACCGAATAACGTTTGACCTACACATTCAGCATTAGAGGTTGAGTGATTAATTCTTGTTTCCGGGCGCATCAGTTGCTAAGGACATTAGTTCCGTAATTATAGTACATGTTTTATCCCGGGAGATGGCTGTTTTCCCCGCTCCAGCGTGAGATCCGGCGCCGACCTACACATAGGTTTGTGGCTTTTATCCCAACCAGGTATCTCAGCCTTAGCCGCAACAAGGTCTAAGTTCCGAACTGATCTCCCAACATGTATGGTGGTGTAGTGCATACAAGTTTATGTGCAAGGTGAGAGGAAGGGACATGGATGAGGAAGAAAAGATCGCGCGCGTTCCGTTGTTCGACTGTGTGTACTGCTCCGGCATTCGCCGCGTGTTGATCAGAGAAAAATGGAAAAGCAGCAGGCCGCTAGAATTTGCCTCCAGGCAGCTAAACTCGACCTAGCTATCAAGCTAGTGTCGAAAATCTTGCCCCCAACGCAACGTTAGGAACCGACAGAACTACGGTCGCTGTCGTTTTTATTCTACTACTTGTGCAGTTCCCTTGCTGAACGAATATAGGAACTGATTAGAACGGGAATTCTCAAAATATTTAATTTTGTGCGTCATTTAGCCAGTGTTCTTTCACATGATTCAAGCATGATATAGCGCATGACTTTCAAAGAAGTGGTCTCAGTGTTTTACAACGTCGGAGTACATGCTTTTATAGCGAGTGCAACCATTGAGGAAAGAGTTTTGAAAAACAGTAAGTATTTGATCCACAGTTTAACGCAAGAGCATTACATGATTTCGTACATTAAGTTACGAAGTACGCTACATTTTATACGTAATGTTACGTATGCAGTAAGGAATGCGCAAATTCCACCCACGTGATTCTTGAAAGCCTCTCTTTATTAAGCTAGGTAATTCTACTATTGCCTTGTCTCTTCATTCACGAATCAGTGAAATTTGTCAAAAACATGACTTACTCAAGGATAGGAAATATTTTCAGCCAAATTAGATATGTATAACATTTGACGTAATAATCAAATACATCAGGTGCCAGTTTAAACAGCTCACTAGAAAAAATCACTTACATTATTTCTACATTATTTTTCAACACTTTGCCAGATGACATTGAACAATTAAAATCGATATGCAAGTTTAATTGCCAAGTAAAATCTTTTCTGCCGTATAACTGTTTCTGTACAATTGGGAACTTCATTGTGCATCAAAAAATATAATAAAATTGATTTTAACAATATTAATGTATTAGTTACCATTTAGACTACAATTCTAAAAGACAAAATACACCTGTAACAAATATTGTTTCTCAGCTTCTGGGATAATGATCAGGCTTTTCGTCAATTACCCTGATCCTTTTAGCAAATGCTGAGATGACCTCTTGTTTTGCTTCTGGCATAAATGCAGCCTCACTACATGGGTACGTTTTATTGAGCTCCGTGAGGAATTCTATTATTCAAATAATCGTTCTCCGTATTCTCGCCGCATTAAGTCGATGCAGACGAGAAGGGCATGATAAGGGATAATAGCAAAACCCATAGCTGAATTGCCTTTGCAAATCGTTTTTATTACATGGGAGCGAATATTTTCTTACCAATTCTTGCAAAAACGCTCGTTTCTACTTATATCCATATTTCAACTTCGTGTGTATTATAAGAGTAAGGGCAGAGATTCCAGAGATCAAGAAACCGTACTCATATTGCACTTTTCCTCGCAATACGTCACGCCTGTTTTTAACTGAATTTTTGGCGTAAAATAAATAAATATTGTAGAATCAGGGGACAAATTAACTTAGAATACCAGAAAGATCGGAAAAATTGTGGAAGAAGTTTGTAAAAGAGACGACTCTTCATACCATGTGTAATTGCAAATTCATCCATCCATCCAGCAAGACTATAGAAGTTGAAATATTTATCTCTTTACTTGATTTTCAATTTATCACAACAAACTAAACCGTATAGAAATAATACGTGACGTAGGGATACGAAAGTATTTTTTTACGCTTTATTTGTGAAGATCGCAAATAATGAGATTGCTATAGATCAAATTATTATATATATATATATATATATATATATATATATATATATATATATATAAAGGTCACTTTTCATGTAGCTGTACATAATATAGCTTCTAAAAATTTGAACACTTTATTTAATTTACTTTTGTCGTCCAGTAAAATTCTAATTCCATTAAACAGTACGTGTTTTTTTTCACATAGTTATACCTGAAATTCTGTGTTAAAATATGGGCTGTGAGAGTTATTTTGCTGTTCACGCCACTCAACCACTTTATCACCCTTAACTCCCAAACACTCGTTTATTTATTAAACGATTTTTCACTCCACATTCCCGAAAAAAAAACAGCAAAAAACGTGTTCCTCCGGCCCAGCCAGTAGCCCCTACGACCGGAGCACCCACCCACTGTCTGAGGCGCCTCCGGGCAGGCACTTGCGCCTTCCGGCGCGCGCAACAGCCGCAGTTCCGGCGCGAACCCGCGACTCCGGGCGCTCGGCGGCGGAGCCGGTCGGACCGCGTCGCGCGCTCGCGTCACCTGGAGGGGCAACCACGCCCACCCCATTCAGCCACCCGCCCTCCCGCCCGGCCCGCTCGCGAACCTGTACCCGCCGGAGACGTTAATCCACGCGGTAACGACCGGGCACCTTCACACGCCAATCCTCACCACCTTCGTTTCCATGTATTTTAAGAACGGTCCTGACTTCTACTAGGGTTTTTTTTAAACACATTTATTCATTTTGGAGGATTTACATCGTTCAGTACTATAACTACTTTAGATGTATTTTTTCAGACTTATTCTAGTTAAAATATCTAAGCGAACTTAATCTATGCATTGGAGAGGATACTCTAGGGGAGAACCTCCGTGTTATGAATTGTCGTTGGCTAAAAGTTTGAGGAATGCTTCAAATGGGAATCTATTTTTTATTCGTGTGTGGGTTGGATTTTTTGGAAGTTTGTAATGTGATGCTGCTGGTATGTCTGTTAGGTTTTGGTAGAAGTTGTGTGATATTTGTGCTATTTGGTTTATTATTGTATTGATGTTTAATTCTGAATGAAGTCTACTAGGGTAGTGGTTTGCAGCCTTTCTAAACACTGCGGAAATCTGTGTTCGTTGGGGATGTTAATGCACGGAAGAACGACCTAGACCTTCAACTCATATTTCCTTTCTGCGTTTGATGAATTTGAAGAACTTCTAAAATCAGCTAGAGCAATGTTTTCCAGCCTTTTCGTCCTCGGTTACTTCGACTATCATATTTCTTGGTTTTTGTGGGTATATTTTAATCCGTTTAAAACTAATCTATCTCTCCATAAATATCGGGAACTGTAATGAAAGAAAGAACAAAGTTCTTTGAGTTTCGTTGTAAAGAGTTCCCACATTTTAATAACGATCCTAGATTCAACTAGAGAAATGTTTTCCAACCTTTCTAGACGTAGTCACACCTCGGATCGCAATCTACGACATGTCCCGTATTATTTCTCACAGTACCCTCGAGGGAAATTACAGTTATTATGAGAATGCGTTGACGCGCTTCAACTTCTTAAGTCCGTTCTGGGCAATGCTTAGCGATTTGATCACAAGCAAGAAATGCATGAATAATGTTCCATTGCTTTACCTATGTTCATACATACACTATCTTACCTGAGAAAAGAACTAGTGTAGCCCTCTCAACGCCTGCCCTCTCAGTAAATTGTTAGACGTTAATGCACGTCAGTCCTTCAACTCGCATTTCCTTTCCACGTTTGGTCAATTTTAAGAACAGTTCTAAAATCAGCTGGAACAATATTTTCCAGTCTTTTCGTCCTCGGTGTGTCTTTGACTGTGCATTTCCTAGGGTCCTTTAAAAAAATACGTTCGCAATAATCAATATTTTCAAACCCCTTAACAAAATATAACAAATCGGGAAAAAGAAAGTGGAAAAGGGGATTATTGATAAGCGTTTCCCAACGTTTTTGGCGGTACCTTTGCCCTCGCTTTTCATGTCTCTTAGTACTCGTTATCGCCCTTCTCTCTTCGTTTCCAAAAGTATGAGTGCCCTCTACCAATATTCTTATCCAGAGAACTGCACTCTCCCAACATATTAAAGACACGCCCGCACACAATACTGGGACGTTCATAAAATCAGAATCTTCAATTTGTCATTCCCGGCTATTTTATGTATTTTTGTATATTCTTAATTCAATAAGGGCTTTTTCGGTGGGAGTCAAGGTTACGCTCATACTCGCTTTTTTTTCTCACAGGCTATTGTGAAAATGTCTGACTAAAAGATTTGAGAATTTTTGACGCCCTGCTAACGTGAAAAAAACTTCCTGTAGGGATATTCTGCGCAACACTTTCGGCACTTTGGCTGCCGCCAAGAACTTTTTGAGAATATTAAAAATGTTTCAGTACGTTTTCATAGGTACTTCGAGTTTGCGGAGATATCCCGATATTGACAGTACCCAGCATATGCGGACAAGCAGGTTTATGTAAAACGTTGTAACGGCTTTTTTTATCCTACGCCTGAACGACGATAGTAAAGTCTCTCTCTTAAAAATACGTGAAGCGCTACCTGCGGACGCAACAAATCCAAAAACGAGTGATGACTTCTTTAATTTACAAAATGAAATCAAAATAAGGCCGTGTGTAGTTATAACACAGTATGTTTGCAAAAATTTAAGCGATTCTAGCACGTTTTCGTTACAACTGGATCTACTAAATGATCCATAACCTTGTACTGATTTTTAAGACGTTGCACGTTGAAAGGATTTCTCAATGAAAATTATCTGTAAATTATTGGAAAACGTACGGGCAAAGTATTCATTGAACAACTTATGACTAATGTAAAAATTATAATTGATGCTCTTACCATAATTGATCTGAGCTCCCAACAGTAAATGAGAAATAAATTGATGTTGAGTTCGCGCCCCGAAGGCACAACATGGATTGTACTGCCAGTCGTAACCATATGAGGAACTGAACAATGTCGTCGCGAGTGCCATAAGAAAAGACGCAGAACGTGTCTTACAACGGAAGGCAGTTGAAACAAAAGAGAGAGTGGATGTAAGAGCACTTACGGAAGTTATGGTACTCACAGGTCCTCTACCGGAACGAAAGGGCATGTTATCGTTTAACACTCCAACTAGTAAGTCCATATTTTTCTGTTCTTTTCTTAAATAGGGTAAGAGCATCAATAGTGGTCGTAATTAAGAACATTCTTATAGTTTTTCAAACTTCTTGAGTTACAATACGGACGAAACTATTTATTGAACAACTTTTATGATTAATGTGGAAATTAAAATTGTTATTGAATTAGTTCTAAGAAAACTTGATAGGTAATTAACACCTTTCTGAATAGATCTCCTTCCTAAAAATGGCAAAATTTTCAATTTGTTTTATTTTTTGTGTAATTTATTTCCAAACCTCTATTTTGATCCAGTAGTTTCCACTTGAAAATTGCAAACTTTTTATTAATATTCATATCCTTGACTCATTAATACCCTCTTGACGTCCTGGAGTTTTACGATACTAAGTCCAATAAAGTACGATTTCATATTACATTATTACAACGTCAATATTAATTATTACAACGCATCCTTTACAAATAAAAGGAAGGGAAATTAATGAAATCAATCAATTTTCTCCATTTAACAACCCCGCCACTAGTAGGCATAAGCTCCACGTTTTAGATGTTTGAAGCAAGTTGGGAGTAACCAATTCTTATTTTTCCAAGTTTGTGCTTGAAACGGCCACTAATGAAACAGTGGCCATTACTTGTATGTTTACTCTAATAAGTATGCAGTGCCTCTATTTTGTTGAAGTTTTAAATATCAGTACGGTGGTTTGTTTCACAGTTCACATACTCTTAGGGTAAATTTCCATAACTTTTTTTGTTATTTTTAGGTATCAGGAAAACCACCATATCCCTATTCCAAAAACATGGAAATTCAAAAGATGCAATTTCAAAATATCTTTGTAATAAGAATCAGAAAATAAGAAACAGTTCTATATTTAATGACTGGAATATTTAGACACGGTATTATAATCTGCTGATCATAGTACGGGTATATTATGTTGATTCTGGTTCCTCAGTTTGTCATTCCGACAACTTCAGGACATAAAACCGAAGGTTTCGGATTCACATTCCACATGAAACATGAGTGTTTTCACCTTGTGTTTAATTCATAGAACCGCCAGATGCTCTTTCATTCAGATCAGATTCATATCGTACACCGTTAATTCCTAATTGCCTGGTAAAACCAACGACCATAGTAGGTTAGTATATGTGGCCGACAACCTTCCGACATGGATGTTCTTTTGTGAAGAACTAGGAAAATGGATCACGGGATCGGTCAATTAATGGATTACACTAGTTTGCCAACGTTTCGGAATATTTTATTCCATCATCAGGGCTAACAAACAAAACACACAATCACAATAAATAAGGACAAACTCTTCTGAACAACAATATAAAAAAGACATGAATGAACATACATGTAGAAAAATAATTACACAGATAACTAAATAAATAAATAAATACATTATATACTGTATATCTAAGTCAAGGTCATATAAAGGATACACACCTTACTAATACATATACTGGTCAACCATAATGTTTCTCCACAGCACAACTCCAATACAGAGTTGCTGAAGCACCCACGTCCATAGCAGGTCCGACCAACCTATGGACGTGGGTGCTTCAGCAACTCTGTATTGGAGTTGTGCTGTGGAGAAACATTATGGTTGACCAGTATATGTATTAGTAAGCCCTGATGATGGAATAAAATATTCCGAAACGTTGGCAAACTAGTGTAATCCATTAATTGACCGATCCCGTGATCCATTTTCCTATTACTTATTAACGGTCGTGATTTCTACAATGGTCAATTTGTGAAGAACGATACACCAATCTCTTTAAGAACACTCTTTTGTATCCATTCCGTGAATTAATTAAAAATAGCAATTCCGATTCACCAATTTACTAGATATCTCTAATTATTTTTTGAGGATATAACCTTAAAGGTTCATTACTCGTCTCATTACGTCTAGGCTATAATGCATGTGACCTCGGAGCCGAGATGTCAGGATAGTATATGATTCGAGAGTATGTATGTAATATTTCCGCGCCCTTGATAACTCACAAAGAATATCCACGGAATCCAACACTCCTAGTATCCTTATGTTCTTACTACGTGTTAAAAACATTCAAAACAAGTGCAAATGTAGCAGAATCCTAATTCAGAAAGTATAAAAAATAACTGTTTTCGACATTTCTGTTGCCTTAAGTAGGAAGTAGAACGGCATCGCACAGTAGAACAAAGGAGCCACGCGATAACACCATGGGCAAAGTTTAGTAATACATTGAATCAACTATAACATCTACATTTTGTTATCTAAAAGAGTCCTGCGTCTCCATTTGTGATACAAGTAGGAACGTAGAAGGCAACATAGTGTAGGTGTCAAGCGTGTTATCGCCCGCCATCTTGGTTTCGCTTCCCAATGCTTTGTGATCCGTACTAAAGTCCACAGAAATGCAAAAAATATACTATTTTATATCGATTTTTGATATAGAGTTCTGCGATTAAAATGTTCACGATTTTTATGGTTAAGAAATACAATTTTAAATGCGAAGGCTTTTAAAATTTCACCTCGACCGGGTCTCATCATCAAGAAGAGTGCTAAGACCAAATGCATAGCCTGTGTCGCCCTATTGTATCATAGTTGCACCAAAAAAATAAAATATTTCAAAAATCGTTATTATAAAGAACGTTAAGAAATACGTTAAGACAATCTGTTTAAACAAAGTACTGTATTTTTAAAAAAATTAATATGTTTGAAAAACTAGTGGATAAATTATATTGTCTGAAGCACCGTCTTCGGCTACGAAGTAAAACCGTTCACAAATAAAATAATTTTTGACGTATGTCGTTTTTCTTGTGCACCAATCAAACATCAAAGGTGTCAAGACATACGAATACAATTTTGAAGCAATTCGGAAAGTTTATACCGTAGATGTTCCTTGTACTTACGACTTATTCTGATGTCAGTGCCTAATATCCATACCAGGAAGGGTGAACGATTTAGATATGTGATTACGAAAAGGTGATGGAGCAGTGTTGGAAGGAGAGGCACGGCAAACTGAGAACTCCGGGGAAACCTGTGGTGAACCCGGTCTGCCCACCGCACATTCCACCTGCATCGACCGGGATTTGTTCGCCCGGGCCACATGTCGCAAGGGGCCCGCTTCGCCACGGGTAGTGATGCCAAAGTTTAGCAAAACATCGATACATTTCCAAAAAGGTTTGCGATGGCGATGAAAACATCAATTGATTGATTGTAAATGATGCCGCGCGCGTCAACTTCTAGGGTCATCCCAGGGTTTTTCTACAACCAGGTATCTCCCACCAGCTGGGCACCGCCCCAGCCGGGAAAAAGCTCTAAGCTCCTTGCTGGTCTCCCGACGTGTGTGATAGTATAGTAAATGTAAGTGGAAGTGAGTGTAGGTAAGGAGTGAGGATAGGACAAGGAAGGAGAAAGAAAGAACGTCCGTGGTCCATTTGATGGGGTACTGCTCCGGCAATCGCCTGATATTGATCGGAGAAACCACGGAAAACTACCGACAAGCCGGCAGCTCGAATTCCGCTCCAGACAGGGACTGAATTCCGCTCTATACCTGACAAATTAGTGTCGAAAATCCTGCCACCGTCGGAACTCTAAACTAAAACCTCCCAGTCAGAGGGACTGCCCTGTAGTTGATGCCCCGAGCCTCCTCTCCTAGTTTTCTGCTCGATTGATTGATTGATTTTTTCGTGTTTCCGGGCGCGTCAACTGCTTCGGTCATTAGTCCCGTTAGTGTAGTGCATTTTTTTTCTCGGGAGATGGCGGTGATCTCCCCCCGCTGGATGGCGAGATCCGGCGCCGACCTACCGTCGGCTAGTGGGGTTTCCCCCTAACCAGGACTCTCCCACCAACGGGGCACCGCCCCAGTCGGGACAAGCTCTAAGCTCCAGACCGGTCTCCCGGAATATGTGGTAGTGTAGTGCATGTTAGTGTGTGTGTGTGTAAGGGGAAAGGATAGGACAAGGAAGAGGAAGGACAGATCGCGCGCGGTCCGTGGCCCGTTTGGTAGGGTACTGCTCCGGCATTCGCCTGGTGTTGATCGGAGAAACCACGGAAAACTACCGATCAGAGTAGCCGGCCGCTAGAATTCTCCTCCAGACAGCGACTGAATTCGACCTAGCTGAAAAGCTAGTGTCGAAAATCCTGCCGCCGTGGGGAGTGGGAACCTAGGACCTCCCGGTCAGAGGCGCTGCAGTGACATCAGTTGATGCACTGAGCTACCGCTACCGGTTTTTCTGCTGGAAAATATTGATGTTTTAAGGAGATAGATTCTTTTGGCATCCGTAGCCACGGCTCGCGTGTTCCTCGCGTGCATCGCCTGCATTGCCCGGGCAATGCTTCGAGGGAGGATTCGCGTGCTGCTGCGCTCTGGACCGGTGGCGCGTGCGTGCGTGTGCATCGCCGGCCGGCTGACCGGCCGTCCCGCGCGCCCCACTCTCCCTGGCGGACGAGATATCGACCATTAATTCGTGGAGACGGTGGCCAGCCCGGGGGCACCGACTGGCCTCTTTCTCCCGGCGCGCCCCCTGCCCCCGCCACCCACCCGCGGCGCCATCTCGCGCGCCACCAATTAGGGAGCGCGCCAAAAATCGCACAGCGTTTTCCGTGTTCAGCTGGAGACGGATTGAAAGTACGGATGCGACATCAATGTCGACGTTTACATCGATGTTTTTATCAAACAATCGATGTTTTAATCATTCAGTCGATGCTTTTATCATTCAATCAATGCTTTTATCAATCAATCGATGTTTTTATCGAATCAATCAATCGATGTTCTTATCAATCAATCGATGTTCTTATCAATCAATCGATGTTCTTATCAATCAATCGATATTTTTATAAAATCTTTGTTTTTATAAAAACGATGTTTATTAAAAATCGTGTTTATAAAATCTTTGTTTTTATAAAATCAATGCTTTTTAAAAAAATCGTTGTTTATAAAATCTTTGTTTTTATAAAATCGTTGTTTTTTATTAAATCGATGTATTTATAAAACCATTGATGTATTTAACAGGATGTTTTGCTAACATCGATGTTTTTACATGTTCAATTTTTTTAATGACAAACGTCAAACGTCATGACAAAATTTTATAATAACTTTTAGATATCCATATATTTTTCTGACCAAAATGACCAAGACGGAAATAAAAAATAAAAAGAACGTTTTCGTCAGTAAGGATCCTATATTATTTTTGAATTACCGAATCGGATAATACAAGTTTTGTTAATTGATGTGATAATTTTTTATAAGTTAATTTTCAAATAAAAATAAACAAGAGCACTATGAAATTAATTGCCTTCGTGCAAACTTCAAAAATTACTAATCCACATTTAAAAACGTCGATGGTTTTAAGCCAACGCTTAATTAACATCGATCTTTTAATTGTAAGCATCGATGTTTAGAAAATCGTTGTTATGTTGGTGATATTGCAACCCAAGTTCAAGTCTGAGATCTGGAGAACATGTAGCAAAAACACTTCTTCGATTAGGAAATGTATCAATGGGTGCGAAATAACAATCTACATTTTTTTAAATTAATGTATAATTATTTATTTTACAATATTTTTGTTAATGTTTGCATATTACAATAAAATATTTACGACAATTGCACATTAATTTCTACAAAATAGAAACACTTTGGTTCTGCATGCGAACTTTCTGGATCCACGCCTGGTGTGTAGCGGACTTTCACCTGTGTGACCACCCACACGCGCCATACTCTCGTGATGTTACCTTCAAAAAACGCTACCCGTGCGCAAATAATCTGGTGGGCGGTAGGTTCTTACCTAATACGACGAACTGGAAGCTGATGAAATACATTTCTAATATTTAAATTCGGACATACTGTACGATGTAGATATGTAAAATACTCGAAAAATAGTCGAATGAATGTGACACGATAAATAGTACACCATTCGACAGAGTGCTGAATTAATAAAAATAAATAAATGTAAGGAAGTATGGAAATATCCACTTTACTGTGGGGAGCAATTTTTGAAACCATTGAAAATACCAGGAAAGACATATACTTAATTATCTAAAATGATATAAATAACAATACAAATTACATCAAATGAATTTGCTTGTTAAGGGGTCTGTCAGAAATGAACTTGCCAAGGAATTTCTATTGCGTAATACTTCCATTCATACTTCTCATTTGTGATCTTACGTAAAGAATGAATTCGTTTTTTTCAGAGATTCAAGACAGATTTATGCACGAGGCAGTAATGTGTATGACACGAAAGTTAAAAGACCAAACTCTGCGCTCTGATTGTATTATAAATATTATCATCAACGATCAGGAGCAGTACCATCATTAAAAAAGTCTTGTCTTACATCCGTTGCAGTTCTCTCCGGCGCGATCTGACCCCTTGCCTTTCTCCGCGACTCGACAGGCCGACGCCGCGTCCTCGATATCCGGCGACGTCGCGACGCCTGGCGTCGCATAGCGTCCTCCTCTGCCTCTCTCCCCTTCAATCCCTCACCCGCCTCGTCCCACGGATCGGCTGGCCGTGGCGCGACTAGTGATGGCAAATTTTAGTAAAACATCAATACATCGATGTTTCGATACATCGCTAAAGGGTTTTCGATGTCAATGAAAAAATCGACGTAAAAACATCAATGTTTTAACTATAGACTAAAAAACATGCTATTGTCCTATCCATTTTTAATTACAGTACTAAAAGAGATGCATCTTATTGTTTGGTTACCAGCATGTTAGAAGTAGGTTAATAAAAATTATTATCGAATGTAATGAATAAATTAACAATAAAGAACATCGTGTTTCGCTATTTTACCCTTTAATCACTTCCATTCGTACTTCATCGAAATAAAACCTACAATTCCCTCAGATTGCACAGGCGAAATGTGCAGTGTGATAAAGAGAATGACGCAAAACAACGATATTGCTCTACAACTCTGCTATTCTGCAACGTGCCCATTGCTCTGCTACTCTACAACGTGCCTAAACCCCTTTATAAATTAAGATTAAAAAATAAAAATTAAAAAACATCGATGTTTTTGCAACAAAATATCGATGTGAACAAAACATCGACAGCAAAAATATCGATGTTAATATATCGATGTTAATATATCGATGTTAATATATCGATGTTAATATATCGATGTTAATATATCGATGTTAATATATCGATGTTAATATATCGATGTTAATATATCGATGTTAATATATCGATGTTAATATATCGATGTTAATATATCGATGTTAATATATCGATGTTAATATATCGATGTTAATATATCGATGTTAATATATCGATGTTAATACATCGATGTTAATACATCGATGTTAATATATCGATGTTAATATATCGATGTTAATATATCGATGTTAATATATCGATGTTAATATATCGATGTTAATATATCGATGTTAATATATCGATGTTAATATATCGATGTTAATATATCGATGTTAATATATCGATGTTAATATTTCGATGTTAATATTTCGATGTTAATATTTCGATGTTAATATTTCGATGTTAATATTTCGATGTTAATATTTCGATGTTAATATTTCGATGTTAATATTTCGATGTTTGTGGTGAAAAACATCGATTTTTTCTCTTTTTCTTTTTCTTTTTCTTTTCTTTTGCCATCCCTACGTACGACGCGCCGGATCCACGCTGCAGCGGCGCGCAGCGCAGAGGACGACGAAAGTGCGACCTGCGTCAGCACTCGCCGCCAACCGCCTGCGTAGGCGCCACCGCGCGTCGCTCAGGGCCACGCAGCAGGTGCCGTTCGCGTTGCCAGTCCCGTAGGCTCGCGAATGATTCAGGAGATGAACTGACGATACACGAGCGTCACAGAACGGGTCGTGATATGCACGGGTGAATTGGAAATATGTGAGTGTTGGAGGGCTAAGAATATCGTTTTCCTGCTAAACGCTGCAAGCGAATTGACGCAGACTCATCGATACCGCCGCGGAAGCTAAGCTCGTTGGCACAAACAGAGACGCATAATATAAACTCCCGAACACTTCCTTGGAGATGTACATATCATATTTCTAAGAGTACAGTCAATGCAAATTAAATGGGCTACATTGGTTTTTGCTGATTTATGTATTATAGCTTCCTCTTAAATACAAATTGAATCGCGCATTGGAACCAAAATTCCAAGTCGCGTTAGGCTGGCCTTCGAACCTAAAAACATTGATAAAATGGAATACAATAAGGTATTTTTTTAAAAAGATGAAGAAACGAGAATTTGGTTGGGAAACTGATTTTTTTATTGTATTTTATCAGCAACTATTTGCATAAGTTGAAATACGTGATCGTATTAAGAAAGATGCTTGTTTCGATTAAGTAAGCAAGTTTTAAAGACGACGCAAGTGAGACAAATTGCCATTTAGATGCTTAAGGACCAACTCCTCGCTCCCTCTCTAATAGCAAGATTTCAAACACTACCATGAGCGTGGGAGCACGTGCAAGGAAGAAATATTCGCGGACTGAGGGTCATGCTGTGAACCCAATCGCTGAGTCTTTTTTTTTCTTTATGTGACAATCCCTTCTTTGATGATAATCGCAGTATTTGGTTCTTTCCGATCGAAAAATCTGAGAATTTCTAATCCTTGACCTATGATATTTAGGTCATATTGCACATTTTAGAAGAACATTGGCGAAGCTACTAACTTAGCTTTTATCTTACAAGAAAGAGTGACAGAGTTAGCTGGGAGAACGAAGGAAATGATGTATCTTATTTCAATGCCTCGGCATACGCCGAGTCAGAGATTTCTGGCCCTGCATTTCCCCACCCCCCACCATTTGGAAGTCTGGGAAAAATATTCCAAGATACTTCGAATGAGCGCCTTGTGTTCATCATTCAGTCTGTGGCGAGTCCCCGTGTTATAGTAACACTCAGGTACTTGCAAGTATCATTCGAACCATGTGAGTTGTGAGGTTGCTGACAAGCCCACGTGTGAAATCAAGTTAGTATATGTGTATTTTATGTAAAATTGTTATCTAATATAGCTCAATCAAATCAATAACTAATATAGCTCAATCAAATCAATAACTAATATAGTTCAATCAAATCAATAACTAATATAGTTCAATCAAATCAATAACTAATATAGTTCAATCAAATCAATAACTAATATAACTAATATATATATCAGTCGGCTTATGAACGCATTTATGGGTCGCGTCTGAAAAACGTCAGTGTTAATACGTGACACATTTAGTATACAAGTACATTTAATTTTATTTCGATAAGAAAAGTGTTCAAAGGGGAAATCATTTACCCGTCGAAATGTTTGTGCAGAGTGGTGCATTGTTTCAACTACAGGAACTTTCAATGAAAGTGGAAACAGATGATCAGAAGGTAAATTAAAAATGTCAAGCAAGGAAAAAATGTTTTCTTTAGTTTTAAAGTTATTATTCACTTCACTTTGTTTGGTGATTCTGTACTTTATAATGGCAATTGCATACAATATAATACGTATGGTGATAATTATTTAATAACTCTTTAAAGCAAATAAATACTTCATTTAATTTTTTAAGAATTTGATTGAGGGTTTCTACCTTTTAGTAATCGGTGTTGTTTACGGTGTTACGTGTCGTTTCTTCATAAAAATATCCACACAGTGTTATTTTCTCATACATAGTATTATTTCATTCAATTCCATATTCAACAATAAATAAAACGAACGTACGTGTTGCCACAAAATGTCTAAGAGGATTCATGATACAAAACTCTACTCCCGAGTACTTGCTAGAGAGATAAAGGTCGCGAGTATCTTACAAAGAACAAATATAAAGAAATGCGAATGCAATAAGCAGGAAAAGTTGTGTTCTCGAGTCTGGGAAACCAGTAAAAGGCTTTAATTCCAAAGACATTGAGTAGACCATTGCTAATGCTCCCCTTCAATTTATTCTGCACGGCAAATTACAGCTTTGTTAGTATTTAAACGTCACACACAATCTTTATTGTATTTGAGGAAATGTGACACATATTTTTCGTGTCGACATCAACATCGATACTGCATATTCATCTCATTCATGAATCAAGAGCTGAATATTGGTCGTGGACATTGTCTTTCAATATTTAATGGCAAAAATCTATATCGTTCGTGGGCTGCAATAGCGGCGAACTCGATGAGCAGGTGAACGAAATTCAACATGGGTAACCGTGAATGCTCTTCGAGCACGATTGTCACACGCACAAGCCACCAATCGCATAGCAACAGTTGACCGTTGCAGAGCTCCAGCCGCTCTCGCAACCACCCACCCACTCTGCAACTCGTCCACTGGCGATCAGGAGGAGAGAATTTGAACGATTGGTGAGGACGCTTCCGCTACACCTCCTTTCAAGCTCCGCCTTGAAAATTCTAATGCCCACCGAACTTAATATCCTGAAAAGTATGTGATGGATCACTCATTGTTTCCAATGCAATCTCAATTATTCTCTAAACTCTTCTCCCTTCTAATAATCTCGGTCATATGTAAGTAAAATGGTAGGATAGGGATTCTGGAGCTAAAGAAGTCTTGCACTTCCCTTGCACGTCACATTTTTTTAAATTTTATTTTATTTTTTGACGGTCATTAGACCAATTTTTGTCTCAAGATATACTCAATCTTGAGACCCAATCTCGAAACGCATTACCAGCCTATCACTTTTGGAATTCTTGTTTCATTATCAAGATAGATATTTTAATCTCTAATATGGTTATTTTTGGTCACTAACTATCATCAACAATAATTACAATGTGCTTATTACTACACTTAAAATATAAACACCGTGTTTCGGCCATTCGTTCTTATTCTGTAACATTTCGTCGAATGAACCGTCTCACTGCTTCCTCGTGAGTCACACGTGTTAGGCTTGTACGTTATCAGAATGTACACGTGTAATTAAGCGATCCTTTAAAGCAGGACTGACATAGCCGAGCGACGTTTCTGATAACAATGTCTCCTTTGTACTGACGTCTCCAGTGCAAAAATTCACACCAACGTTGTGTCATGTTTGGTGAAATCCACAATTCCACGAACGACCTTCTCAAGGAAACACGCTTGCAAATATGCAGTCTTTTCCCTTTAAACTTCGACACTACATGTTCATCACCTAGTAGTAAATGATACGATATAATGGCACTTCAGATCGTTTGAGTCACTATCTTTTAATCATACGTATTCGTAAGAGGTTAAAATCAATGGAATGGATGTATTTGGCATTTTAGGATCGGGTTAATCTAATTTTTGCCAGCTAGCGGTGTTCCCATGTCTGGGATCTGTTTTTATGTATTATACACGTCTCGGGGTAAGGGAGGCATGTGGCGAGTATGACGTGTTATCATCACCGTACTTAGCGTACTTGGCCTGCCTGAGCTTGTTATTTCGTAACACTGCTACAGAAACGGACGATTTGTATTAGGCAACAGATATTTTGTCCCGGCCGGGAATCAAATCTGAGACCGCCTCACAGAAAGCTGTCACGGTATCCATGAGCCACCCGAGGGGCAAAGATAACGGTAATATTCTAAATATTACTGTTTAATTCACGCCGCTAACTACGCAAATACCGCCAACCACGCAAATACCGCCAACCACGCAAATACCGCCAACCACGCAAATATCGCCAACCACACAAATACCGCCAACCACGCAAATACCGCCTACCACACAAATACCATCAACCACGCCAACCCCACTAACTTATCGAACCAACCTCTTCAACAAATCCACCAACTCCTTGAACTCCCTCTAGTCCACCTACAGCACATCACTTGCTAAATCTTCCTGTCCGTTTCCTCCATCGCTTGCGCCTATGCCGACCGCGTCGCGTCGCGTCGCGTCGCGTCGCGTCGCGTCGCATCGCATCGCGTCGCGTCGCATCGCGTCGCATCGCGTCGCATCGCGTCGCATCGCGTCGCATCGCGTCGCATCGCGTCGCATCGCGTCGCATCGCGTCGCATCGCGTCGCACCGCGTCGCATCGCGTCGCATCGCGTCGCATCGCGTCGCATCGCGTCGCATCGCGTCGCATCGCGTCGCATCGCGTCGCATCGCGTCGCATCGCGTCGCATCGCGTCGCATCGCGTCGCATCGCGTCGCGTCGCGTCGCGTCGCGTCGCGTCGCGTCGCGTCGCATCGCGTCGCATCGCGTCGCATCGCGTCGCATCGCGTCGCCGCTGCCCCACTTCCCGGGTGAGAACGGGCAGGCGCAGCTTCCCGCGGACGCCTTTGTGAAGCGGCTCGCGGCGCGGGGAGCGTTTTCTCGCCGTCTCCGGCGACGACGCGCCAGGGAAAGAAAGTGATCTGCGCGCAGATAGCCTAACCGCCCGCTAACTGCCCGTAAACACGTGTGTGTACGTACTTTCTGGGTCACTGCGCTCACTTACCTTTTACTCGCCGCAGCATGTATGCGAGTGATTTGTTTTATCTCCTTGTGATACGACGGAGCTTCGTGGAAAGGGCGCTGTCCGCACGATTTTCTGGAGTAGAGTAATGTAGAGTGCGTCGTAAATTGGCGTGAAAATAAGGCTGCGGCGAGCGCGTTTAGTGCGAGGAACCTTGACCGCCGAAGATCGTTTTCTGAGTTATGGCGAAGTGCAGATGAATGGAGCGATTTAGCTTTCACTCGCCTTTTCATTGTTCGCAGACAAGGTATTATTCTGACCTTGAAAATAGTTTGTTGCGATTTCTGATCAACAAAAAGGTTCTGATGCAGGTGTAGAGTTTACATCAATAAAATAGGAAAACATTTTACTCAAAAGGTCACATTCACGAATATAATTTTAATCTATTTATGTTGTTTATATTATAGAAATATTTTATGAAATGCAAAAATGAATATCTTCAATCAATCTCTTTCAATGGAAGAATAATAGAAGAATAATATCAATAGTTCGGTAGGAACCTTTGGATCTCTCACAGTATTATTCGTATCGGAAATTTTTTACTGCTCTGCCGTCAAATCCTCCCGTTTTTTAAAGTCGTGAAGTTAGACAAGATATTACAAGAAGATTCATCAGATGGTAAAAGTAATATTTACTACAAATACTATGCAATCCGCTCCCATTTACTCCACATTTTACGTATCGAAAAATCGTCCGTTAATTGAAATTTTAATAAAAAGCTAAAATCATGCTTTTTCTTTGAAATGCTTTGTAAATTACAGTACAATATTCTTTAAAGAGCTGATCTGCAGTACTTTTAATAATTTGCAATTACAAAACATTAATTATTTTAATAGACCATAATTAGGCGGACCCTTTAAGTTCGTTTGTGATTAAACCGTTTTCAGTTCATTTGAAGATTTTAAATGTACCAATTCATTAACAATGAGATGAAAACGCTGTAAGGCGGAAAAGCATGCTCTCGCAACAACCACATTATATTAGACTTCCAAGGGAAGAATACGGAGGAACTAGTGATGCTACAGAATGACAGATTCTTATAATGACAGTATCTTTTTCTCAATCCCTTTATTCTGGGCTAGCTTTTCTGATTTCCTCCACTCTGTTAGCGGTGGCTACCTATCGGCGCTTCTACTCCCTAATAGTGAAAATGAAATATTACTCTGATAATATTATACGAGAGTAAATGCTGGTCCTAAGTGCAAATTTTCATTCAAACATTTGGAGTCATTTCTGAGAAATTGTCGTTTCTGAAAATACGCAATTTTGAACTCATTTTCACAGAAAAGTTTTGAGTTTTCCTCAAACTTCAAAATGAATCATTTGAAGAACCTATACTCAAAAGTGCAATGTATAAAAATATCCATAACATGCCAGATACTTAAACAGTCCTCACTTAAGGATGCTTTAAAAAGTTATATTTATCAAGGACACACAAAACATGGATTCTAGCTACAGAATGTTAGAGGAAGTAATTTTCTACATATCCGAACAAGAACTATCCACTTTTTAGGTATCAGGTACCTACATTACGTCTTTTCAGTTGAAAAATAGACGTTTTCACTACAGCATTACATAACTTTCTCGATACTATCAATGTAGTAAACGAGAAATTAAAAATTCGTAGGCTCTCCCCTTCAACGTCCGTTCATGACTCGCGTTATTCCTTCCACTTCCTAGATACTCAACAACTCCTTCATCGTGGGGTAAATACACTGGTGACGTAATAACTTGGTTGTCATTGGCTCACACCTTTCGATACTCCATATTCTCGACCTCACACTTCGATTATGCCTGACTGCGCTTCGAAACAAAATAATCGCAACCGAACCCAAACAAACGAAGATGCGCGTTTCCTGGATAACACATTCCAACTTCTGCCCAACTTCACCTTCGGAGCAGTCAATGGCCTGCCCATCCAATTACGATCCGCTACACGCAACCGGTTGGTCAACGCGACCGGCGCCGGCGGCCGGATATACCGCGCGCAATAAAAACCCGGCCGGCACGGCGCGGTTATCGCAAGCGTCTTCCGCACAGAGCCAACAGGCCTCTGCATTAGTGCTGCGACATCGATGCTCAAAATTAAAATATCCATGTTAATTTGGATTGATTGATTGATTTTTTCGTGTTTCTGGGCGCGTCAACTGCTTCGGTCATTAGTCCCGTTAGTGTAATGCATGTTTTTTTCTCGGGAGATGGCAGTGATCTTACCCCGTTGGATGGCGAGATCCGGCGCCGACCTACCGTCGACTAGTGGGGTTTCCCCCTAACCAGGACTCTCCCACCAACAGGGCACCGCCCCAGTCGGGACAAGCTCTAAGCTCACGACCAGTCTCCCGGAATATGTGGTAGTGTAGTGCATGTTAGTGTAAGTGTGTGTGTAAGGGGAGAGGATAGGACAAGGAAGAGGAAGGGCAGATCGCGCGCGGTCCGTGGCCCGTTTGGTAGGGTACTGCTCCGGCATTCGCCTGGTGTTGATCGGAGCAACCACGGAAAACTACCGATCAGAGCAGCCGGCCGCTAGAATTCTCCTCCAGACAGCAGCTGAATTCGACCTAGCTGAAAAGCTAGTGTCGAAAATCCTGCCGCCGTCAGGACTCGAACCCAGGACCTCCCGGTTAGAGGCGCTGCAGTAACATCAGTTGATGCACTGAGCTACCGCTACCGGTTGTTAATTTGGAGGTTTTGCACGTCTTAGCGGGCAACAATCGATTGCAATCTCGATCTTCTGCGCATTCCACAGATGCACAAAAGTAGGGAGTTGGTGCACGCCATGGCGGCAGCACTATCAATCTTGTGCGCATGCGCAGATACACTAAAGTGATGTGAAACTTGAACTGCGCGTGCGCAGAAGATCGATAGGGCTGTAACGTTCTAGGGCGCACAAACTCCTTAATGATGCGAAACTTGAACTGCGCTTGCGCGGAAGATCGGTGATTGTTTTAATGTTCGAGGGTGCAAAAACTTCGAGGGTGCGAAAATCTACCATCAACAAAAAACCATCGATGTTTTAAAGTTGGTTTTGTAACTTCTAATATTAAATTCGTGCGCAACAAAATTGTTGTTTAATTTGACAGTTGTCAGGCATATTAATTATAGATCAAATTTAACTGACAAAATTAAAAACGCCTATCCACGTGCAAAATACGAGAAGAGACGAAGGAAATGCCAGGGCATTTGGATCACCTCGGGCGCGGCATAGTCTGTTCGATGGAGGTAGTGCAAACATCGAGAGTTTGGGTCGAACACGTAGACAGTGGTGCCGTCAGTTATTATTTAATAATTTAACAAATTTGTACAAATTTGTGATTATGAGCATTTTACATCCACGAACAAAACCTCGAAGAAGTAAAAACATCGAACCCCAAACATCGGTGTTCAAAAACATCCCTACTCGGAGTTATGGGCCTGATCAAAGAGAAGGGTATAACATGCACACGATACAATGGAATTGCAGTGTAGCCAATGAGAACGCTGGGGCCAAGTGACGCAACGTGAGCCCTGATGAGGAATTTTGAGAGGAGTCAGAGAGGGTATTCGGTTGAAATTAACTTGTAACAATTCAGAGCATATTTGTTTGCTTGCAATGGACGGCAATTGGTGATTGAGTTTTGCGTAGTTGCTTTTATGATATGAAATGTGCAGGATCATCACCGTTTTTCACTCCATTTTCTTTAAAATTGAACATTTTAAAGATAAAACGAAAGATGAAAAATTGCATAGAAACAATGTGAACATAAATTAATTTGTAACCATTTGTAATAATAATTTGTTATCCACGGAGTAAAGGCCTTAGTGGAAAAAAAACACTTCAATGAGAAACATAGGTGAAAATAGATACGTGAAATTCAGGGCTGTGGATTAATTTTCTTCCTCATCACGAGACAATGAATATTCGAGATCGTTTTGTTGAAGATACGCGGAAATGAGGTTAGAAGAGAAGCAATGGTGTTTCCTCATTAGTGAGTACATTTCTTATCCTCTTAGTCACAGGAACGGTCAATGGACCCAAGGTCTGTCGACGGACCTTGCCTCAGACTAACTTTCCCATCCCCTCCCCTCCGGAAATTTTGGATTAGAAATCGTTTTACAATCTCACTTTGATATCTTCATACCTTTATCCGTCCACGAGCGATACCAGCATTTTTCTTCTTTTTCTTCTTCCAGTACCGAAATTTGACATCTGAGCATAGAGGAAAGACTGGTCAATATAAAACAGTGAACGTCGATTTAGATGATTATGCCAGTGCATTTGTCATTGCCTACTACCCGAACCACGCAGAGACGTCGCCACAGTACTTTTTAAATCTACAAGGAATTCTATTAATATCCAAAAAAATCAACTCTCTCTCTCTTCTGCGTACGAAGTTAACACCTACAGCTTTTTGGCTTTTTTTACGATTATTTGTGTTTGCAAGGGTCTGTCTAACCCGTATGTAACATATAACCATATTTACTGACAAAAAACATGGATTCTGTCTACACCACGCGTAAGAGGATTTTTTTCTAAATTTAGCAACAGGATTTATCCACTTTTTCGTTACCTGAGGCCGGCAATAAGAGTTTTCTGGACGAAAATTCGCCGTTTTCCGGCGCACAATTACAAAACTTTCTCTTCTTACGAAGTATTCGTAAGACAAAAAGTAAAAATAATCTGAATAGGTAAGTTCGCTTGTCTAGTGAAGTTGCAGGCGCCCGCGGCTAATCTTGCGAATGGTCTTGGCTGTCCGGTTAGCGCCTTGTCGACGCTGTGAGATCGACCCTGGCAGCCAAGAGCATTCGCGAGTTCACGTGTCGGCCTCTTCTCAAAAGGAATTTCTGTGTATGTCACTGAAGTGTTGTCGGCCTTTACCAAACAGACTTGAAGGGATTCATTCCAAGCTACCGAAGGAACCTTCAGGCTGGCGGACTTGCACAATGGAGTCTTAATAGAAACAAACGGATATTACATGTATTCTTAATTCAGATTACACACACATTTAAAGAGCGTAATTTACTACATACAAGTACAAGAAAAATAGATTACACTAGTCGACAGTGATTTTGTTAAAAGCCTAACTGTAGCTGTTTCTTATGTATTTTGCTACGCTAAAGCCGAATACTACCAAAAAATTGCCAACCGGGCTCAGTTTTCGTGTTATCGCACCTATACCGAAATGACATATACATCACTGATAGTTTACGTGTCTATGCTGAAACGCTAGTTGTTTGCAGATTTATTACAAGACGTTGGTCGCAAGTAATGTACAATATTCTAGATTCCACTCAAGATATGAAATAGATGCCACACAGGTCAAATCGATTGAGCAACTTCGGACATTGCGAAGTGAAGTGCATTGAATCTGGTATCATGCCTGTTCTCACAACGATGACCTTCCAATCCCAGCATCACCGGACAATTGGAGTTTATATTCCGAAAATTCTGTCGATGAAGATTTAAAGGTAGGTACCGAAACGAACGACAATGAAAACCCAGGTTTAGGTGGAATATCTACAGAATGTCTTAAGACTCAATCAATGAGAATAAAAAGATCTCGTTCGTGATTTAAACTCGTCCATGAATCAGCTACAGAAACTTGCTACCGAATCTACAATACCAGCCAGGAATCGTGGAATGTATACGGCGATTTGACGGTTATCGCACTTTTGTTGCGTCTCCAACAAGGATACACAAAATTTTGTTGTTTGTATGCGAGTAGGATAGCAGATATTGCAAAAATGATTTTGTAAAGAAGCACTAACCTCAACGTCATCTGATTCCTGGACAAAAAATGAAACTTCGCAACCCCTTGTAATGCTGTACACTCATATCTTCCTCCCTTGCACATCAAACTCTAATTGAGGAACATTTTGTGAAGGTGATGGATAAAAAGAGGCCAGGTGTCCCGTACTTCAAGAACAAAATTCCCGAGGATCAGTGAGGCAAAACTAAAGGGGGTTATATTTGTAAGATCACCAATTAAGGAGCTTATGAAGGATTATGACTTTCAGGCAAATTTGAAGTGTTGAACAGGCTGCATGGATGTTGCTTCAAAAGGTAACGAAATTCCTTGATAACAGAAAAGCTGAGACCTCTGGAGAACTAGTGTCGGAATTGCTCTGGGATGTAACATGTTCCTTAATATATATTTTCTGGATTCACATTGAGACTTCTTTCCCGAAAATCTCGGTGCTGTGATCGACAAACACGGTGAGCGATTCCACCAAGACACTGTAACAGTGGAAAATGTTATAAGGGCAAATGGAATTACAATATGCTTGTAGACTGTTGCTGAGCACTAAAAAGGATATACCCAAGCGAAATACAGTAAACAATCATTCAAAATTACATTTAGTTGAGGCTATTATATGTAAGCAAGGTAAACAAAACAAATAGCTTAACAACGTACGTACTTTTTAATTGCCTGTTACAAAGAAACCTTGTCCGTTACAAATAAATGCTCTACAAATTTGAAATCAGAATACTATATTTTTCCACAAGAAACAGCCATTATATTCTCTTTAACAGACAAAAAGGTAAATTGTGTCGACCAGTGTTATTTGTGTTTTAGTTATCAACTTCACGAATACTTTTTCCTAACACTCCATTTTTATTTGTATTATCTTTATTTTTATTATTTTTATTTATTTATTTATTTTACATTTTTATGTACGATAATTGTTGCATTACTGAACGCAAATAATTATCAATTATACTGCTCCAATGAATGGGTCGCGCATTGAGTAAATTTGAACTAATGGAGACTTGCATGGCAAGGGTGCGTCCTGCAAAAATGATGTGCTGTTTCAGGAACACAATTACAATGAAGAGAAGCAAAAGAACAAATGATTGAACAATACAGGAAAATAGAGCGTTATTACAAATAGAAATTAACTTCAATATTTCATAAAAATCAAGAGAAAAAAAAGGAAACGAAAAAAAAGTCTAGTGATGGAGGCCACGAAATCCTTCCGCAAAGAACGGAAGCCCGGACACTTTGCTGCGCCGAATGCTGGAACGCCGACCACAAAGAATCGGCGGAACACGCTGAGGCCGTCTGTCGGCTGCACCCTCACAAAGGGGCTGGCCGAGGGTATTTCCCGGCCAGGATGTGAAGAACGGGTCACCGTATCAGTGGCCTTCGCCTGTCTTGGTCGCGCGTGCCCGGAAGGCGCTGATTATGAGATGGAGGAACGTGACCGTTCCGCTCCGCAGCCCTCCCTTCTGCTGGCGGCATGCGCGCAACAGTCGCCGAACGCCATGTGGGTCGACTGCGCAAACCGACAATGGAAACAAAACGTTGCGCGCCGCGTTTCGTTTTCCGTGTTCGCTATGAGTAGCACACGTTCACAAAACGAGGGGGAAAGTTTAAGGAAAAAAATGTTTTTCTGAATTTTTAAATGCCTTCTCTGCTTCTGTTTTGGCAATGGAACGAGACGATGTGTAAAATCGTGTTGACACCCAATTCTAATTATTGTTAAAGCAACTAATATTCGTTTTCGGTGATTGAATATTCTGTTATTGAGCTTAACAGATTTTTTTAGAAGTAAGTTTCTTTAAAATCCTCCTCAGCATGAAAATAGTGTCGTTTTTTGCATGAAAATAGTGTCGTTTTTTTCTTTCAAACAAATCGAAGTCAAATTCCCAAGTAAAAAATTAACATAATCGTAAAAAATCTCACTAAACCATACTTAAGAATAAAGTAACCGTTATAACATGAATTTCTTAATTTATCTATCAGTTTGGCACCGTCAATACAAGTAGTTCGTACCGTCACCATGTCGACATCAAATCTGCAACGCACATGCATCGTATTGATACCTGTTTCCGGGCACGTCAACTCTTACGGTCGTTAGTTCCGTTTGTGAACTGGTAGTTTTTAACCCTGCAGGTGCAAGGTTCCTTCCTCACTGGATGGTGATATCCGGCACCGAACTATAGTCGGGTTTTTCTAACGAGGCATTTGAGTATAGTGTCTCCAAGATGGAATATGGCACAGTTTTTCGTGTCTTTCTCGGTTGTGCCGCTAGAGTCGCTTGATCTGCAGCACTGCTTGATACGGTCGCGATCATGCGACATTTTGCGGCTATTCTACAGTGGGCAAGTAGAACATGATGCAGGGTCATATTCTACACGTGACCTTTTTTGAGGGGGGTGTTCAGCTCTTTTATGCCGAATCCATTTTTATACCCCAGGGTTTATGAGATGGAGTCTATGAAAAGATGAAGTATGAGATTGTGGTGATGATGATGATGATGATAATAATGAAGAGTGAATGGATAATCACAAACAACAACACACACAACGATCCTCAAGGCGGGACTCAAACCCGCGATCCTTCCGTCAGAGATCGCCACGGTACTACTGCTTTAGCGATCTCGGCTAGTGTTGTTATTATTATTATTATTATTATTATTATTATTATTATTATTATAAATGTCTGTTTAAAATTTGAACACGAAGATCTCGCTCGATCTAAGAAAAGAGGCTTAAATTATTCACAGAGAGCACTTGTGTAGATCTCACCTTGGGTTCGCGGAAAGTATGTCTTATTAAGATAAATAAGATAAATTTATTTAAACTGCAATTGGGTGTGACCCGGTGGCAGTTAATTACATAAGTAAGATATTAATTTTCATGCAAATAACATAATAATGTTGATAATAATGCTAAAATAATAATAATAATAATAATAATAATAGTAATAATAACAGTAATAATAATAATAACAGTAATAATAATAGTAATAATAATAACCGTAATAATAATAGTAATAATATTAATAATAATAATAATAATAATAATAATAATAATAATATTAATAATAATAATAATAATAATAATAATAATAATAATAATATAAAAACTGGTGAATCTTAAAAACAAACATTAAATTACCTAAAAGATAAAAGAAACGTCAATCTAAAACAGCACTGAGTGCTTAAACAATGAAGACCGCACTGCACTTGCCTACACTTCACTTCATTTCACTTCACTATTACACTAAAAAACACCTTCATTATTTCTCTGCTCTACACTGCACAACACTTCACTTCACTTCACTTCACTTCACTGTATAACTTAATATTCCTAGTTAACTACCTCAAACTTAGAAATGCCCTAAATTACTTTCCTAAATTGTTGAACGCTTCGAGGAAAGGGTTCAAAGGTTTTCGCAGGCAATCTATTCCAATCTCTTATCGTTCTATTTGTAAAAGAAAATTTCCCGACATCCGTTCTCTGCGGTCTTAAATTTATTTTGTGCCTGTGATCACCTCTACCGATGTACGTAGGAAAATTTAGCCGCCGTTTAATTTCTTTCCAAGCTGAATGACCGCTATAAGCTTTATACAAGGCGCAAAGTCTTGCCAATGTTCGCCTGTTTTCGAGTGAATCCCACCCTATCCTTTTCTTGTCCCTGAAAGTAAATTTAGCTGCTCTACGCTGAATCCTTTCAAAATTCTTACACTGCATAATTTTGTGCGGATCCCAACAAATTGCTCCATATTCCATTATCGGACGAACAAGCGACAAGTAAGCAATTTCCTTCGCGTTTACTGTACTCTTTTAAGATACGCATTACAAAATGAAGAGATCTCCACGCTTTCCCTACAACAAAATCTACGTGATTTTTCCAGCTTAATTTACTATCGAAATGGATACCTAGGTACTTACACGAAGAAACTCTCGGAATAATGTCGTTACTTAAACGGTAATTTGTTACGCTGTAATTGTGACCTCTGCCAAAAGTGATAGATTTGCTTTTAGAACTATTTATGGTCATATCATTATTTTCCGCCCAGTAAGATAATGCATCAAGATCCCGTTGCAGCATATTTTCATCGTCTTTCGAATTTATAATGCGATATATTATGCAATCGTCTGCAAATAGCCGAACATTTGAAATTAATTGCGCTGGCAAATCATTAATGAACGCTAGAAATAGAAGAGGTCCAATGACACTCCCTTGCGGTATTCCTGACGTAACGCTTGCGCAGGAAGATAACTCTTGCCCACTTCGGACTTTCTGTTTCCTGTCACGCAGAAACTCGCTAATCCACGCCACCACCCTGGGATCGATGCCTGAATTTATTAATTTCTGAACAAGTCGGTCGTGTGGAACAACATCGAACGCTTTGGCAAAATCTATAACTACTGCGTCTACTCTCCCGCCCGCGTCAATTTCATCTGCTAGGTCCTGAAATAGCGTTACTACCTGACTTTCGCATGAATAATTAGTCCTAAATCCGTGTTGGCCATGATAGAGCCATTTTTTGACTTCCCACTCTTGCTTAATGTAACTCGCAACTAGATGCTCCATAAGTTTGCAGACCACTGACGTGAGACTTACCGGCCTATAATTACTTAGTATAGTTTTGTCCCCACTTTTAAAGATTGGTACTACAAAAGCTAATTTCCAATCTTCAGGTACTTTTGAATTGTTCATAGACACGTGAAATATTCTAATTAAGTACGGTAATATTGCCTCTCCTCCTAGTTTAATTATGTCCGTAGAAATGTCGTCTGGACCCCTTGACTTACCATTTTTCATAAATTTTACTTTATTACGTAGAACGTTTACTTCAATATTAAATTGATTTGTAACCGAATATCTTTGAATAAGTGGATGGTTCGTATTGCTTTTGAAAACCGAACTGAAATACCTATTAAATGCGTTAGCTTTTGCCCGGTCGCCTGTGATGAGTGTGTTTTGATGTTCACGAACAACTGGGATATACTCTATGTTTCCCTTTCTTCTACGGACATATTTGTATTATTGTATTATTTGTATTTGTGTTATTGTGCTTGTATTACAAAACCGTGTCATAGGGACTCCATTTTTGTCAATCTTTCAACGTTCTGATAACGCTCTTGGCAGATGGAAGGACGTGTGTACGTGACTTGACGAGAATGCTCAATTGCATGGCGATTCCGACCGTCGTAACTTAACGAGTCGCGAGGAACTAGGGCCACGCCAACAACTTTACCATTGTAACTAGTTTTAATAATGTCTTTTTTTTTCTAATAAAAAGAAACGTTCTTTTTAGGGCAAATATTTTCATTCAGTAAAGCAGTGTTCTAAATGTTTTCGTGATCATTTCGTCAATGAATATTTCATTATATAACTTTATTGACGAAATAAAACCTGAATTAGAGGATAAATGTAGAAAAAAGTAATTTTCTTACAGAAAGAATTTCATATAATGTTGTTTCAAATTATTCTGTACATTAATACGTGATGTGATTGGAGTATATTCGGCTGCAGTGATACTATGATTTGGAAGCAAAAGCGTGTCGGGCTGCATTGTCGATTAAACTACACAGAATCGCTCGTTTTCATCGAGCAATGCACTTCGAAATTACCTAATATGGTAATAGTAATTCAACAAATCATTACACCACACACAGTCAACTCACCATAAAACCAGGAGCCCTAGACACGATATCATTAAAGACTAATAACTTCACTGTAGGCTCCTTAAAATCATACCTAATTTTGGCCTAGCAAATAAAACCAGTATATTGACCGTAGGATAAAGATAACTGTTGAATAAAGATAACTTGACTGTAAAGTCCGCCAATAAACCAATTCGAATATAAAACCCTGTAATGTCTGTCCAAAGCATTTTTTCCAAAGAACTGTATCTTTTGATATAATTACGACGCTTCGTTAAGGGTGTCCAGGTTAGGTGACAAGGCCCCGGCCGTCCGCCATGAAACTGAGGGCCTCGACCTCAGGCCAGGGTGCGAACTCGCAATTTTTGGCTTTCATCCCTTATCGTACCGTACGTGAAAGAATCAACTAGAACGCGCGAGAACATGGCGAACGAAAACACAGACTTGCGGACAGTCACGCTGGCCAGTATTTATAACATCAGACTTTTAAGGCGGAGTTGACGCGTCGCTTCGCGTGTCGAAGATCATGACGTGGTTGCGGTCTACGCGATTAATATAAAACGAACCGGAGTCTGTCCAAAGCATTTTTTCCAAAGAACTGTATCTTTTGATATAATTACGACGCTTCGTTAAGGGTGTCCAGGTTAGGTGACAAGGCCCCGGCCGTCCGCCATGAAACTGAGGGCCTCGACCTCAGGCCAGGGTGCGAACTCGCAATTTTTGGCTTTCATCCCTTATCGTACCGTACGTGAAAGAATCAACTAGAACGCGCGAGAACATGGCGAACGAAAACATGCTACGACGAAGTCAATGAAGACGGCGGAGGTGACAGAACCTTGAGAAATGCAGCAGACGGGCACATTCGAGTCACGGCTGGCTGCGAACAGACTGGGACGAACGGCGGCACTGAGAGCTGTGAGTCAAGGACGGCTGGGTGGCTGGACGCCGCCGCAGGCGCTGGCGCCGGCCGCGTAGCGTGCACGCCATCGCATCCGCCGCTTCCGTCCAGCAGCGGCGGCACGGAGTTCAGCGGCCGACACGAAACTGAGGGCCTCGACCTCCGGCCACGGTGCGAACTCGCAATTTTTGGCTTTCATCCCTTATCGTACCATACGTGAAAGAATCAACTATTATCCGAATAAAAGAAGAATGTGGTTGACAGTTCCCGGTAACATGGTGACATCAGCTCCGTAACCTAGGCAACAGCGAATCAGAAGTATCGCCATTTGCCCGATGTTGTCACGTTTGAACTGCGAAATGAATCGCTTATCCTCAGGCCAGGGTGCGAACTCGCAATTTTTGGCTTTCATCCCTTAGAACCCGCGAGAACATGGCGAACGAAAACACGGACTTGCGGACAGTCACGCTGGCCAGTATTTATAACATCAGACTTTTAAGGCGGAGTTGACGCGTCGCTTCGCGTGTCGAAGATCATGACGTGGTTGCGGTCTACGCGATCAATATAAAACGAACCGGAGTCTGTCCGAAGCATTTTTTCCAAAGAACTGTATCTTTTGATATAATTACGACGCTTCGTTAAGGGTGTCCAGGTTGGGTGACAAGGCCCCGGCCGTCCGCCATGAAACTGGGGGCCTCGACCTCAGGCCAGGGTGCGAACTCGCAATTTTTGGCTTTCATCCCTTATCGTACGCGTGAAAGAATCAACTAGAAGCGAGAACATGGCGAACGGAAACACGGACTCGCTGGCAGTCACGCTTCGAAGTATAACATCAAACTTTTAAGGCGGAGTTGACGCTTCGCTCCTCGTGTCCAAGTTCACGAAGTGGCTTCGGCCCCCTGGTAGCATAAACCATAGTCTTCTACGTCCAATGCAGAATTTCCGGCGCATTTTATGCCACATCACTTTTTTCCGTCACACTTTTAGCTTGACATTTTAACGCTTCACAACACACGCCCAGTTAGGTGACATGACTCCGGCCGTCGGCCTACGCGATTAAAACAAAACATCCTTGACTCTGTGCAACGCATTGTTTCAAAAGTATTTATACCAAAATACATTTTTAGGAACAACTAAACATTAAAATTGTATAAACAGCCCTCGCTGCCGCCATTTGGCCACTTCTTTATACATTGTTTAAAAAACACGACCTGGAGTTCTCGGTTTCAACAGTAAATATATTTTCTTACGCGCCAATCATGGTGGAAATAACATGTTATTTCCACCATGGCGCCAATGATGTGTTTGGAATGTTATCATCAGCGCTCGCTGCGAGCTTTGATCAACTGTTTATTGCTTTAGGGAGGGGGAAGCAAGGTCATCATTCAAGGAAAGTTGCGCGGGTAATGCCTTCGTTCCTATCACTCGTTCTTCGTTTTGGTTCATCGATCTTGCGACGTTGGAATCCAATTCGAACTAGAGTTTGGTCAGGGATAAGGCCTCAATTTTCTCCACAGGAGTACCTTCAAAATTCCAGGGCGGAGGGGATGGGATTGAAAATTTGATGTGTGAAACTAAGACCATCTTCGTCTAAGCAACACAATCTGAACGCTCTCGGGAATGCTTCGTCGAATTTGCTTCAGTTTGTTTGAACATATCAGAATGAGAAAATTATAAATGAGACGCCTGATGTGGATGGTGGCATAATTCATACTTTCCCAGCATGGGACGATCTCCGGTATACCCCTGTAGCCTTCCTTCAACCTACTCCCTGCTGGACTTCCAGCAGCGACGACTATGTTGAAGGAAGCATAGAAGGGCCGACAAAATTCGTTTTCCGATACCTCCATAAAATCGTGGCCTTCGAAATCATGTCAGCAAAACATTCAATCAAACGCCGCCGGATGTTTCATTCGGAAGAGGGCATGGTGGAACAAAAGGCATATGAGATGTATAAACACGAGAGTGAGGGTAATTACATTTCTGAGACCCTTATCCATTAAACTGATTAATGTGCATATAACCTTTTACTTCTAAAACAATTTTCAGACTACTTTTTTAATATATTTGTGGGCGGTACAAGGAGAGATTGTCTTCGGTTTAGCAGATTTTTTCGAGGTAGTTTCGTACATATTTAGCTGTTCCTGTCGATTTTGGACATTTTTGCATTTTTTACGAGTTTCTTTTGTGGGTATTAAATCTTATGTTCGCCATCGTCAGGGTAGATTCGAAAATTTCTTCTAGCTTTTGCCTCGAATTCCTCCGTTACAATGTAAGTACACAAAGTACAATCTCTTTTTTTCGCAGGTTTGGGAAAATTTAAGTATTTTTCAAATATTTCATTCCACAATTTTTATTAATAGATTTATTATGATTTCATAACGTTAAAAAAATATTTCAAGTGTTGCAAAATAGAACGTCAACGAGTTAATGACTACAACACTACATACACGTACTGACTTTTACAAATAAACAGCCGATTGTTTTTCATATTTTATATATCTAGACAATAAAACAATAATACTCAAACCTACAACGGTAGCTGTATAAGGATAGACTATTGTGTGTATCCGTTTGTCGTTATTACTGTAAATTTTATGATGCATCTATGTGTTCTTAACGTCATTTTTATGGGGCTGTCAAGGAACAAATTAAGGAAAACAAATTTCATTTGAAGGAAAAATCTCTATCTTCAGTTTTGTAGTTGAAGACGCCGAAAAAAACTCAATCTTGTGTAATTTTCGAAAATTCAGAGTTAACCCTGAAAATCGGCCCTATACTATTATGTGTGTTTTATGCTATTCTTATAAGAAATTTAAAGAAAAAATTGGAGCCATTTTTGAGAAAGTTTTGAACGTGTCCCAGAGGATTCATGTAAAATATCATCAAATTTTAAAGAATGTTTTTCAAAATCGCAAAGCTTCGAGTCGAGACTGATCGATCGGGGAATATTCCCGGCGCATGGCCTTTTTTCCAGTTACCTTCTCCGTACAGCGAACTGAGGAAGCTGAGACGCCTTGAGATGACCTTGAGCACTCAGGTCATCAGGATCAGTTATTTTAATCGTTCTTATTTTTTCTGTTTTATCAGTTCAATTTGAATAATAAATTAATAAACATGGTCACTGTCAAATTAAATGTTTTCATCAGATGTGGTGTTGACATTGAGGCATCTCTAGTTGGAGAATGAACACTAAAGAAAGCATAAAATGGAATTTAGCAATTATATCGCAGATTCACGACCGTTTCGCACTTTGTACGTGAGTTCGCATTTTACTGCAGATTGAAAACCTTCAGAAATATACTGCACTGACCGTGAAACAGACATTACTAATTTTTTCAGCGTTTTGTAACATTTCGCATTTTTAGCGATTGCTAAAATCTACCATCTCTACCCATGACAGATGTCAAAACAGAACACCTAATTATAATAATCGCCATAAAACTGCGTGCCTAACTCGTGTGGTCGTGTTTATATTCTTATCTCTACACATAACGATAAACCTACATACACAGAACGAATTATTTAAGAAAAAATCAGCGTATTCATTATATTAGCAATAAATAATCTCTTTATTGTTTTAGCTTCAGAAGCATCGATTCGCGTAGACATTTTTGTCGGTTTATTTGTACTTACGTGTGTGTGTACGAGTTTATGTTTAAGTATATTTTTTCCATTTCGTCACAGCCTATCCATTACCGTAACTTTACGCGCATTTCCAAAACTTGAAGCGCTGTTGTACACTGAGGTGAAGTTCTAACGGCCTAAATCGGGAGCGATCGGCGGACGCGCTGTCGACTAATATGCACTCCAATTCATACATTTGCATCTTTCGTTGTTAGCATTTAAAAAGTAAATTTCTTTCTTTGGGAGTAATTAATCTCGCCCAAATGTATCACCTTCAGGCGTTTATTACTTACTGAGATAACTTTATGACCACATGGTCATAGACGAATAATCAGTAATCACACGAGAATGGCATTGACAAAAAACTGTTTGGACCATTCAAGCTAAAGTTTGAAGTGATGAAATACATTGTTAAATATTACTCACATGTGAATTTCCTACGACTTTGTAGGGGAGCTTCGTCTTCCACTCGAAGACCAGCAACTCGAAGCAAAAGTTCTACGACAAAATCATAATAAAATGTTGAATATTGATTTCACTACAAAAGAAGTCAAATAAAAGAGCAAAAAAGCGTTATTTTAGTGCCATCAGAGTACGGAATTAAAAAAACAGTTCTCATGGATTCTACACTAATTTATTTACACCGCCCATTTATAATGGAGTAGGTATACGTTTTACTGAGATCAGTTGAAAATAATTCACTACAATAATGTTAATAATCTGATGTGGATGTTCTGGTGCGCCGCGGCGTGCCGGTTAACTTATTTTTAGATACCTTTCTGTTACAAACCAACTATTATCAATTTACTTTAGAAATTACCTGCTTTCATACACATTTAATCCTCGTACTATATCTGGGGTCTTTGCGGACCCCACGCTCATTAATTTGTTAATATTTTCCTGAATATTTGCAAAATAATTTCAGTCTTCTTGATAGGCTCACCGGTATCACTCTTCGCAAAAATCTTTCACGCAAACACTGGTTTCCCCCACTGTTCCACCCAACAACACGCTGGTTACCCGCCCCACGATCCCCCAGCACTGACTTCTCCCTCCGCAATCGTCACTCCAAGGCAGTGGGACCAACTTTTAGGCAACGTTGAAATTTACGTTTGTAAGGAAAAATCTTGGCTCTTCACACTTAAATACAATCGTCTGAATCTAATTATTTGTTTGTTTTTTGATTTTTTGATTTATAACCTTTAATGGTACAGATTTAATTTATTTAGTAGTCTTAAATCGTTCACAGTTTTCGTACACGAATCGCCAAATTTCAGCAAATAAGCACCCTCGCCTCTGATAAAGAATGCATGAAATGGTTCAATTATGATAACTTCACCTTTTAACCATTTCTGTAAAAATTAATTTAATATTAAAACTACAAAATTATTTATCTTCTATATAATGTAAAAAAGTAATGTGATTTTCACTGAGATTTCAATAAATAAGAGAAGTATTCTCTTATTTTTTTAAGATTAAAATAAAGGTAGTGTGAAGAAGCATTTTAATAAAAATATTTCATTTCTGCTAACCTTTCTCCTTTACTACTAAATTGTCATTGATTCTCCAGCTCATTGTCTAATGTCAAATTTTAATATTTTCTTTTTTTTTTATTTCAGAGGAAAAGTTGATAAAGCAGACAACTTTGGAAATACAGCATTACATTTTGCAGCAGCTCGAGGTCACATGCATTGTGTCACATTTCTGGCCAATTTTGGTGCAAATTTATGGGCCATGGACATTGATTTTCATACACCAAAAGAGCTGGCAGCAATGAATAACAGAGACGAAATTTTGCGTTTCTTAGATGGTATTGCAGCAAAGGAGGAAGCAACTAACTGGTAATGCAATTTTTCATTGATTTAACAACACAATTTGACAAGAATAATTACATGTTTTTCATTACATTAACATGGTATAGTAAAATCAAAAACTCAAAAACGAATTACAATATGTACTATGCATTTTTTGTTTCTGAACAGGAAGACAAAAGTATTTTTTCTTTTATTGACAAACTGCTGTATTGACAAGCAGGGGCAGATTTATGCATAGGCTCAGGCACATGCCTACAGCTGCAAAAATTGTGGACTAAAATTCTGTCCTTAGATTTCTAAAATTTATAATATGATTAAATTATTCAATAAATATTAGAAATTATACACATTTAAATGCACATCATTTTGATACACTGTTTGAAGACGTCTTATTTTGTTCATATTTTAATGTGTTAAATGTAGACATTACATAATTTTAAGAATTAAAGGTAGAATAATAAATATGCAAAAATATGAAAAAACAAAAGCATAACGAATTTAGTTATTTCTATGTATAAAAATATATTTTAAAAATTAATTGATTTTCTATAGAAAAAATTGAACATGCATAAATTTTTAAACAAATCATATTTAATTTTAATTACAAATATAAGTGCCCAATTTTGAAACGTAAGTTGTACTTGTTATTAATACAACTTCTTTCCTGGGATATTTGAAAAAAAAATAGACAGCAACTTTTCATGTGCCTAAAGGTGACAAAGTTGTTATCTCCCTCTGTTGATGAGCTAAGACTGTATTGTGATTAACAATCTATATATAAGTATTAAAACTAAAGAAAAATTACTTTTGAGAGCAATGCCCTTTTGATAAACACCGCGATAATGACATTATTTATTATAGGAAAGAAGCTCAGAAAAAGCAACAGAAAGCTCAAAAGAATGCAGAAAAATTATCAAAGGAATATGAAAAAATGCAAGAAGAAACCAAAAGAATGGCTGAACAAGAGCAGAAACGTTTGCAGAAAGAAAGAGAAAAAATGGAGAAAATGGGAAATGCTCCTGTAAATGTAATGCCACACAGGTAAGAAAATACATAATGCATTACATTATTTCATTACTGCACAAGAAAAAGCACTTGGAAGTTCTGTATATCATTGTTATTTTCTACGAAAGAAATGTAATCAGTACAATTTGATTTTAATAATATAATAATGAACAAATCTTGACAAAACTCAATAATTTTTTTAATTTTATAATGATAGTTATTATCACAGGAAACAAATGTTTTAAAAGTTGCTCTCCCTTTGTACAAATCATATTAGTAGACACAAGACAAATTTTAAGAAGTTGTTTCCCTAGTCATGGATATTAATTTTTTTTAACGATTGTAAATTTAGATCCCTTTTTTTTAATATCTTTTAAATTGTATCATAATAATGCTTACTATGCAAACCTGTCCAAACATTCTGCACTTATAAATCATTATTTTAAAAGTGAAAATAACTTCGTACTATAACCAAACTTGAACATTTCTAATAACTAATATTACAGTGGTAAAATGGAATAGAACATTGAAAAGATCTTAGCTTGTAGAATATAACATAAGAAACAACTTCTTTCAAGTTTTAAGGGTCTAGGATTCATAATTTTTTGCACCAACTTTTGCACAATGGAAACTTTTGAAGCTGCTTAATGTGTGTTGCAGGTTGCATGTGCACATGCCCTGCATCATTATCTGCAAAATATATTTTTTCCAACTTAAATCTGTTTGGTGCTGGAGGTGGGGGGAGTAATTGTCTCTCCAACAGTAACACACATAGGGGGTTTTGTGTTGCTAGTTTCATATAAATGGCTCAAAACCACTATCTTTGCATTGCACAGGCCTATTATATTTTAATAAGATTATAATGTTTAATAATAGTTCTGTAATACCATCTTTTTGAACAGTAGTTAAAAAATGTAAACACCTTCAAAATGAAATATCTTTCTTATTAACCATTCTTATCTTCTTGAACACAATCACTATATGTTTTGGACACAAGCAATTACCGAACAAGTAATTTCTGAAAGTGATCTTATTAAACAAACCATAGCCTTGTTTTGAAATGTTCATTTCCTACACATTATTTCTCTGCATGACCTAAAATTCCATAATGCTACTATAATGCTGAAATTAAAACTGGCATTTATGTCACAGGCCATCCACTGTATTAACAGTATTAAAGAATATGGGGAAAAATCCTGCTAAAGGAACTATAGTAGCAAGAAGCAGTACTACAGCAAATGTCAATCCATCATTTTCTGACATAGTAGGTCCTACAGCACCCCCAACTGGAAAATACAACAAAAACAAAGGCACAAGTGGTGTTAAAAAGAAGGTGG
Organism: Teleogryllus occipitalis; assembly: GCA_011170035.1. Taxonomy (NCBI): domain Eukaryota; kingdom Metazoa; phylum Arthropoda; class Insecta; order Orthoptera; family Gryllidae; genus Teleogryllus; species Teleogryllus occipitalis. The sequence continues at coordinate 117,488 of BLKR01002043.1, forward strand.
AAGTCAAAAAGAAGCTTCAAGGAACTGTCAACAGTCAAACAAATGGAGATGATTTTAAAGTTGGGGAGGTAAGAAAACATTGGTATTGTGGTAATGAAAAAATAAAGAACAGTTCCCAATGATATACTTCATTGTTTTGGTGTAGGTTGAAGCTGATGGAAAAAGATCAGTACGAAGTTTGAATGGACTCAGAAGAGACTCGCAGGTTATTTTCACGGGCTCTTTTGACACACAAGGAGGTACAAACTTCACAAAACTCCATTGCAGCAAGAGTATTGTTAATTGAATTTTGTGTGAAAGCTTGTTTTTTGTTTTTGTTTTTCCAGGTAAAGAACGAGGGAAAATTACAGATGTTTTTGACACACAAGGAGAACTAAAACATGCAATTTCTGAGCCAGAGTTTATGCACAACTCGGACAGTGGATTTGGAGATGAAATTCTCCTTCAGGAGCCAGCAAGTATATTTGACAGACCAGGTTTTGGAAGTGTTGCTTTCAGGTACTTTAGCTTCAGAATAATTAACAATTTAGTAATATATTTTAAAGACTTGTGTTTGTTATTAAAGAAAACCAGACAACATATTTTATATCTTAATAATTAAAGATGAATGAAATAATTTAAAGGGTCAGATTTAATAGACTAAAATTTAGAGATATTTTTGCTTGTGTTCAGTACTGATATTGTAGAGTAGCACTTTTAAACATTGTGCACAGATTCCTCTGGAGTTCTTTCAAGTAAAAATTGATGAGTAAGAAATAATTTATTATTTTTCCTACAATATATTCGAAATACATAATTAAAACACTTTAAATGAAATAAAATTACAGAACATTAAATTTATAATCTTTTATCAATGAAAATGTAGCTTCTGAAATGAATTTCATGCAAAAAATACAAACTATTTATTAGTGCTCATTAGATGCATTCAGAAGTAAAATTCTATACACAATACTAAAACTACAGAACCTATCTAATTCTTTAGGACCAGCATAAGTGCCACACTCAATGCACTACCACATATGGATCCTGAAGACAAAGATAGTGCAGTAGCAAGTGAACGATCAGATGCAAGAGTTGGTGGCGTCGGGAGCGGTACAGAAGATTGCAGTATTGGAAGTGCAGGAAGCCTGGCGCACAGAAATAATAATCTTCCTTGGGACGATGATGATGTGGGAAGTGGTGAGTGTGATTAGTGAATTAAGCACTTAAATAGGAAACGTCAAAGCATATACGTTCATGCAACAATTCCAAAGAATATTTTCATCAATAATTCATGACATGTTCATCTAAAATAACATTATCCTCTTGAGACCATTTTTATAACAAAAAATATATCAGATTTATGAGGTAAGTTGGGGTAACTGGGCCCATGGATTTTTGGGCCATAGGCTTTTTCCGGAAAACTTGTAACAGGAATTTCACTTTAAGCAATGGACAGCATTGAAGGACAATGGTGTCATCTTGAATTTATGAAATATCTACAGGTTTGCTGCAAGCGTTATAGTTAACTCAGTGTGTATTAGAAGCATAATAGAGCCCTGAAATGTTACTACCAGAACCTGTTCTTTTTTAAGTTATAAGCTTGAGTGGATGGCCCAGTTACCCTCAAAATATATTTAAAATGGGGTAAGTGGGCCAGTTGCTTGGGGTAACTGTGCCCGCCTTGGACTCAGTTACCCCAAGCACATTAATAACTATAATTATTATTAGACATTTTAAAGAAAGATAAGAAACCTTAAACAGCGGGTAAAACGCGTAAAAGACTTGTGACAAACAGAGAGATTATTACATCCAAAGAATATTTATTAATGAAAGAAAATAAAAAGAGGAGAAAGCTAACAGGAAGAATGTCAAACAGAAAAGAAAGAAAAATAGGGAAAGGAGAGCATTTAAATACATGATCAGCTCCACTAATGATTTTGAGTGATTTATCAAACTTTTATTATGATTTTGTTACCTACTTATAAGATAATACCATATTAGTACTTATACTAACTTAAAACTATTTTTTTCTTCCTATTTCACCACTTGTACCTTAATAAATTTTGTGATTTTTCCAAAAACTTACTTAATTTCAGTCCCAATAGTTATGATGTTCTTACATCATCAATAACTCAACTAAGGTTTGGTTCAAATGACTTGATGCATTTTTATTTTTTTTTAATTTATTTTATTTTATTTTTTTACATGTTTCTCAACAGGCTCACATACCCCAATTCTATTAACAATAGTTTGTATGAATCAAAGACCTCTATGGTCCAGTTGCCCCGATTTCTAGGGGTAACTGTGCCCATCAGGCTATTTTTTCTTCAATTTTTAAATACAATGAAAATTAAAACCAGCTTTGCATCTGACTATAAATATTAGAAGACAGTACATTGAATTATAAATAAAAAATACTATGTACTGACCTGGGAACCTCTAATATAAAATATCAATATTTAAAGTTGTAACTTACATGCTGACGTAAAATCATGGCCCAGTTACCCCAACTTACCTTAATTCATTTTTCACATGAAGAGAAGAATTTTAGATTGTCAGAACAATACTTCCAGGATTTTTAATACATGGGTATGTAGGCATGCATTTTAAATTTGTGATATAAGGACCAGTCTTTGGAAACCTCATCATTTCTTCATTATTATGTTCAATAATATGCAAAAAGAGCAATTTTTCATCACAGAGATACTTTTCATTACCATGTTTTATTGCAACTATTAAAGTTTGCAAGTACAAGTAAAACACTGTACTTTAAAGTGATTCTTAATCTTACCTTATTTGACTGCTACTTGTTTTATTAATTAACTACATTCAGTTCACCATTATAACATCTTCAATATTTACTTATGGTACATTTACAACTTTATCATAATTTACGTTCCTATTATTACAAAGTGTTAAAATAATTAAAATGATTTAAAAAATATTAAAACATTCTACAATTCTATTACCATAAACCTTTAAAAATCTAATAAATCTTCTCTATTCAAAATAATTTGACATTTTGGTGATGTTACATACTTCGGAAGTTGTAGGAACACAACTCTTTCTTAGCACTAAAGATAACGCATTTGATGCTGACTTTCTCTATTTAACGGACTGTTCTGTTTCGTTTTGTTGGCTTTTCACAATACCCATTCAATGATGTCTATCATATATTCATGAAGTGTTAATTATATACCATCTACTTATATCATTTAAGAAAAATGTATGTATGAAAGACAGGTTGGACAATGCTTCTTTCTAATTTCAGATGATGAACCTGAAGGATCAGGCACTGAGTGGGCTACTCTTCAGACATTCCTAGCTTCTGCAGGTCTTTCGGAGTATCTTGGTGTATTTGTCAAAGAAGAAGTGGATCTAGATGCTCTTATGCTAATGAAAGAAAATGACTTCCAAGTACTTGGTCTGAAAATGGGCCCAATGAAGAAATTAATGAGTGCTATTGAAAGGAGAAAAACTGCCATGGATGATCCTGGAGAATTTGCAGATAGCAAGTTGTAATAGTTGCTGCAGAATTGGCATCACAATAACCATATTTGCCTTTTTTTAATAGTGTTCTTGAAAAGCCTAAGAAAAAAAAACATTGATTAAAGCGTGTGTAGAAAAGTGCAAGGATACAAGAAATGAAAAATCTTTTTCCTACCCGTTGAGAAATAATTTTGGTGTACAATGTCTCCCAAGACAATGAATTATTTGGCTAAATATGCTCAGGATGCACTTGGTTATGTAATTTCATTATTTTTGCCATTGTTGGTTTTTTCTCGTAATCAACCTACCATTGCGCATTTGCAAATGTTTTAAACTTGATCAATGAAATGCTCAAATCCAGCAATCTACAGGCCAACTTGAACACCTGTTTAATTTCATTTATGGAATTTCTTTTAATCTACCGTGTATTTACAATATCATTCAAGAGGTGCAATGATCATCTAACCAGATAGCAACTCTTTCGAATTTCAATATAGTTTTAAAACTATCTGAGAAATGTCTGAATAACATATGTTTTACAAATAAGTGTATATAGGTACATTTTTTCAATGTAGTAATAAATAGGTCAGTAGTTGCCTTCTGTATTTTATTTTACAGATTGCAACTTCATGACATCTTAAAAGTATTATCATTCATTGCAATGTCTTTATGATAATTCCAGGGTTCCAATACTTTTACATGCTGTACCATGTGTATATTGGTGCTTTCAATTAAATCTTACCTCTAGCCGTGTTTGTGGCTTCACTATGTTTACACGATATCTTAAGAGATACATCTTGATCTCCAACAAAGCACCTATCAGTGAATGTAAAACCAAAGATGGATTTATGTTTATAGTAGAAGTAGAAATAAAATATTTTTAAACAAATGTTCATTGAGCTTAATTTTGAGGTTACCTTGATACACAATGTCTTCTGTATTATTTGCAGAATTTCTGTATTTTGGGAAAATTCGCAACCTCACAAGATCCTTTTTAAAGTACACAATGTAAGAAACATTTACCTGGTATGTATATTGTACTTTCCTGAAAAATTTTTGAGGGAAGAAATCAGTAACAAAATCAATCACCATGTAAAGTGGATATAAAACAATGCACTTTCATTTTGTTAGTATATATTACAATCAATTGACTGTACAGGTCTGTATGAAACAAAGGACAATACGTGCAAACTCATTGTTTCTCGTAACAAAACGTATATACCAACGAATAACAAGCAACATATTTCATCTAGTTCAAGATGAAATGACTGAAATGGAATTAACCCACTACCAAGCCTTAAACTTATCATTTCAAAAACAGCAGTAAAACCAATTTACATAAGTGGAATAAACACTGTAGATCATTTAGCATGCAGAAAGTATCTTTTACAAACATTACTACTCTACACAAATAATTTAATAATTAGAATCAAACAAAATTTTCACTTAGTACTAGACTTCATTGAAGTTCATAGAAAAACATTTGCTGATCCATCACTTTGCATGATAAAGAATTCCACTTTTCACTTGATACGTTGTGCTTGCATTCTTCACTGCTGCAAGTTACCATTAGAAAATATCCTGTATCAGCATAAGCCTAAGATAAACATTATCACTTTTCACAACAGATCACATTTGGCGTGCAACATTTTTTTCCTATTATACATTAAATGTCCCAAAGGAAAATGCTGCACATTCTTAAGTGTATGTTGCCTAGAAAGCACTGAATGCATCAAATGCAATCATTACACAGCATTGGCACTGAAGAAATGTATAAAAATTTAAATCAACAGCAGAAATATGCAACTTGTTCATGTGCTGATTTCATATTAAAATGCAAATATGATTAAAGAGAAATTGTAAATTTCTTTTAAAAGAAGTACAATAGTTCAAAATACTACTATCTAATATACAATTCTGAAGACACAGAATGTAACACTACGAATGTTTCCATATACTTTACATGAAACATAACCCAATTTGATTGACTATTGTTTTTAGCAAATTCCTTCCTACACTACATAAAAAAAGTTAAATGAAGACCTTCAATAATCGCAATGGGTGCCATATGATTTATTATGAAGGCACATGAAAATAGTTTTTGTTCTTAGGTTCATGCTAATTTTCAGTTATTTCTGAATGTGCATGATTCAACTTTCATATAAATAATAAAAAACCTTCTGCATTGTCTTTTATTTTACTGCATGTAGCATACAGAAAAGTGAATTTTCAGTTTCTTCACAAAACATGGAAGCAAGTTTCATGTCAACACTGACTGTATTGTACAAATTCAAATATTTATATACTACAGTATCTCCCTTCTCACTTACTCAGTAGAAGGTGAAACCAAGTAGTGCTAGAATGAAGTCATAACAACAAACAAGATATTTGAAAAAATAAAGTTATTATAACTTATGATCAGTGCACTGTTATCATTGGATACAATAAAAATAAACATTTCAAATAAATTAATACAGAGGTTCAATACAAAATATATCTATTCTCATCATCTAAAAATACTAATTACATATTATATAAGGGTATTACTGATTCTGAATAAATCACTTGGTTTGAATGGAGATATGATTCATACTTTTGCATCCACTTGTTTCCCTTGTTTGATACAGAAAGCAATTTGCACGTCTTGGAAAATATAAATTGGACTACAATAAAAAAAAATATTTGGTGATGAAAAGATTAAACCAAGTAGAGCAACACAAGGCAACTTGGCAATCCAACTTTCCATTTCTATGCTATTTCACGAGCACTGAAAAAAAGGCATTTACTATTGGCCTTAAACTTCATCTGTAATTAGCTGAAATACGTAACTAGTTTTGTAAACAGGCACAATGAAAAAAAGTATGAGCCTCCTTCATAGGTAACCGCTTGTCACCCAATTACATAAGTCGTGAACGTTTATGAGTAGGAGAGTCCATATTGACATCATGTGTTGGGCTGGCAGGTGCTGGGCGCTTACAATGTCGAGCAAATTCACTGGCAATGAATGCACTAAGCTCTGATGAACGTTGACGCCGACTCATGGGAGAATCTAAAATTTCAAATAATATGGTAAAAATTTATCACTCCTTGAAACGTACTTTTGTCTTCACATCACAGAAAATGCAAACTCACTTGATACTGATAACGCTTCCCTGAAAGTGTGTAGATCATCATCAATATTCACACCGTCTTCTGTGCTACCGTGGTGATGTAGATCGTGATTTGCTTCCATTTGAAGGCTATGGGGGGAGCTGTGTCGCTCAGATAGCATGATTCGAGGTTTAGGAGATGACCTAAAAATAAATTTTAACATAATATGATTAGTAAAACAAATTCAATTAAACCACCACACAAATTATTTCCTGAAGCATGCTTGAAACTTAAAGAAATTTAACCATAAAATACTTTACAGTTTCATCCATTAGTATTGTACTGTCTAACAAGAATGAAAATGTACAAATTATAAATGTAGGTTATGCCACAAGATCACATGCACATTGATACATGTATGGTTTAATAACAAAAAAATCAAATAATTTGTGAAATACAACATTAAAAATTTATGTTCTCTTTCAGTAAAACGTTTTTTGTACCTATGATGCTGAGGTCGTGGAGGTGCAGCTCTGCCAGCAAGGTATGCTAGAAGATCTTCTCTTCGGATATGGTGTCGCTTCTTGCGGGCCCAATTAAGGATTTCTTTATTCCTTCGTTGATAACCACATAATAATCCTAACTCACTGGTACGCCTTATACCTTCAGAGGACTCTATTTTTGAAAATGACACAAAAATTTCAGCATTAAAGGAAGTCAGATATCAATGCAAACACATTTCATACCAACTAGTTATGAAGGTCAACATTTCCATCCAAGGGATTATCACCCACTCTTCTAACATACCTTTATACAGTGTAGTTACAGTCCCTGCAGCGGTTTGGAATGGAATCCACAAGGACATACCCTGAAGACGATCTGGAAAATATTATAAAAAACGTACAGAGCTCGTAAGTGATCAATAGCGAGAATACAAAATGGAAGGAGACATCTACATTTCCGACATTTTAGAAATGGAGTTGCACTCATAAAAAACAAGGAAATTCAGCAATTAACCTTTATACAACTGTGCGACTGCAGTGGCACTATTCTGAAAGGAAATCCACACTTTTTGATTAGTCAAGTCTCGTTCACTTTGGAGTTGCCTTTCATAATCAGGTTCACTTTCAAGCTGTTCGACACATTGTTGCTCCCAGTTAGAAATCCATAATTCTCGAAACGGATCATCTTCTCGATCCCTATCTTCGTTCATTTTATTAACGGAAGCCTTTTACACGAACCACTACCTATACACTAACGTTGCGTTTGCCTTCCGTTTCATACAATATCATTCAGATTGGTTCAGCTGACGACACACCACTCCACTACCACCATACAATCCATGAAGGCGAAATCACTTTCATCACAAGCCGCAGAGGATGACGGGAGGTGTCAGATTGCAGTTGCAGCGACATCTATTGAGGATACCTATAAACTAAGTAGTACCAGCTGTTTGTCGCTTATGCTCCCCAAATTCCTTCAAAGAATCTTCAAGATAAAGATTCGTGGTCACGGAGGGAACTTTAATTCTGAATATTGGTGGAAACTTGTCGCTCTAATATTATAATTTCAAGACACGACAAAGATGGAAACAAAAAAATTTAAATACATATTACTTCACTTTCTGCACTCAAGATGTGCACAATTGTTCTCCCTCCACATACATCACATTTGTCTCGTTATACACAATTGAAACTTTATGTGATTCAATAAACCTTGTTATTGTTATTATTATTGTTGTTGTTGTCGTCGTTATTGTTGTTGTTATTGTGGTTATTGTTGATGTTGTTGTTATTGTTGTTATTATTGTCGTTATTATTATCATTATTATTGTTATTATTATTATTATCATTATTATTGTATACGCCCTTCCTTCTTAGTGCACGATTTTAAAAAACTTATTATTTCGTGGAGATAAAATACTCTCCAATAAAAAAGGAAATGTATTAGCGGCCTAGGAAAAAGGGAGTACAACTAAATTTCTGGGCCTTACCTACCCATTAACTACTTTCTCATATTTCATTCCATATTTTTTACGTAATGTATTCAATGTAATTTCATTAAGTTTATAAAATGATGTTTTGTCGAAACGGTCTCAACTATGGCCATCATACACTAGTAAAGGATGGTCGTGCCTCGGAACAAATCCGGTATATTTTGGGAACTGAAATTAACAATTTCAAGTAACTCCATTTTAAAACTAAAAATTTAAAACATCGAACGAATAAATAAATTACATACAAAATGTGCAATAATATTGCAATTGTTGACGTACAGGCACAATTTCAATAGAAAATTGTAATTTCTTATTTATATATGGTAAACTAGTTAGTCTTCGGCACAAGTGATTTTAACAAATAAGAAAAACTCGATTTTTCGAACGGTACGGTCTCACTTTCTTTGAAATCTCTCATTTTTCAACAATTTCAAAATGCAATTTTTTGTGTTCCTACAACTACAATATTGAACATGCAGATATTTTTCCGTAATGAAATCTATTATTTAAAGACAGATCTTGAAATGAGATCGTACAATTTTTCGAAAATATGAGTAGATTTCGCGTAATTTTCCTTGAAATACAGGCAATTATTATTTTTTAAACATTATTTTCTCAAAAAACGGCTCGGTATATTTTCTTTATTGTTTCCTCAATATTATTTCCCCCTATTGTATGTATCAAATGATGGTAAAAAAAGTAGTGCTAGTCTCATTTCCGGCGATCTCTGTATTTTCGAAAATCACAAAACAATTCAGAGCTACAAAATTAAAGATACAGATATTTGCCTTAAACAAAATCTGTTCTACAACACCAGCTCTTTAAAATAGGTCATGTAGAATGTTTGGGGAAAAATGTTTTCGCTTCATTAGTGCTTGAAATTGATGCAATTTACGACGGTTTTCTTTTGTTTCTTCAAAAACCACTTCACATTTTTTCTTCAATTTTTTCTATATATAAAATAAGGAACACTTAAAAGAATGGCACAGGTGTAATTTTCGTTGAACTGTCTGAATTTTCAAAAAATGCAAATTTAGAAACAATGAAAATATGTGCTGTTGCAGCACTACTGGTTTAGAACAGATTTCATTTCAGACAAAAATCTCCTTTTTCAATATTTTACTTTGGCAATGTTAACTTTTTTTAATTTTCGAAAGTACAGAAAGTTTGAGGAAAATGAGCTTCACTTTTTATATTGTCGTTTAATAATACGAGGAGACAATTTAAAGAAAAAATTGGGAGTCGTTTTTGAGAAAAATATGTTTAAAAATTGTTTATGTTTCACGCAAAATTACGCAAAATCTATCCATTTTTTCGAAAAATTGTACATGACCTTATTTCAAGATCTGTCTTTAAGAACAGATTTTCACCGGCAAGAGTGGCTCACAGTATAAATTGCTGTGCTTCTGACCAGGAAGTCCTAGGGTTCGAGTCCCGGTGGTAGCAGAATTTCCGACACTAGCTTTTCAGCTAGGTCGAACTCAGCCGCTTTCTGGAGGAGAATTATAGGGCCGGCTGCTCTGATCGGTAGTTTTCCGCGGGTTCTCCGATCAACACTAAGCGAATGCCAGAGTAGCACCTTAAGAAACGGGCGATCTTTCCTTTCTCTTCCTTATCCTTCCCTCACGTCTTACTTACATGCTCTACATTACACACATGTCGGGAGACCAGTCGGGAGCTGTGTTAGTGCGTGAATTGGCTGGGGCGGTGCCACGGTGGTAGAAGGTGCCTGGTTGTGGAAAAATCCCTGCAAGCCGCAGTCCGGCGCCGGATCTCGCCAGCCGGCGGGGGAAGATCACCACCACCTCCCGAGGAGAAAATGCATTACACTTACGGGACTAATGACAGCCATTGACGCGGCCAGAATCAATCTAGAACAAATTTTAATACGAAGAAACCTCTATCTTCAGTATTGTAGTTGTGAGAAGACCCGGAAGTGTTTTTGGCAATTTTCGAAAAATCAGGTATTTCATTGAAAATGGAACCTGCATCATTCTTTTGGAGCCATTTTTGAGAAAGTTTTGAAGATGTTTTTGAAGTTTTATGTAAAGTACTTTCCCCAAATCAAAATAGCCGTTTTGAACTCAGAGAACCTTGAATTTCATTCAATCAATACAGAAATATCGATTTTGGAGAAAATAGGCTGAACGGTTTTTACGCTAGGCTTGACTACGGACAGACAAGCAGACAGACGGGCAGACCGACGTTTTGCCGTCAATCGAGTTTTCAGCAAGTTTCGGCAAATTTCCCAGCGTATTTTTTATTTGTGTCGATCTCTTTTGTAACCCACTCTTACAAGTCTGAATGATATGCAGACCCAGACATCACATTAATTAGAAAATTTAAGTATTCATTTTGTTGTAATGCGTTTGCACACTTTGGTAAATAAATAGCATTTGTGTTTCAACAGGGTTAATTTGTTTTTAAGAAAGAAAGACCCCCTTCCCAATAAAATAACGTTAAATGGGCAGTGGTCGATCACCTAGGTTATTATTTATAAAATTAGATGTCATCTGAGTTAAAGTTGCGCAGGCTTTATATTCAGGAACGAGATTTATTCACATTTTCGTTACCAGGGCACGGCAATAAGGGCTTTTCAGTCAAAAATTCGCCGCTTTCCGGCGCACGATTGCAGTACTATCGTTTCTTATGAAGTAAGAGCGAAAAAGAATATATATATATATATATATATATATATATATATATATATATATATATATATAAGCATCAACTGTCCCTACAGTGAATCTGACCGGGAGGACCTAGGTTCGAGTCCCGATAGTGGCAAGAATTTTGACACTAGCTTCTCAGTTAGGCCAAATTCAATCGCTGTCTGGAGGAGAATTCTAGAGGCCGGCTGCTCTGACTGGTAGTTTTCCGTGGTTTCTCCAATCAACGCCAGGCGAATGCCGGAGCAGTACCTAATAAACGGGCCACAGACCGCGCGCGATATTTCCTTCCTCTTCTTTGTCCTATTCTCACCCCTTATACACGCACACTAACATGCACCACACTACCATAGGAGACCGGTTGTGAGTTTAGAGTTTGTCCTGGCAGGGGCGGTGCCCCGCTGCTAGGAGATATCTGATTAGGAGAAACCCCGCTAGCGGACGGTAAGTCGGCGCCGGATCTCGCCATCCAGGGGGGAAGATCACCGCCACCTCCAGATGAAAAAACATGCACTACACTAACGGGACTAATGACATCCGTAGTTGACGTGTCCGGAATAACTAACCAACCCATATATATATATATATATATATATATATATATATATATATATATATATATATATATATATAAATTTGTTGCATCTACAATTCGACGCAACGCGTCTCCAAGCCACTTAAGGGGCGTTGAGCGCTTTGCGCTGGGGTGTAATCTATTAACTCTGTGCGCTGGGGAGAAATCCTCCATTAACTTTATTTGTCGTGTCACGTCACGTCGCAGTCAGTTGTCATCGCTTTTCGTCATATAGCGGTAGACGAAAAGAGGACCGCCAGGTAGCATCTCCGCGTTCGCGCCTCCTGCTACGCGCTCCTGCGTCACTACCCAGCGGCCAGAATTGGGAAGGAATAAGGATAGGGGTAGGGTTTAGGGCACTTCACAAGGGTTGAACTAGCCCTTGTGACGCAACCAAACTCGTTTTGTTAGAACAAATTTCACATGAGATTCGACGGGAATCGAACCCGAACCTCAGTGATGAAAGGCTAGCGACTTCGCTATGTGCCACGAGCGAGCCTATATTAAAGAAAAATTATTGGTAAAAAAAAACGTCAAGTCGGCTGGAAACTATGGTACGTTTATGTCTCTCCCGTCCTTCTCCATCCCTATCTCCACATCCTCATCTTCCAAGAAAAATCTTAATTGCACCACTGACAATTTGCATTGCAGATTGCATTAAACCAAAAACCCATGTCACCTCTTAAGAGGGTGGATTTGGAAATATATATTATATATAAAATATATATCCTTTCTTAGTGGTTACATGCATGGTAATAGGAAAATCAATATTTCAAATTCCACGTTTCTAGCTTCAGTAGTTTTGGCTCCACGTTGATATGTCGGTCAGTTTTTTTACACGAATATTATTAGTTTTTTATTGTGTAACATTTCTGGATGCGTCATGCTAAGAGAGATCTTCAATTTAAATCAACATATTTGCGTTCAAAAAGCGATGACAAGCTAAGTTGTCTTGGAGGCCTCTCCGTTAACAGTGAATCATTTCGTGTTTACATCTAAGAAATTACACATTTAATTGTGACCATACATGGGCTATTTCATGCTCGACAATCATAAAATTTTAGTTGATGCGGTCAACTAATTTGCTCAGGAGGTGAACCGGAAGAGATGGCTCAGGGCATCAACTGATGTTACTACAGTGCCCCTTGACCGGGAGGTCCTAGATTTGAGTCCCGATGATGGCCTAGATAGATAGGTCGAGTTCTGTCGTTCTCTGGAGGAGAATTCTAGCAGCCGGCTCCTCCTCGTTGCTTTACCATGGTTTCTCCGATCAATACCAGTACTAGAAATACTCTAACAAACGACACGATCTTTCCTTACCATTCCTTGTCCTATCCTACCCCTTACGCACACACACACACTTACATGCACTACTATACCACAAATGGCGAGAGACTACTCCGGAGCTGAGAGCTTGTCACGGCTGGGGCAGTGCACCGTTGGTAGGAGATACCTGCTTTGGAAAAAACGTAGCCGACGGTAGATCGGAGTCGGATCTCTCCAAGTGCGAAATGATTACCGGAACGATCCCGCAATAAAGCACGCAATAATGACGTTAGCAGTAAACTAATCAACCAACCAACCTTAAGAGGTGAGATATAGAAATTTGTCTGTTCCGGAGACGCCGCGACTTACGCGTAGTTCCCAACGTTTCGGCAGATATATTACACCCTTTCTTAGGGCTAAATGCCCTTGAAAAAAAAAATGAAAAGGCATTTCGCCCTAAGGAATGTCGCTGTATGACGACCGAATCGTTGGCAACTTTGTTTAGGTCACAACGCGTCGTTTCCCGAACAAGGAGGCTATACAGAATGAGTGTAAAGTAACAACGTATTAAAAATCTTCTGTAGTTTCTGTAAGTTTGTTATTCTGCATATTATACTGTAAGATTTTGAACTTATTAGAAACACGTGTAACACCGTTGTTACATAAGAACAAAATATTGCAAATTTCAACATAGAGACCAGTGTTGTCAACCAGCTTCCTCAATCTTTCAGTGGGATAAGTGATTCTTTTCTGAAGGAAATTAATTAGGATGCTGGTTCTCTTGAATCCGTGCCGTCATTTCCTCCAATGTGCGAGGTTTGGTCTTGTACACCTCCTGCTTAGTGTAGCCCCAGAAGGAAACAAAATCATACGGATTGAGATCTGGACTTCTTGTTGGCAATTCGTGAGTTCCACGCTTCCCAAGCCGACGTCCAGGAAATTTCTGGACCCAACAATTCGCGAACAATTAGTGAAAAGTGCCATGGTATTAGCATAAATCCAGCATTAATTCACCAAATTCCATTCTTCAGTCACATACCTCGAATTTCAACTACTGAACATAAGGGGGTTTTCATAGACAAAAACTGATTTCTTAGTGTATAATGTGATTATGGTTCGGTTTCTAACTTTATATCATTATTATATTGTAATTTGATCCAGTATTAAAATATACCTAGTTTTATACCCCCTATATACTCCGGTCGCTTTGATTAATTAATTGATTGTAATTGATTCCGGGTGGGTCAACAGCTAAGGTCATTTGTCCCGTAAGGGTAGTGCGTTTTCTTCAGGCGGGAGCGGTGTTCTTTCCCAACTGGATAGCGAGATCCAGCGCCGATCTACCGTCGGCTAGTGGGGTTTCCCCCTAACCAGGAATCTCCCACCAACGGGGCACCGCCCCAGCCTCCTACTTTTTCTCAGCCTTCCCCAGAGTTGTTTTGGGGACAGGTTCGGTCACAGAAGAAGAACATCATATATCTGGACTTAAGAAAAAAAATTCTAACGATATGGGCTGTTTGCAACAAAATTTCGCGCTATCCCATGTTCAGAACGTTTTTGTGTAGTTTAAGTTCTGTTAAGTTTTTTGGAAAGTTTTTATTGACCAGGCCTTATCACGAGTGGGTATGTTTTGGTAGCATTTAATTTCCAAACATGTTTTAGTTCATAAGATAAGTTTTCATATTTCGAATTTTTTTCTATTTCTTTTTGATAGATGTTGTGGGATAATGTACTGCGATGTCTATTATTACTCCTTCTTTCTTATTTTTATCTATAAGGAGAATATCTGGCCTATTGTAATCGACAGTACGATCAGTTAGAACTGGTCTGTCCCGGCACTGGAGGAAGGGTGTACCAGCACTGGAGGAAGGGTGTACTTATATAATGGCGGTGTCGATTCATCCAATAATTTATGCACTATTGCAATTGCCCTGTGCACGACTTTCGTAACTTGAGTATGCCTCCCCGAGTAAGCATTGTCTGAGAGGGAAGGCCATACAGCTGTGATGTGTTCTATAGCTTGACACTTTCCTACATTTATCCTTTACATCTTCTTTTAAACAATGCTTTCGATAGTTTCTTGTCTCGATAACTCTGTCTTGAACTGTATTTTAAAACCCTCGGTCTCAGGATATATTTGTTTCTCCAAAAGCCACTCCATCGAAGAACGTCTGTCTACATCACCTCGAAACAAGAGTTTTGGGTTGATTGATTGATTTTTTCGTGCTTCCGGGCGCGTCAACGGCTTTGGTCATTAATCCCGTTAGTGTAGTGCATGCTTTTTCTCGGGAGATGGAGGTGATCTTCCCTCGCTGGATGGCGAGATCCGGTGCCGACCTACCTTCGGCTAATGGGGTTTCCTCCTAACCAAGATTCTCCCACCAGCGGGGCACCGCCCCAGCCGGGACAAGCTCTAACCTCCCGACCGGTCTCCCGGCATATGTGGTAGTGTAGTGCATGTTAGTGTAAGTGTGTGTGTGTAAGAGGAGAGGATACGACAAGGAAGAGCAAGGACAGATCGCGCGCGGTCCGTGACCCGTTTGGCAGGGTACTGCTCCGGCATGTGTTTCGTTTTGCACCTGGTGTTGATCGGAGAAACCACGGAAAACTACCGATCAGAGCTGCCGGCCGCTAGAATTCTCCTCCAGACAGCGACTGAATTCGACCTAGCTGAAAAGCTAGTGTCGAAAATCCTGCCGCTGTCAGGACTAGAAACTAGGAGCTCCCGGTCAGACGCGCTGCAGTGACATCAGTTTGACATCAGTTGATGCACTGAGCTACCGCTCCCGGTAAAGAGTTTTGGGTATCTTTATTATTATTATTATTATTATTATTATTATTATTATTATTATTATTATTATTATTATTATTATTACACTTTAAAATGTTTACCTTTGGTTATTTATTAATGCTCAACTTCCATGTTCTTGTATTGTGATAAGCCAGAAAGACCCCACTATTTGTCCAAGAACGACATCGTAATATTTAGTGAGTACTATGTCAATACGTGTGGTTTAGGCACACAAAATTGGGGCTAAGAGAGCATACAAAACTCATGTCCCCTAGGGGTATGCACTGCAGTAGGGGGCCTTGCTGACGCGTTTTTTTCTCGTGTCCCCTAGGGACCACGAAAAACACTTTTAAGGAGCTAAAATGCGTCATTTTGGAGTTATTTACGATAGCAATGGTAGCATAGTGTCGTGGGTAGTATCTGCTCACTGTATTGTTTTATTTTGTTTAATTTAATTTATTTCTCACATATTTTGTATATAAATTCCTTAAAGACAAATCTTGAAATAAGGTTATGTTTAACTTTTCGAAACTATGAGTGGTTTTTGTGTAATTTTGCCCGAAATATAGGTCGTTTTCAATTTTTTTCTCAAACACTGCTCCAAGTTTTTTCTTTAATTTTTTTTTTCACGTATGTAATGAAGGACGGTAAATATACAGTGCTAGTCCTATTTTCAGGTATTGCCAGTTTTTTCGAAAATTGCAAAATAAATAAAATAAAATAGTTAAAACTACAAAATTGAAGATAAAAGATTTTTGCCTCAGACAAAGTCTGTTGTACAAAATTAACTCTTTAAAAAAGGTCATGTACATTTTTTTGGAAAAACGAGTAGCTTGGGACAATTCTCGCTTTAAATTTACGATTTTTTTCTGAAAAACCACTCCAATTTTTTCTTTAAATTTTCTCTACGTATGTATTAAGGGACGGTAAAAAATATTATGCTAGTCCCATTTTCGGGATTTGCTCGTTTTTTTTCGAAAATTGCAAAACAAATCAAAACTGTAAAATTGAAGATAGAGGTTTTTGCCTCAGACAAAGTATGTTGTAAAAAATTAGATCTTTAAAAAAGGGCATGTACATTTTTTTTCTGAAAGTTAGTAGTTTTCGCGTCATTTCTGTTTGAAATTAATGAAACATAATTTAGGCGTCCCGCCAACTATGGGCCACAAGAAATATTTTTAGACAGGAATAATCAAAAGAATATGCAAAATAATTAATGTTATTTTAATTATATGTGACTATTGAAAATCTCAAGATTGATTTGACTTTACTGTACATTACATCTACTTAGCAATTTGTATTCTTAATAGATTGATGTATTTTCTTTCAACCAATTCACAAACGTTAATTGAATTTAGACCAATTGGGGTTATATGTATTTATTTTATTTTGTTTCATGAGCAGAAAATAAAATATTTTAATATAATTAAATTAAAATCTAAATACTAATTAAAAACCTACAGTTGACTAATTCCTAACAACGACCTTTTCCCGCCCAATATGGCATTCCTGCTCTGAGCTTTAAAGCTCCAGTTTTGTCGTTATGTTAGAAAGTAATATTTCAAGTTAACGATGCATTTAGAAATTACGAAAGAATTGAAGCCAGTGACATTCGTCAAGTTGTTTACGACATAATTTTTTGCGAGTATTTAAGTTTTTTGTATTTGAAGAATGATATGAATGCTGTCTCCAGGACCAAGAATTTATTTATCAGATACTACGTTCTCCGAATTTTAAATAGTTATTATGTGTTAACTTAGTAATTGGGTAATTGAAGTAATTGAATTGGATGGGTTCGGATCATATTATCATTATTTCTAATACTTAACATGAAAGAAAAGTAAAAATTGAAAAAAAATAGTACCATAAATTTGTACGAACATTTTAACTTTAATTTTACATTACCACTGTATGCTACCTTGGGAAACCATGGAGTGATGTATATTTGAGAGTTCATTGTTAAAGGTAAGATAAGATAAGATAATTCTTTTGAATTCTTCTCTGTTGAACATTAACATGGAACCATTATGAGGCTTTGCTTTATTTATTTATATATTTTATTTATCGTTAAAAGATGGAAACGAAACGTTTGTTCTTCAATTAGTTATGAGAGTTGGGAAATTTTTTTTAGGTGTGAAAAGGTAAAACATTTAGCATTAGTACATGTTCAGACAAGGAGTTAGTGTAATTAGTGTAAAAAGAAGTAAATTTGGGGAACAACTATAGTATTTAATATTATATATTTTTCGAACTATATTTCGCCGCCGCTGGTGGATCGTATTATTTATTAACTTTTCATTATTTTAACTTGCATAGCGCTTACGCATAGGATATGTTCGTGAATACACTGAATACCTTATTCACTGAATTCAATGCCAGAAATATATTTTTATTTAAATTTTGAATAAAAAATCTAATTTTTACACTTGCATGGTTTCTTGACCGTTCCCATTCCTCAACTGGAATTCCTGAACTGAGTTCCGATGCGTGACGTTTGGGTCCGGCTTTATTCAATTACCAAGAAAAAACCCGTCGAATAGTACAGGAAATCAGTCTCTGGAGGCTGGATAAAGTCAAGGTTATAGGGTTTTGCTATGGATGAATATTCATCCTTGGTTTTAGTCGGTTATAACTGTAACGAGAATGGCTGACTGTCTATTCTGATAAGTACATAGGAAAGAGACAATGAGGAGCGAGGATAGGCTCTCGGGGGGAAAGCAGCAGAAGACACGAGACAAGTTTCGTTACGACAAAGATAGCTACAAGTCTTTGTGTTCTGATTTACCTGAAATTTTCAATACATGATGTAGGAGCAGAGGCGGCTCCAGCGAGTGGGGGTGGGGAGCATGGGGGGCATGGGCCCCCAAAAGACCAAGTTTTCGTTTGTTACCTTCTTTTATTTGACAAAATGTATTTAAATATGTATTTATTTTAGAATTATTTAAAAATAATATTGTGTAATATCATATATCACTACAAAAACTAACCAGCATCATAACAAATATTATTTATTGTTTATCAAAAATCTATGATGGCCCTCTCCAAAATGATCAGCTGGATCCGCCCCAGGTCAGGAGTGCTAATTTCATAAAAGAATGATGTGTTGTTAGTTACAGTGAGCACAGTGGCGGCTCGTGGTCATGCCATTAGGGTGTGCAACGTTTTTCTTTTTCCCACACTCTCTCTCTCCCTCTGCCTGTCTGTCTGTCTGTCTGTCTCTCTCTCTCTCTCTCACACACACACACATATACATTACATGCATGCATTGACACGCATTAACATTAATAATGACAATTAAACAAATATCATTTTATGACGTCTGATAGCATGCCGAACAATTTCATTCCATTGTTTCTTTTCACCAACTTTTTTCTGTGGCTTTTTCATTGAAATTATTGATTTCTTACGTTTCATATTTTCAACGCTATTCATTGTTAGTTGCACAAACACCCTTGACAGAAAACGAACTCTCTGATTTCGGTTTCTCAAAACACATTGAAACGTAGCCTAATACTTACGTTTACAAAATACACTAGGGGTTTGAATACTTCGGAATGGTTTTGTAATTGCAACTCACTTTAAAACACAAGAGAATACACATATACAATTAACATTTTTATGAATGCAACACTGCACAGCAATGCGTTCGCGTTTCGCGCGCTAGTGCGAAAGCTCATTTAAGTTGAGAGATATCTCACACTTTCTTCGTTCAATGTCATACTTACTTCTGTTAAAAACTTGTGCTACTCGAGTGTTATATCTTCGAGACACGTCAAGGCTATTCCTGAGATCGCCACTGCGCCTGCGCCGTAGAAGGAGTACCGCGCGGGGATTGCTCCAGTCCTCCATAAGCCACCGTTGTTCCCCCTCCTTCCCCTGCAGCCCCGCGGCAGCCTAGGACGCCGTTTCCTCGGTCGCATTTTCCCGAGTGTGCTCCCGCAGGCTGTCACGAAAGAAAGGCGGACGGACCGGCAATCACAGCTTCCGAATGGCGCGTGTTTTGAAATATGGTTCGTAAATGCTCTGAGAGAACTTGTATTCCCCTCTTGTTAAGAGATGTTTAAGAGAAATGGCACCGAATTAATTTGAGTGTGCACATGCGAACGTGCGAATACCCACGAGCCGCCACTGAGTATGCATAAAAGGGTGCAACGTATGATGAGCGGAAACGGCAATTTTGCTTGTGGTGGACAAAATTATAAGAAAAAAATGGCGGACGGCGATTGCGATGCAAGAGCGACGGTCTTGGCAACGATTATATCAGTCAAACCGCCGAGTTCTTTCAGTTTCAATCCAGAAGAATGGCTGAACTGGGTCAAAAGATTCAACAGGTTTATGTCAATTTCAAATTTAACACAAAAACCAGACAAAGAAAAAATCAACTTTTTACTTTCTCGTATACGTACGTATGTACGTACTCTCGTACTCTATATACGAAGTAATATACGTAATATAGAGAAAGTTATGTAATGATGCACGAAAAAACGGCGGATTTTAGGTAGAAAAAAAATTCATTGCCGGGCTCTGGTAACGAAAAAGTGCATAAACCCAGTTGCTAAATTAAGAGAAAACTAGAGGTGTTTCAGAATGGCACAGACTTTCTCGTAGCAATTTTATCTCATTTCCTTGGTGTGGACTGGCTTTAAGTTGTAGCTCCATTTTCTGGCCAGCTGCCAGTGACACCTTTTTGTGACATTTTCTCAACATTTCGGTTTCCTAATAGTAGAACCGAAATATTAGTTCAAAAATATTGAAGAGTAAAACCTCGTCCTAAATAGAAATTTTCATTGAAAATTTGGAACCGTTTCTAAGAAGATGGCGATTAAGTATTACTGTAAATGCGAAATTTGAAGCTCTTTTTCGCAGGAATTTATTGAGTTTTTGAAAAAGTTCATTTGAAGCTCTTCCACCCTCAAATACAAAAATGTATACAATTTGGTGGAAATGTTCATATTAACGGCGTGAGAGATATTGAAAAAATAACATTTGTGTAACTTTTGAAAAAACAAAAGAATTCACCAAAATGAAGTTTACATCATATTAAACAGTGCAATTAGCACTATCCACTTGAAAAGTTTGAGGAAAAAATTTGGAGCCGTTTTTGAGAAAATGTCATTTGAGCGTTTCTGAAAATGCGAAATGTTGAGTTGATTTTCACAAAATAACTGTCGAGTTTTCGAGAAACTTTATTTCACATTATTTAAAGCATACGTACACACAAATACAATAATGTTAACAAATTGATGCTAGTGTTAATATGAACGACGTGAGAGACTGGTCAAAAATTTATTTTGTAATTTTTGAAAAACAATAGAATAGAGCAATATAGAGTTTATGTCATCGTATAGGGTTCGTTTGGCACTACTTCTACCAAAAAATTAAAGAGAAAATTTGGAGCCGTTTTTTAGAAAATCTTGTTTTTGTACTTTTTTCAAATTGCAAATATTGCACGCACTATTGCACGAAAACTACTAAAATTCCCAAACAAATGTACTTGACCTTAATGAAAGAACTATTTATGGACAACAAATTTAATTTGAAGGAGAAATCTCTATCTTCGAGTTTGTAGTTGTAGGACGACGCCGAACAAAATTTTAAAGTTTTGCAATTTTCGAAAATTTAGAGTAAACCGTGAAAATCGGACCTATGCCACCGTTATAAATGTATTTTCCTCTACTCTTACAAGAAATTTAAAGAAAAAATTTGGTGCCGTTTCTGTAAAAATTTTGAAAATGTCCGGGGGGCTTCATGTAAAGTAAAAAATTAATGAATATTTTTGAAAATAGCAGAGCTTTGACTCAGGCCAGATAGACGGGTTTCTTCAATTTGGAAAAGTCCTATGCATAGTTTAGACGCTAGTGTTGTTCACATACACAAGACGGACGGGCACACGGACGGACGTTTTGCTTTCTATTGTTTTTTGGCATCAAGGACCCACAAAACAGGGATTCTGACTACACTATGTGTTAGAGAATTTTTTCTCTTAATTTAGCAACTAGCTCTATCCACTTTTTCGTTACCAAAGCCTGGCAATGAATTTTTTTCCGTCGAAAATCTGCCGTTTTTCGCGCAGCATTACATAACATTCTCTATACTATGTATATTACTCCGAATACTAGTACGTACGTATACGAAAAAGTAAAAAGGTGAAATAAAAATACCTATATAAATCTAAATATGATGCTGACATTCACATTTTTTCTTTAATTCATGTTCTTTAAATGTTCTGTATTATTTTTATTTACCTACTGATGTTAATTTAGAACTGACAAGGACTAGTTCAAGGACATTCTTCTTATAAGGCGTAATTTATTGAAATCTTTATCTTTGCAACAGTAGTAATATGCTTTATTAAATAAAGACTCGAATTTCCTAAGGGATTAAGTACCGTTTTTGAGAAATTATAGATGTTGCTGTCTTAAGAAGATATGTACAGGGCTACTGTCTGCCAAGGACGAAGTCTGAAGATAAATGCTAAATCAAAAATTGGTAGAATGTCAATAAGAACCGAGTCCAATTTCTACTACAGAGGAGTCATATAAATAACTTGGTTTTTATTTATAGCTTTGAATAAAGTGCTTCACATTACAATGAAAAAATAACAGTTTGTGAAGAGACAACTGCTTTGCACAAAATAAAAACAAAAGAATTCTATTGTAAACCTACTGTTTGCTTTAAGTTAATTGTGAATTTTTAAAATGTATTGACCACTATCTCACTGGACACAGTTTTCTCTCATGTGATACAGATTTTGCAACCACTGAAAAAAGAAAGAAGACTAAAATATTGATGAGCCAGTAAATTTAGTGAAATAGTCATTCCATACAAAATTATTTGAAGTTGAAGAAATGTTCATCATCTCCTCATTTTCATGACTTCTGTGTAGCAGCAGATAACTCAATTGCAATGAAATAACTCTAATGAGTTATTTCATAATCACGACAAAATTGTCGAGTGGATTCTGGATTAAAATTACTGCCTTTGAAGAGGTTAATGTGAAAAATATTTACTGAAGTTGGAGATTAGGGCCATTCAATTGTTTTGAAGAAGGGAAAGTCTGCTTACGACTTCTAAAAAGTTGAGATAAAGCATGTTGAAAATCGTAAATGAGTATTCAAAGAGAAAAATTGACTTAAGTGTCATTTAATACTTGAAAAACATAGGAAGTTTTATGAGGGGATTTTTAGTTAAAAATTTTTGAAATGTTTAATGAAGAAGGTATTTATCTAATTAAAAAGTTACAAACTACTTTATATCACTCTCTTTTGATATTTTCATAATGAAAACAGAGGTAACAGTGATACGAGTTTCAATTTTGCTTGCCATGCCCAACTATGACTATTTGAATTCACCCCTGAAGTCCCAGGTAACACAACACACCTGTCATTGGTCAGTGTGACAGGGCCATAGCCATGAAAGACAAATAAAACGTACATAATTTCATGAAACCTATCTTCTTAAAAAAGGATTATAGAGAGATCAAACAGTGTTGTTCTTTTCTTAATTTTAATTTGTTATTATTCACCATACACCTTCTATATAACCCATTAAGTATGTTGGTCACATACCAAGTCACCTGGATATACAGTTTGATGTTTGTGTTAAAACAATCAATATTGAATAAATTTTCTTTTTCACAAGATCTTGAAATATGAATTTTGGTACATAACCCCTTTTGAATTCCAGTCTTCAATTTACATGGAAGAGGTAGTAACATTTTTGCACTAACTAATCAAAATGTATGGTTTTGTTTTCTTGTTTTATTCCTTGAAACTTCAATTACATTTCACCACAGTTAAACAAGAATATGTTTGTTGAAAGTATTGATGATTATTGCCTATAATGGTATTCTTGTTTTTTGTATTCATGTGACTTCAATCTCATCATCATCATCATCATGAACTGCAGGTTAATACTTCTGACACCTGTTAATTATACCAGTAGACCAGGATGTTAATTCTGGCCCATTTTATTATGGTCTCCCAATGGCTCTTCATCACATTAGTTTATATCTCCCTACCACCTTTGATAGTAATTTTCCCTTCAGTTAGTTGAAGTGGGAGAGCTATTTCTTCTGGCCCTCTTTTATCTCTTCTAGTACATATTTTGAAACTTTTCCTGATGACCTGTGATTTCCTTCCTGTGACTTTAATCTGAGTACAAACATTTTAAATGTATAGCTCTTGTACTCTTCATTAATTATTACCTAAAAACCTCTTATGTACTAATGGTAATCTCTGAAAATTATTCTAGCTCTGATGATGTCTGTAAATATTGTATGAAGGTTTGAATTTCATTTCTCTAAATTTCATATTTTTTTGTGATGGTATAATCACCATTTCATTATTATTATGGTAACAAAAAATATTTTTCTATTTATTCCACACTTTGTTGAAATATTGTTTATGTTCTAACTGCTCATATTATTTATTTGTTAATTAATACCTCTTAAAAATACCTTAAACAACGGTTGCACCATGTGTAATGGCATCATTCATATAATAATTTTCTTCATTTTACAGAGATAGTAAAATTGGATAAACAAAATAATAATAATATAACAGGTAGGTAGGTATTCTCCAATACAGAAGAGACACCTATAAGGGGTGTGGGGGTAGAGTTGAATCAACTTCTTTTTCCGGGACCTGGAATAAGAAGTTGATTCAAAAGAAATAAAAATGTATTCTAATAAGTAGTAGTTAGTATTCTAAATCACACTTCTAATTTCAAATGAAATTATTGTAAATTATTACAATTATTTGGGGAAATGAATTCAACAAAGTGATTATTATATAGTTTTATTCACATACAGCAAGTCCACCATTATGCACATATTATCAGTTACTACTATTATTATTATCATCTTTATTATTATTATTATTATTATTATTATTATTATTATTATTATTATTATTATTATTATTATTATTATTATTATCTTTATTATTATTATTATTATTATTATTATTATTATTGTTTTTATTATTACTTTTATTATTTGTAATAATTATGAATGATAATTATTCAATTATATTGATTAGTTAATTATTTCTATTAATTATTAATTAATTAATTAATGTATGGTGTGTTCTGGGACCTCAATTTTTAGAAATCAAGCACTATGTAGATACAATCATATGTGATAAAATGCAAAATCGATCGCAAAATGTGACATCACATACAAAGTGCAAAATGATCATGAATCTGCAATACAATTGCTGAATTACATTTTATGGTTTCCTTCATGTTTGCCCTCTTACTAGGGATTAGACTTCAACAACAACACATCAATGTTTGAAAACATTTAATTTGAGAGTGGTCATGTTTATTAATTTAATTTAAAATTAAGATTTAATTGATAAAACAAAGAAAAAATAATAAAAACAATTTAAAAACACTGATCCTACAACCCAGAGCTCTCAAAGTTGTCTCAAGGGGTCTCAACTTCTCAGTTCACTGTACTGAGGTCACAAGAAAAACAGGAAGGCCCCATGCCTAAAGCGCATACATTACTTCTTATGCTCTTATACTTGCTGAAGTTCACAAATGGTGAAATATTAAATTTTGGGTTTCCCTTATTTCCTGAGGTTAATGAGAAAATCTAAAAAGCATCATAATATTTTTTTTTCTCAGAGTCCTTCCTTAATAATAATTTTCTCAAGAAATACCACAAAATTCTAAATCTTAATTTTTATAATGCTATAGTCTAGTTTTCAAAATGCAATTTTTTAAGATAGAGTTTTAAAATAAAGTTTTTTTTAAAAATAAAGTTTTAAATTCTACCATCACTACAAATAATACACAAGTAAATTTACACAATTTGAAAGAAGTTCAATAAAATATTCATTAAATCAATTTAAAAATAAATATTGCTTGTCTTACTGAAATGATTTTTTTTAAGAGTACATTTTTATGTTTGAGTGCAATGATATCAATGATACAATTACGGCAATCATTGTAGTACTGTTATCACAGCGTTTCACATTTGTGACCATCAATATTTCACTTTGAATCAAGAAACATGGCATCACTAACACTTTCCACATCTAAAGATAATATTCTCAGTACTCACGCTTTCTTGCCGCAATGTAATACATGCAGTGCAGACAAATCTTCATCCAGACAGACCATGTGCATCAGACATCTTCATACGAGACACATTGCATTGTCAGCATGAAACTGAATATGTACAAGAAAAATTGCTGTTTTTGAAAATTCATTGAACATTTTTTGCAAAATAAATTTTAAGAAAATATTTAATCCAGTTCAAAATATGAAAAAATATGTAACAAAAAATTTGCATATTGTGTTAGAATTGCTCTGATTCACCAAGACCACAATTTTGAGAACTGAACATAAAAAGGCAAAAAATATGTAATTGCATAAGAAAGAGGTCTTTAATTATTGACAGTATGCAATTGGAAAAGAATTATGGCAGTGATTCATATGATGTGAATTCTTGATTGTCATTGATGAAAACCAAACTGGCTTTGCACAATGATTTAACTAGTTTGATTAAATTTGGTTGGGGAATTCTACATTAATTATACTTTATACATTAATTATACATTACGGTCATACCAACATGACAAGAAACCATGATAAAGGCGTTGAAAAGAAGTTGAAAGCAAATGGAAGAAAAAAAAAAAAATCCCACATAATTTATAATAACATGGGAAAGGATTTTTAGGTGCAAATTATGATCATAAAAAGGGGAAAAAAAGTTTCTGAAAATACATACAAAAAGGTGCAGCTGAAACAACTGTATTAAGGTTTAAACCAGTTACATGAACTTAGTTTCTAGAATATACATATAATTATGCACCAATTTTTTTTCTTTACAAAGTCTGTAAGAGGTGATTCATAGTATTTTATCCAACACCGTAGTAGATAGAAAATTGTTAAACAATTGCCAGTACTGACTGAACTTATTTTTCCCATGGATTACATAGTAGAACGTACTTCGCAGGTGCAACAAACTGCGCTTGCATAAGCTCTTGCCCACATGGGAACCTCTGTGCTCTTGTAGGCACAGGCAACTGCCCTCTCCTTTCCATCCCCTCCAAATCCACAAGTGCTGTCAGTGCTCTTTTAGTATTGATGGTGACACCCTGGGAAAGGTGTCACCATCAATATGTTCCTCAGGGAAAGGTGTCACCATGTCATATGTTCCTCAGGTCACGAACAAGTAGATTTCTGCACACCTGTTTAAATGTCCGGATTTGTAGTAGGGGCAGCACTTTACATCTGGCAGGAAAGGGTTAAACTGTTGCAGCAACAGTTAAATCCTTTTTTAAATTTAAATTTGATTTTAAAGCTCCAGATCGAGGACTGTTGCAAAGATACAAATTACTGGTGGTTTATGTAAAAGATGCTATAATATGTATTGAAGTGTTGACTTCTCATTAAATGTGATTTGAGTTGAAGCTGCTTTCTTCTTGAAAGCTGTTCAAGAGAAAAAATATATTATTCTGCCCAATTGGTTAAAAACACAGAAAAGTGGAGAAAAAGGTGTTAAAGCATAAAAAGGGAGAGAAAAAGTGGCAAAATGTAGTAATCTCACGAAAAGGTGCAGCAAATTGTGTTGATTTCACTTTATTTCATTCCCCCAAATACATATATTAAACTATCTGTATGAAAACAGTTATGTTTTTTAAGAGGTGCTGCACCTTAAAATCCTTTACGTAATAATAACCTAAGCATTTTCTTTCAGTTTTAAGTTGAAGTTCAAAATTGTGGAAAAACAACAACCCTTTATAACTTAATTTTAGGGTCCAGATAAGCTTAGTTTTGGCAAAAATATTTCAGGATGATTATATACCTGTGTTATTACATAGATGTACATGCAACAAATAAGTTTTGTCAACATTTAAGAGTGAGATAAGTTTTGCCACAAAAATGGATTTCATAATTCATTTGAAACCTAATACTTGTTTAATCAGTAATGAAGAATGAATGTACTTGATAACCTGTGATAAAGAATGAATGTACTTTGGCACCTGCTAACTTTGGAACCCATGAAAATCTATTTGGGATAAAGTATCCTTCAATGAAAAGCAATGACAGCATTCCTGGAGGAGGATGCACAAATAGAGGTGAGTTTCAAACTTATGAAAAATCATGAGTGGTCATACTTACTATTTTGGCTGTAATGTGTGTGACACCATGGAGGGAAGTGACACAATGGTTGCCCAATTGAACACACTCCAGAATGTTTTGCATTACTATTATAAATGATAATCAACCCCCAACTACAACTTCCTTTATGGTGGATTTTTTTAAATTTTTTTTTTTATATTTTCATTGCTTCCTTACTCTGACTTTATTGACGCAACATGTCTCTTTGCTTCTGGTCAAGCATCGAGCGCTTCTTACAGAGTAATCCTCCATTAATATCTTATCAAGCTGTATTTATATGTCCAGTCTCGTTTCATCTAGTCAGTTGTCAAAGAGGTTTGCCAGGTAGCATCTCCTCTTACTCCACATGCCCCTGCATCACTACCCAGCGGCCAGAATTGGGAAGGAATAAGGATAGGGGTAGGGTTTAGGACACTTTACAAGAATTGGTCTAGCCCTTGTGAAGCAGCCAAACTCGCTTTGTTGGAACAAATTTCACATGAGATTTGATGGGAATCGAACCCAGATCTCAGTAGTGAAAGTCAAGCGACTTCGCAATGAGCTACGAGTTCAACTAACATAAATCTGACATAAATTGATAATATTTTGTCCAGAAGTGGAGAGAAAGTGAGAAAAGAAAAACACTTCATGTGTTATAATGAAATGGAGCAATATCTTGCTTCTCCCCTCATTTCTTTGTCTTTCCCTTCAGAAAATTTTAAAAAAGGGAGCCATCAATTACATTTAAACCTTGTCAGTCCAGTTCCTTGATATTTATACCACCATCTTCATCTATCTTGGAGGATGGACAATGGTTCCTATTCCTTGGATATGTCAAATTATTGTTGCATGGATTAGTAGGGACAGCTGGTTTAACAATAAAGTTAAAAGGGTTTGTTGAGACAATCATTGAACAAACATTTACTGAACAAATATACTATGAACTCAGTTGTCAAATGTTAAAAGTTAACAAACTAATCCATAGCAGCAACAGATTTGCTGCTGAGTGTATGGGTGACGTGATGTGAAGACATTCACACTATAAAAAATGTCGCTTGTAGGGCCAATTTAAGTTTTGGATCTTGCTGGCAGAGTAAGGAAAGCAATGGCAAACTATCTCACTTCTTTTAAAATTGCTTTGTACACCTAATTAGTGCTGCTCTCTACGTTGAGGATCCTACCAGCTTTTGAGCTAAAAGGACCAAACAGGTTTTTCAAAGAAATTTTAAATATTTTTTAGACCTTACCTACAAATGGCAATTGTAACTCCTATTATCAGAGAAAAAGGACAATTTACATCACAAAGGCCAGAGACTTAATGTAGCATCTACACATCGGAAATTCCTTGAACAATTAACTCCTATTCAACTAGGCAAAATGTTGAATTTTCACTTGAAACTTTCTACTTTATTGAAGCTGAATTTCCAGGTATCATTCAATGCAAATAACATGAGCGATGAATTCACTTATTTACTGTAGTCAGATAAAACGAACAATTTATTGGTATTAAAATTTGACCGGTTTGATGAAACAATATAATTTTACTCATTCTTTCGTATTATGAAACAGGAATGTATTTGTTTCAATGACTGTAGAAAGCATTAGGAAGGTTTCAAACCATCTTCAACAGTTTCAATAACCTTTTGTGTAGTAAGATGTTCCACAAATATTACTGTGCAAAATGTACAATTTTTCAAGATGCTAAAACCAGGTTGTTACAAACAAGGTTCATAACTTTATGTGGTTGAAGAAAACACAATTATAATATCATATCAGCAAACTGAAAGAGAATTGAATAATTTTGGTGACTTTTTATGTATTCTGAGTAACAAATACAAAATAACAATTTGGAAAAAAAACCTATAAAAGAATGTAAATTCAAATTTTCAATTTCATTACTGATTCTGCAGTTAATTATACTTAATCTTTGAAAAGGGATGCTCATTTTTGTGACACTAGCACAGGTTGATCCTGAATATATTTTGGGTGGAGGAGGTTTGGGGGAAGGGGTGGAGGGCAATTTCATTTCAAACACCCAGAAAAATTTTTGA
Organism: Teleogryllus occipitalis; assembly: GCA_011170035.1. Classification (NCBI taxonomy): domain Eukaryota; kingdom Metazoa; phylum Arthropoda; class Insecta; order Orthoptera; family Gryllidae; genus Teleogryllus; species Teleogryllus occipitalis. The sequence continues at coordinate 147,513 of BLKR01002043.1, forward strand.
AAGAGTACTTTTGATATTATTATACTTTGATACTATTAATAGTGGGAATACTGCTTTGGATGACTACATTTGTGTGTGGTAATTATTTAGCATAAATTTTCAATGCCTCTGTGGTCCTCCTTCGAAGCCGCCATTCCACCGGTAGGCACACACACACACACACACACTTTACAGCAAATTAAGTCACAATAATTCTTAAGGTCACCATTTATTTAGATGTATATAATTGAAAATGTGCTATATTTTTCCAGGAGCTTATTATCTGGCATTGCTTATTGCTTAATTATATTTTTAGTATTATTATAAAACCAGTATACGTGTGTGAATTTTCTGGAGCAAAAGGGAATAACATTTCAAACATCAATGTTACAAGTGAGAAAATAGTTTCATATGGGAAACCAACTCCAAATAGACTGATTCTCAACTACACTATAATTTATTGACACTGTACTGTGTGCAAGTAAGCATTCTAAGTATGTAATGTGCTAATGTTTTGCTAACAAACAAGCATATTTAGACCTTTGTGATTAAATGATACACAATATCAAATGATTTGCAGTCTTGCAGATTGTTTTCCCATCATGAGAAAAAATAGAAACTAGTAGTCTCTATATTGACTGATTTACCTTGATACTGACAATGATGGCCTACCAAACAGACAACTGAACCTCTCTTCTTCAACCAATAACATTTGTGATACAAGAAGTTTTAAATAAACCACTTTCCCACTATTGTATTTTTATTTTAAACCACACACTATTGTACTTTTATTTGAGACTTAAATTCTTAGCAGAGAACTTATACGAGAATGTTATACCCTTTATTATCCATTTGTGGCACCTTTCAACATGCAAAACTAACAAAAATTCATAATATGCATAATAATTAATGTATGATGCCATGCCAAGAGTTGCTGGTTTGGAAATAATTATTTTAAAACAAAATAAATGAAATCAACTTGAAGTCTTATAAATTTTACACCAGAATGTCTACTAGAGGGTTATTTAACAGAAGACAGTTATTATTTGATAAAGGCTGACATTTGGATAGATAGTGCTTTAAGACAATATAATTTTCTCATAAGAAGTTACTAATAGCAAAAATGCAAAAGCCCTTAAAATAATTTGAAGAAGAATGTGTTGTTCAAGAATCCTATGAGAGATTAATCAAGAAATTTCAATGCAATGTCTATGTATAAAAAAATTTATTGCTTACAGAAGAACAATACAATAACATTATTATTCCTTAATAAAATATTCTATATCTATATGAATATGTCTATGGTATAAAAGGAAAATATTTCCCTACAACAATTGCTAATATCAAAATGAGGTCGTCATATTATTAATTAATTTTTCAACAAACTTCGATTCAATGTTTTTTTTCTTGCTTATGGCAAATGGCAATTTATATTGAACAATGCAATAATAACCTGAAGAGAAAAGTAATAAATTATTAATATCATTCCTAGACTAATAAAACTGAGATAATGAATTTTCATAGGTTGCATTGGTGTTCTGACAAACAAAATTCAAAGAAAAAAAATTACTTCTCTAGCATAGTGTAATTTTATTCATTCATGAATTTTTTCAAGCCTTGTAAAGCACCTTGAAACAATTTTTATTCAAAATTTACTTTCAAGTTATACAATTTATTTAAAAAATTATTTTTATTTATAAAACAATTTCATGGATACACTAAAGAAAATGCAGTTCTGCAATTATAAAAACAATTTAAAATGAACACAATGACACAAACTTTAGAAACTTACAGTATATAATTATTACTCATACTATACAAAAAGAACTGTAGCATTCAATTCAAGAATCACTCATTCGTATTTCAGTTTTCTACATTCTATAATTTGTATATACAAGTAAAAATATATCTACTGTATAGACAACTATGCAACAGTCTCCAATGATACAATATTACTTTTGAAGATGTTTCCAGACTTTTGTGTTTTTGCTTTTCTCAGCACCAAAATTTGATTGCATCAGTGACCTGATATGAAAAGAAAGTTGTACAAGACAAAGATCAGGGAAAAATTATATCCAACTCTGATAACGTTGAGTTGCAAGTATAGTTCACCACACTCGACAATCCATAACACTATTTGTATTATGAAGTGAATATAATGTCAACATTATCGTTCTGGGCTGAAATGTAATTGAAGTGTTCAGAGAATAACATTTTCAGACATATTTACACATTCGTCTTTATAAATTCTCCTCCACATATTTTTGTTGCACTTTCTTAAGGAGAAGATTTATATACACTCTTACTTCCAATGTTGTTATATTTGTTGACACACACAAAAATGCCTTGAGATGGCATGACAACTGAGCAATGATCTTTTTCTCATTCTGTTAAGAGTCTTAATAATTATATGGTCCATACTGTGAACCATGATAATAAGGCCCAGGATATGCTCCAGGAGCTGGGTATCCAGTAGCATAGGCGTACTGCTGCTTCTGAGGATACACTGAAATAAAAAAAAGGTATGTCAGAATAGTTGCATTCAATACGAGTTCTGAGGCTTGTTCTAATAACTCAAATGTCAGGTAATGTTTGTAGAATTCTAATCCAATCAATTAAAAGAAAAAGGTTTTAGTTTATCAATCAATGTAAGATAATTTGAATAAATGTTTTTTATTTACTAGTGTTAGAAGGGCTTAAATGATGAAGTTATGTGGATGCCTGGAATCTTTTGTGTATATAAAAAGAATGCAACAATTTGAGTTTTTACAGAAAGCTTCAGAATTCTTAGAAATTTTGCCATGCCTGTGCCTATTTGTAATGTATTATTTATTCCCATTGTTTTGGTATATGGAAGAATTGCAGTGTTTAATAATCACGATGGTGAAAATAACATTAATTCAGAGCATATGGGTGCATATTCATGTTTCAAGGTTTTATACTAGGGAATTAATAAAGGGATTGATTTACCAAGAATTGTAAGATATCTTTGAACTTTTTTCACAAATGTGAATTTAAAGGTGGAAATGGAGATCTTACAACATTAAAAGAAAATATTTACTTAATTTCTATTGTCATATAATTTAATATTCAAGTGTTTATTCAGTAAAATCTGTCTAAGCCAGAACTGATCTGGACACAAAAAAAATTCCGATTTAGGGAGGTTTCCATTTTATGCAAGGTTGTCCATTTTATGACACTTGTGATATTGATGTTTCTGCCCTTAGAGAAGTAAATAATATGAATTTATTATACATTTTATTTATACACCTTATTATCAAAATACATTAACATATAACTTATTTATGGAAGAAACCACCATTAAATTTATATTAAACACTTTTCATTGACAGCTTCCGAGTTGAAAAATACACACCTAACTGGCTGTATTGGGACTGCTTGCTGACTTTCACCTCACAGTTCATCACAACCCAGTACTATGACTTTCTGACACCTTCATATGGCCTTGAGCAATGCGTATCTGGTCGAGGGGTTATGATTTTCAACGTGAGGCAGCGAGATGTGAATAGAAGTCATGTCCGTACACCTTCCCACGCTCAAGAGTCAGGAGAGAGGGAATTACCCTATGGTCTATGCCTTGAGGGACAAGCGACCCCAAGGTGAAATTCTATGCTAACAGCTGAAGCCCCTCTCATTCAATGTCTGACTCCCACGACTAAATGACGTGTCACAGGGATAGAGAATTTAAAACACCCTTGCAGATGCATTTAGATGCACATGAAAAACTGTTCCCTTTCTGGGTTGGAGAGATTCTGTTTTAAGCTGTAAAATGCCATTTAAAAATGGCTGGAACATTTTTCCGGTTAAGGCACATTTCCAGCTTGTACAGATTCTAGTTTAGACAGATATATTGTACTATATCAATTAACAATACATAAAAACATTGATTTGCACATGACTTTATCATTGATCACTGCAAAGTTCTTCCATATTTGAGCAAATTTGTGGAAGGAAGATCAAATGATTTATCGTTAGCTAAGTAATTGCCAAAATATTTTGAAATCTCCAATAATGTGCTTGTTGATCCCCCCCCCCCATATTATAAAAGTGGTTTATATTTCTGATTTTGTGAATTCTGAATTAAAATGCCATTAATTCTGAAAAGAAAGATGGAAGACTAATAACAATTGTACAGAAGTAAAATGGAGAAAGAAAAGGAAAGTATTTTGAAGGAACTGTCAGAAATTTTAACTAGTACAGGAATTCTAACTAATTCTTAGATTCAGAAGAAACAAATTATTTTCAGTACTACAAGTAAACACAAATTTAGAAATATTTCAAGAGATACTTTTGTATTTCACTGGAGTAAATGGTTACAGTAAAGGAAGTTTACCAGCACCTTTTTAAAAGCAAATAGCATGCTGGCACTAACAGTATCCCTATGGTATGTTATTAATGCTGTTAAAAATGTTTAATGGTTAAATGAAAAACAAAAAAATAATACTACAGATAAGATAGACAATAAGTTAATTTTCCTTTAGTAAGATAGACAATAAGTTAATGTCCCTTCTCATTTGAAAATATGAAAATTAATCACCAAATTGGTCATTTGGATTACTAACAGCCTGCTCAGCAACAGTACTCTAATGAGTTTTATAGAATTAATCGATTAATTCATTTATGATACCTCTGTACCTGGAAGCCCTCGCAAGGAAATTACGTTAACACACAATGAATATCATAACACTTGAAGCCCGCAGGTAAAAAAAGAGTTCTGGCAACTTTTCAAATAAATTAAAAACACACCTTCCGAATGACACATTCACATTGGAATAAATTACATATGTGCATGGGGCAAATGCTAGAGTTGAAGATATCCCTCCATATCTACATTCACTATCGGTATTCAGCACTTAAAAAATTTCTCAATTTCATAAAAATCATTAGTTCAATCACTCAGGATTAATAATACATGAACAAGCACTTTCTCACACATTTATGTATCCACATGCACATGTTTGCTTTCTCAATCTAGGAACAACCTATTGGCGCCTTTCTACCAGTTGTGTGTTCTTTACGCTTATTGGCGTTCAAGCATGGAAAACTTTAAAACTTTACAATTCTTAAGAGAAGTTTGATATACTGCAGTCATCAGCACAAGTACTTCGATTTAATGGGTGGCAGATATGGGGAGAGGATACTAAATGAACAATAGTTGCCTGACTTTTCTTTAAGGGCCAATTGCAACCACAGGCTTCCAGTGCTTACCAGGCATTAAATATTGCATATTCATGGCTTCTTCCTTTTCTCGTTCACTTCTCAGGCAAATTGCTGCAGCTGAGAAGAGTATGGCAGAAACCAGTGCCCATCCAACACCAATCCAAGCCACAATGTATGACCAGTCATATGATATGTATGAGTTTTCCCTCAGCACCTTCATTTTGTGTTAAATGAAAAGCAAAACCAAACAGCACTGTGTTAATAAATGTTAAACAATAGGAGTATAGCGAGCCAAGAAAATCTGGAAGATTGATTCACCATATACCATTAAATGTGTGTAATTAAAATTTAATTATAGTGAAAACTATATATTGATTGAATTCTCAGAACTATCAGACATTTATATCATTAAGAAGAAATGTGTGATGGTTCAAAATGTATATTCAAAGTGCATTTGATGTGAGAGCAAAAGGTTTCTGATGTTTAGATACTTCAAAATTATGGAAACAAAAAAATATAAATAGATTTTAAGTAAATGTTGTTTATATGAAGGATAGGGTTTTATGGTTCAATTATGAAACATGCTGCCAAGCATTTTGTAGTTTTCTTATTAGTTAGCAAACACTGGAGGATTACAATGTAATGTTCAATTAATTTAGTATAAGGGTATGGAGCAATTAATGGATTATATTGGCCACAAGCTTCCAGATGTTTCCAAGGCTCCAGCTATACCTGGCATGATGTACTGGACATTTCTTGCTTTCTCTGCCTCTCGCTCAGAGCGCAGAAAGCTGGCTGCACTGAAGAAAAGTGTGGAGGAGGCGAAATAGAACCCCACACTGATCCAAGCCAGGAAGTATGACCAATCATACCAGATTGAGGTTTCTTCTTTCAAAGCCTGATTTTTTCAACAAGTAAAAGTTAAATATAATAATATTCTTTGATATTAACTCTTAGTTCTTCTACTGGGATTTTTTGACATTTTTAGTAAAAAAAATTAAATGCAACAAGAAAATTTTATGTATGTAATCTAAAAATGAACTGATACACAAATGAAAATGCTTTTATAAGAAATTTAATATTTGAAGCTTTGTAAGAAAGTAAAAACAAATTAGGTATATTTTTTATAACTAATTGACAACTAATTTAATAATCAACACTACGTTAGAATAGACGTGTATCATTCCTAATGTGAATTCAAAGTAAAACAATGCAAAAAATAAATTGTAAACAAGAAAATAATATAAAATGTTTTGAACAAGTTAAAACTGAATTTTCACACATTTTGTTTTATAAAAATATATCAAAATACCAAATTGTAGTAAAAGATTAAAGGAAACACCTATAGTAAAAAGTTCTGTCCATTTATTAGCAAACGTTACCATTATTCTGAAATATGATGACATTTAAAAGAAAGACATTTATAGATTTCTTATTGCAATCATAAAACGAAATTAATAATTTGATGCAATATCATATTATATTTAGCTAATTTAGAAAAAAAATAGTTATATTATACAAAATTAAATTTAGAACATCTCTTCTTATACTCACTGAATTCCATTGTTGATAAAATTCCTCTCCAACCACTTTCTCTTTCTCATAATACTCTACGCCATGCCAAAGTCCCATTCCACCAGCACTCAGCAGGCCTGTAGGAATAATGATTATGATTAATGCCTTTTAAAATGTATGGCTAAAAGACTTCTAAAAGCAACTCACAAAATAATAACAACAGTGTGAGTGCCAATCAACACAGCTCTGCCAAATGAACCAGTTATTATATTACCATTTTACCATTAACACAAGTTTTATAATCAGAGCCATCTGGGTCAGCCTTCTCATTATTGTTGTTATTTTGTGAACCACCATCATTAATGGCACAATCTGCCACTGGTTAATAATTAAAATCCTATGAAACTGATTCCACAACAATGAGAATTGATGTGTTTCATCACTTTTCTTCTTGTACTGTATTAATACAGTTGAAAAACAATGGTTGAGCATTTTCAAATGTGTACACGATGTGAATTGGAGTTTTCTTAAGGAAGGGACATTCAAACATCCAGAAAGAGGAGGGGAGAGGCAAACTTACAAATTAATAAGAGAAACATTCATTTGCAGTGTAAACTTGCACTTCTGCAGTGTAGACTAAATAAATCCTCAGAATGCTTTTGGGGAAAGTTTTCTTTTCCAATACCGCCTATTTGAACATTTCAGCATGAAAATCATAAATAAAGTTCCAAGTTATGTATAAATTATCTTTCTGGAAGAACGAATTTATCCTTTTCCCCATGTGGATATTGAACTGTCTGGAAGAGATCAATTCCCAACATCCCACCCGACTAATCACACCCTGAATATATACAGTTCATTAACATTCATAATCCTAAATATTAGAAAATATAAATTATTTTTATAAATGATTTTTCAGTAATTAATTTCCATTAAAATGGACCTAAAAGTAGATTTCAGAACACATCAACAAATTTTGTATATAACGAAAGCACTAAAATTGTTATCCCTTTTTGTGCAAAAATATAATTATTCACAACTTAAATGAATATATTTATTTGTGATTAGAGAGAGGTTCAAATTTTATGACCTACAATGTTCTACAAATGAATGAAATGATGAAGTCAATAAATGATTATGAAAATATTTTACAATCCTCAAGAAATCAACTGAATTGAACATTTGAAAAAGAACTCCCAATATTGAAGGACATTTCAATTCTTTCCGCAGAAATGAGACACTTTTATAACTGCCTTTCTAAATTGAAAGGTGCGCTTTTAACAAATGACTACTTCCTTTATTAAAATTAAATTCACAAGAAAACAAAGAACTCTTAATCATGTTGAAATTTTATTATAGTACTTAGTTTTATGTAGTACAATGTAATCTTTAATAACCAACAGATTACAGGTAACATCATGGGGCTTGCAAATGGCATTTTCAGGGGAAAATTTCAGTAAATTTGATTGTTTTATTTGTTTTAATAAAGATAGGGAAATTTAACCCTAAAGTAAAGTATACTTCCGTTGTTGATGTTATTGTGCTACTGGAATTTGTCTAATATTACATTCCGAAGGTTGACCCCCTATTTATAACCTGGAAATATATAGGCCTACTTTGCAATTTCTATCCTATCATTTTAAATCACGCAAACCATATTTAATCACTTCATATAGTATCCCAGAGCTGCTATTAATAGTTAGCAATTTAAAATACTATATTTAACATACTATAAATTAAGAAAAGGTGCACAGAATACACTTCTCCAAAGAGTACATCACACACTTTTTAACTATTTTTGACATAAAATAAATAATTAAAAATAAATAAACGAATCCCACTTTTCATTCCCAGCCTATCAATATAAATCTTATTGCCAACAAATTTATTCAAAAGTTTTAGGTACTAGGGACATCTAAGATACTAAGGCCTTCAACCTTCTTTAGAAGAAAAAAAAGAAAAGAAAAAAAAATCAATAACAAAGAAAAAATAACTTGAAAATATGGTTAGAAAATTAAATTCTACGAATTCACATAAATGTTTAAACAAAAAATTTAATGTAAATTATTATTAAAAACATTTTCAAACCTGCCTTGACTACAAACTAAATTCACTACATTTATCTCACGGATTTCTTGCTGAACTATTTAATTTTTTTTCAGATATTTTCTATATCTTTCACTTACAGGCCAAAAGCATAAGAATGGCAGTTGAGGTGATATTTCCAGGAGATCGTCTCCAGCATCCAGCAACACCAGTCCAAAAGGCAATGAATACAACAAAGAAGGCCACAATGAACAATGCAATCATTGAACGTCCCATGTCTGAAAAATTGGAAAGAGAAAAATTAAAACTTTTACTAATTTTTAGAATATATTGTTCTATTATCAAGGATTTAATAACTTTATTCATCAACATTCCATTTAAATATGTAACATTATAGGCACTTACGGAGTCTTGCCATGGCATCATCAGAAAATTGTTTGGTGACATTGTCCACATCCGGTATGAAATAATCTACGTTGTTGCAGTGCGTTTCAACAGGACTCAGGTAGGTTTCCACTAAAAAAAAAGAAAAATATTTCACTCAGTACAACTATCATATTAACATATTTATATTTAGAGTACTGACATCAACAAACTTCATAAATTAGTTGAAGTATCAAATATAAATATTTAGTTGTTCTCCTGATGAAAAATAAGGCAAAACAAATTATTGTGTTCATACTCAGAAGCTCATAAATATCTTGTAATCGGCAAAAAAGTTTGTATGGGATGAACAATCCATTTGCAGCATGCAATAAGAATAAATACCTGTAGATCATTTTAATCTTCCAAAGGAATAGCCATTACTCTATATTGACGAGGTAATTGTAAGCTGATGAGGAACGGAAAGGAAAACAACTAATATTTCATCTAGGATACATTTACAATCAAGTCAATAATGAAACTACTGGTGCTTGGTCAGTACATACTTCCTCACATATTTGTAATGGTTATATAATATTAAAATACTATTTGAACCTTCAAAAATGTTTCCAACCCAGAAAGTTTATGCCCATGCTGGGGTTCGAACTCCTGTTCTTAGGTTTAGCATGCTATGAGTGTATGCACTGAATTATATTGCTCGAACCACATAACAACCTTTAACACAAAAAAGAAAGTTGAACAGGTGCAATCAATATTAAAAATTACACTGTCATTTAAAGATCTAATTTGGAAGTACAGATTTCATTAAGAAAACAAAATCTTTCTTCAGTATTGTAGTTGTATAGGAAGATATGCAAACATTTTAAACTTTTGCAATTCTCGAAAATTCAGAAAAATCAATGAAAATTGAAGTGCATCATTGTTACAAGAGTAATTTACCCTCTGTGACAAAAGGAAAAAAAGAAAGAAAGAAAGAAAGAAGAAAAATAATAATAATAATAATAATAATAATAATAATAATAATAATAATAATAATAATAATAATAATAATAATAATAATAAAATTATTATTATTATCATCATCATCATTATCATCATCATCAAACTACAATACTGGAGTTAGGAGTCATTTTTGAGAAAAGTTTGAAATTGTCATTGAGTCTTCTTTTAAAGTCAAACATCAAAATATCAATATTAAATTCACAGGTCCTCGAGCTCACTCAGATCAATAGAACAATACACATTTTGGATGAAATCCAATAAACGGTTTAGGTTTTGCTGCATTTTTAGGTATCAAGGACTCACTAAATGTGAATTCTGATTACACAATGTATAAAAGGAAGTGATTTCTTGCATGTAATTGCACAGTTTATCCACTTTTTCGGTATCAGGGACTCACTATACGACTTTTTCTGTCTTACAATCAACAATTTTCTCTGCAGCATACGGAATACTTTCTTTTTATTACGGAAGTAAGTATAAGGTGAGAAAATAAAACTAATGCAGAAATATTTCTGTTGGTTACTGTTCACATTTTCTAAGACTTCTTAATGACGTACATTTGTTAATCAGTTTGAAAAAAAAATGTTAAAAAGAAGTATGTTTGATATCACGTGAAAAATAATTATTACTTTGAGTACCTAAGAGAATCCAGAGGCTCTCACCTCAGAGGCGGATCCAAAGGAAGGACAGGGGTAGGGGGGGGGGACGAACATTGGTCGTAACACTTGGATTTGAAATTTTCAACTCAAACAATAGCCCAACTTAGCGAATTCACCAAATCCAATTTAGGTTGCTACCAAATATTTACAAAATTTCTTTTGAAAATAGTACTCATTTCTTGGTTTAGGTTTTGTCCCTTCCTCTATTATGTTTCCCTTTAAGGCAGAGACTGTTGAGCTTCAGCCCTCACATCCCACATATTCGTTCGACAAAATCTAAGCAAGGTTTTGCTCGTGTCAGAGGCGCCCGCCGCCAGTTTCAACACACGGTTACGCACAGCGCGGGCGCGCCCCGACGCCCGAGCACCTTCCGGCGAAGCGGCTAGGAATGCGGCGGCGGCGGTGGCGGCGGCGGCGGTGGGTGACTCGGTTGCGGGTCACGCATAGCGGGACCGCGCGCTGTGGGCACCTCAGCCGCCGCCTCTGGTGCTGTTGCGACGGTGGCGATGGTGTTGGAGGTGCGTCGGCGGTGGTCGTTATTGCGGAGGCAGTTACAGTGGAGGCGATGGAGATGGCGGCGGCTTAGGTGGTAGTCGTAGTGGAGGTGGCGGCGGCATAGGTGGTCGTCGTGGTGGAGGTGGTCGCGGCTTAGGTGGTAGTCGTGGTGGAGGTGGCGGCGGCAAAGGTGGTCGTCGTGGTGGAAGCATAGTTGGTAGTCGGGATAGAGGTGGCGGCGGCACAGGTGGTCGTCGTGGTGGAGGTGGCGGCGGCAAAGGTGGTCGTCGTGGTGGAGGCATAGTTGGTAGTCGTGGTGGAGGTGGCGGCATAGTTGGTAGTCGGGATAGAAGTGGCGGCGGCACAGGTGGTCGTCGTGGTGGAGGTGGCGGCGGCAAAGGTGGTCGTCGAGGTGGAGGCATAGTTGGTAGTCGTGATGGAGGTGGCGGCATAGTTGGTAGTCGGGATAGAGGTGGCGGCGGCACAGGTGGTCGTCGTGGTGGAGGTGGCGGCGGAGGTGGCGGCGGTGGAGGTGGCGGCATAGGTGGTCGTCGTCGTGGTGGAGGTGGCGGCGGCATCTTATGTGGTCCATATTGGAGGTGACAACGACGGTGATGTGAGCGGTAGTGGTGCCGGCTGGTGGTGGTGCTACTGCTGCTGTAGCTGCCGCCGCCGATAACCTCAAGGCCGCTCGAGGCCGCGTGAGCGCGCGCGTGCTTCTTCGGAGGTCGTTCCGCTGCGTGGCGGGCGCCAACACGATTCGCGCGTTTGCGAGGCGCGGCGGCGGCGGCGGCGGCGGCAGGCGGGAATAGGGCTAGAGCCTGATTACGTGACCTGACGGAGTGGATTTCTTGGTGGTTAGATGCGATGACGAAGCATCTTCCGACATTCCGGCAGATAATGACTCTGTAAATGCTGCTCTAATGTTCTTCACTGGCACAATTGTTATTGTTATTATTAGCAGGGGCGGACCTATAAAGGATTTTCCTTACTGGAGCTGCTATTGACAAGGAAGAGAGAATTTTTATTTGACGTGAAATTTGAAGTGGAAAAGAATTTTGGGGTTTTTAAAATTATTACGTGTTTAACACGTAAGACATTGGGTGACTTTTTCACGGAAACTACTGATACCAATATCGAGAGTATACCAATCACTGGGGTCAAACAATCTGTAATACTACAAAGCTTGAAGGCCAACCTTATGCAAACATCACTTAATTAGACCACAATTTTACCTCATTTCATTATAATTTGCTGTTTTCTGTATTTTTTAACACTACTATTGTGTTACTTATTTCAAGAAATTTAATGAACATTAATTCCTTTCAATACATATGTTTGTTCCTATACCTATTTATTAAAAAATAATGCATTAGGAAATTCATTTTGAAAATTTGTGAATGCCATAAGTCACTAACATTATGTTGCAGTTTTTCGTATACGTATGTTGAATCCAGTTCTCGCAACAGCGTTGATGCAGTCTGCTTATACGAAGGATGGCTGTTATAATCCAAGACGGCCAAACCTTTTACCCCTCAAACTGAAAAGGGCGCTTACTGCGTAACTCCGATTTTCGTTTAAACACCTGAGAATTTCAAAAACTGCAAATTCGAATCTCTCCCGCGTCGTTTGCTGAAGAGAGCTTCGTAAGTAACGACTGAAGAACTGGGATGCGAGTTGCTGCATGTACACCACTATTTTCGTTGCTTTAGCGGGGACATTTTTTATTTCTGAGTGTACTTGATTTGCCATTTCCGGAATCGATCTATTACTTCTTTTGGTTTTGACCGAGACATGTTGGATATGTAGCAATGGCAAGGCAAAGAGCATTCTTGTTTGCAATCTAGTTCCAGTAATCCGAAGAGATTAAAAGTAAAGTTTCGATTTTGTTATAAGTAAAGCAATGTAACAATTGCCAGGAGACATTAAAAATATTCTTTGGCTTTTCTCTCTACAACCATCGGGCTCTGTTGCATTATTAACGTCGTAATGATTTTCTAGCACACCTCCATGACTTCTACATTCTTTGTCAGATTCACTATGACGTCACGTGACCCTCTTCACTAATAGATAATTTTTTCATACATGGTTTTCAAAGATTCTAATCACACATTCCCTGAACGAGACAGTTATATCGCCTGTATTTAGTGACGCCCCCACTAAGAAGTTGTCTCGGAAGGACGCGAAATTCTGGTTATCTTATCACAACATCGGAATATGCTATTTGTTTAAAAAAACCTACCTCAAAATGCATCAGATGAGAAAGAAATAATTAACTCAAATATTCTCATACTTCTTGATAGAGGACAGATTACTTCACAAACAGATTCGCGATACCACGCAAGTGTGCGTTCACGCACGTAACTCATTCAAGATAAATCTCGGAAAGTTTTAGCGATGCATCTAACATATGCATTCGTATGCATGTAAGTGCGTTTAAAACTCGCATCACGCATCAAACATCACGCAGACAAAAGGTGATGAAGTTTTCTTTTTTCAAGGATATTTGAAACACGAGTAACCATAAATGTAAGAATATCCCAATGAATTATCTTAAAGATAACTTTCTCTTCAAAGAAATTAAGATATTTCGTGAACGAAGAAAGAAAACAATAGACATTTAAACCGCAGAGGCGAGTTTACGGGATGGTTGGGATAATTGATGATTTTTTTTATTAGAGAGGTAACGTTGATGCTTTCACGGAAAACTTTCGAAAAGACGCACGTGCATAAATACAGCTCGCAAGTAGTATCTTTTTAGACATAAAATCGTAAATGTTAACCTTTAAGCTATGTGAAAGTGGAGGTAAATTAGTTTGGAAACATTCATTTTCATCTAGAGAAAAAACTGGCTTAATGAACAGCAGAGGTATGTTCACCTTCTCTGAAGAAAGAAGCATTTGAAGGTGCAATTTCAGCTTTCAGTTTTGACAGCTGTTAACCCAACTTTGGCACTAAGCAAAACGCCTGGAGAATTTCACTTTCTCTTGCCACGTTTCGAACCATTTCATTTTTTTTTAGTTTTAAAAGAAGTTTTAGAAGGAGCTTTTCCTCAAACTACTAGCATCAACACATTTCTGTGGATACTTTTTTACAATAGATAATTTGCACTTTAAATAAAAACTCATAACTTAGAATAATGAGCTGCACTTAGATAAAATAATGAACAACTTGATCAAAGATGGCTAATCTATAAGCTCTACAACTTTTGTAAAATGCTTTCTAGAATTGAGAACCAATTTTAATTTAATAAAAAATTCGTACTGGGCGTTCGGTTAGACACTTAACTGATGAATTTCGTTTAAATGAACTTTTAATGTTGACTGAATAGCTGAATTTCTACCTTTTATTTAAAAGTCACAGGTAAGACTTCAGTTCAAGAAAAACGGATTGCTTTTTCATGCGTAAACATAGTGGGTGCCCGAGGAAGAAGTCGGATTTCAGGGAGTAATTTTCCATTCAAAATACATTGAACGCGCCGTTGAAATGGTTGAGAATTAGATAAATTTGAACACAGACGAAACGTCGAATTTCGGAATAAATCTCGGTAAGTTTTTTCCGCACATGAGACGAGAAATTACATATCCTGGAGGGAATAATGAATGACTTTGTTAAAGGTCTTCTGTCTGAGGTAAAAATATCGATCACTCAGTTCTTGGCTACGGGCATCTCCACAAAGACGAATGAATTTGAAGAGAATTACGAGACGCCAGGAGAGACCAGAATTGGGCATATTTGTTGTGTGTTGTGAGGTGCCTGAGTTAATATGGAACTTTCAGTGAAATTTCCTAGAATTTCACTTCCAACGAAGTTATGTACGTAGCCGCAGTGTATCAAACAAGTTTTTTGAAGATTAAATAAGGAGTTTAAATATTTTGGGATGCAAGTGATTGACAAAAGGAAAATTGCAGGTGATGAGAAATGGGAACGGCAATAGAGTGACGGTGTTGGAATGGTGGGTGGCGGTGGAGTGACGCCAACATCGTCAGCAACACCAACATCGTCAGCAACACCAACATCGTCAGCAACACCAACATCGTCAGCAACACCAACATCGTCAGCAACACCAACATCGTCAGCAACACCAACATCGTCAGCAACACCAACATCGTCAGCAACACCAACATCGTCAGCAACACCAACACCGTCATTTTACCGATATTAGGAATCGTTAAAAAGTAAGGGAATGATTCCCTATATTTGAAAACGCATTTTTTCACAGCACCAGCTTCCAGTGCACGCAGTCGCAAATCGCATGCAGGGCGCCAAAGATTACGCATGCGATCGTGACCGCGTCGCCAGCGGAGCGAGCGCGCCGGCGCTGTCGTGCGGTCGGTTGATTGATTTTTTCGTGTTTCCGGGCGCGTCAACTACTTCGGTCATTAGTCCCGTTAGTGTAGTGCATGTTTTTTCGGGAGATGGCGGTGATCTTCCCCGCTGGATGGCGAGATCTGGCGCCCACCTACCGTCGGCTAGTGGGGTTTCCCCCTAACCAGGACACTCCCACCAGCGGGGCACCGCCCCAGTCGGGACAAGCTCTAAGCTCCCGACCGGTCTCCCGGAAGATGTGGTAGTGTAGTGCATGTTAGTGTCGTGCGGCCGGAGCGGGCGGGGGTCAACGCGAGTGCGGGACGCGGAAGACGCTCCTCCGCGAAATGGATGCTCTGCGCGCGCTCAGAGAGAAGGTGGGGAGTCAAAGACCTCGGCGACTCCATTATTCAAGCATTATGACTCAACGTTCCTTTTTTTTTACTTTCTCTTGTGCATCGTGTATGTAGAATAGGTGCTGATTGCTATCTTACATTTTTTTCCTTTTCGAATTTTGACTTGTGTTCGTGAAATATGAATAAAAGGTGTGGAGCATCTAAGGGGGGAAGGTAATTGAGACCCCTCCATAAGCCAATGATATAATAATTATAAATTAAGGTTTTACTAATTTTCTACTCTAATGCAAGTCGTTCAACATATTAACTATAAGCTAACAAATTAAAATACATTTCATACTCAGCGTAAATGAAAAATTCCTTATAAGAAAGTATCAAGTCAGTTAGACACTTATAAGTAGCTCCACACCCACCCACATAAAAAACTCTAATAAAAAAGAACAAGAGTGTAGCTTTTCTTCAACAACCAAGAATGAAATTTTTCTTTTTTATTGCCACGATTTTATCAAACTCATATAGAATTATGGATATGCTTTAGCAAGTTCCTCTGATTGACATTATGTAAAATTAATGTTCAATTTATACATAATATTGACACGACAGTGCACTGCTTTAGTACAGTATATCGTATCGAAATGAGCAGCTTCGTCACTCATGGGTTTAAGGAGAACTACCAAAGTAATAGTGATAATACATCTAAATACAAGTTCTGAGCATACCCTCATGTCCAAAAATTGTGTTGTGTTCATAGCTCACGCGACGTTACGTCTATCGCCGGCCAGCGATGCCTCGTAAACAACACGTCCCTTCCCCCCCTTTACCCTTCTATACCTCATAATAAAGTGAAATTATTCGTATCTATGCTTTAAGCGTTTATTCGAACCTTGAATCCGATCGCAGAACGGTTGTTGCCGAAGCTATCGGCTCTTCTTACATTCTAGTGTTAAATTTACTTTCACCCTGCACATTTCAATGGAATATTGTCAATTTCGGGGGTAATTTGCACTAGCCTGTCTGAGGTGTAGTGAATTCGAAATGAAGAGGAGGGTAACTACAAATACATACGAAATATTACGAGATGGGGAAGTCGAAGCAACTTTCCATCGGCCCGTATTCTGTAATCTCCATTTAATAGTAACAGCTTCCGTTTCCTATTGCCGAGCAGCGAAGTCATTCTTAGAGAAATAAACGCGAGACAACATTCAAAAGAATTTTCACGAATGACCACATCCCTTTACAAATTTCGCAAACAAATCCGTTCGCAGACACAGGTCAAGATGGTCTGCGGAATAATCAAATTAACAGGATAGTGTGAAACCCTTTCTCAATTGTTCCGGGTTCCGCCCACCACGGTTTCTCTGCCGGGAGGTCACCACCGAGGCGAGTTGTGAACGCCCGCCCGCCCGCCCGAGCGGAGGGTCAACGCAAGTTCATCTAGCGGCAGGTGCCCTCGGGGAAGGTGACGTGCGAAATTCGTTTCCAGTCCTGTCTCGCACCAGAAACAACGAGCCAAACTGGTCACGCACGCGGCACCGATCGTGAGCGTGCGCGCACGTACCTACACACGCACGCACGCTCGCACCGTCGGCTGACGTATTCCGCTAATCACGCTAAATGAACTGTCTTCGGTTCGCGGTTGATAATCTCGAAATGATTCTGTCAGTTACGAATGTAGGCTGCGTTAATATCGGAGGCCTGCGTCCTTGTGCAAGCTAATGGTGATTGTGTTTATGGAACGGCAGGCTGCCCGGTTATGTACGTGAGAAGAGTCCAGTACAAGGTACGAGGCGGTTTGGTACAGTAAATGCAAGAGATGCGCAACACATTTGAAATTAAACTATTGGAATCCGAGGGTATTAAATGCGTAGTATTCGAACTTACAATTCTGAACATTTGTTGTTACGATCCTCGGCACATAGCATCATCAGCCATCCTAGGAATAAACTGTTTTGATAAATGGAAGATGCTGGTGGTGTGGACCCTCAGAAAAGCCGCCGCGTTCGTGCTTTGTCCAATACAATTTCACATGGGTCGACTGGGATTTGAACCACGATACCCACAGATGGAAGTTGGGTAGACTGACCATTACACCACATCTCACCTTTTTGTATACATTGAAATGCCTTTTTTCTAGGCCTTCCATGCAGCCGACGGCTGGTTACCTTTTACGTCCCGACGCGACGTACATTCGACCATACCCTAGACACTAACACACTTGCGGGTTCCTCTGATCTGGGGTCAGCAGAACGCAAGACCCCTCACGACAACATACACAGGAGAGGCTAGGGACAAACAACAATGCCCAAGGCGGGATTCGAACCCACAACCTTTCGAACCGAACCATTGAGCCGGTACACGCTCTTAGCCACATCGGCCATCCAGTTCAGATAAAAGCCATTTGCAAAAAAAAATTTTTTTTCCTTTTTGTATTTTTTTTAACGGATAAACACGCTCACCGGGGCCACTACTGAGCACGGTCGCGTGAAGTGCTCGTCCAGCTTCTTGCGAAACCCGCCACTAAGCGCAGCCACTAATCAAGCGCGCGTCACGAGTGGGGATGGCAAAATACATCGATGTTGTTAAAACATCATCGATGTTGTATCTATTAACATCGATATTTTGCTTTCGATGTTTTCTTCCCATCGATATTTTGTTGCAAAAACAGATTTTTAAAATTTTTATTAACATACTACTAACGTGCTGGTAATGAATAGGATAATAGCATGTACATTTGTCTATAATTAAAACATCAATGTTTTAATTATAGACAAAAGACATCGATGTCTAAAGACATCGATGTCTTTTCGTCGACATCGAAAACCCTTTAGCGATGTATCAAAACATCGATGTATCGATATTTTGGTAATATTTGCCATCACTAGTCGCGAGTCACTCGCGCGAGGAATGCAGTGACGCCACCATGTGCCAAGAGATGAACAACGTGGCGAGCTTGTATGAGAGCGAGGGGAGGGGAGGGAGAGGAAGGGAGGGGACGGAGAAGGTCTTATCCTTGGGATAGCGCGTTTTTTAGGGCTTTATTCCAACAGTTTGTATTTCAAGAATATAATTTTACAGTTAATTCTTTTTTTCTGATCTAAATTAGAAATGTCGCTCAAAGAAATTTTCTTATTAATTTTTTTTCTGTTTGCATAAAATAATGGAGTAATTCTTCAAGCCGGTTTTAAATAATGCAACTTTCAAAACAATTATTCAATGATTGATTATTCTCATGACAGAAAAATCTGTGATCATTTATTTATTGTAATATATTCAATAGCATGACTAGAAAGCGAAACGGGGATCACTTGAAAGTACGGACATGGCAGTCCTAGCGCAATAACCAACGGTACACGGGAAGGCAAAGCAGAGGAGAAAAAAATGTTATTGTGAAAATGCGTTACCGTGTAATTCAACCCATGGAACATCCTGCTACAAAATAAAATTACAAAAAGAGGCAACAATATACAAACGAAAAAATAAAAATAAAATGGAAAGAGGAGAAAGTGGTAGCAGGTTGTAATCAGAAAATAATGAGGTAACGACCTATCTATGTTGCATCGAGGCGCACTCACGAACCAGACGTGCGGCAACGCGGCCTTCCGCGTGCTAGAAATGTCATGGAACCAACGACTGCCCAGAGATGAGCGGAGTAGCGAACGCGTTCGGAAAGAACGAAGCTGCACAGATGCAAGGCAGTTGGACTTAGATGAAGCGTTTTTGAACAGCCCGGTTTAAAATAATCTTAAAAATATTACTCTAGATTCTATTTATTTCAATGTAAATTCAACCCATTCAGTGGAAGACAAACTTACAAAGAAATCATCTGTCCAAGAAAGGGGAGAACATAAAGACGTAGGACTCCTCTCTTGATCATGAACCCAGTACGATAGTCACAATCACTCGAATCTGGATAATACGGTTGATGAGAGACGGAACATTATAACGATAACCCACGTTTCACACTTTCAAAGTAAAAAGAAAGGAAAGATTTTACTGTTTTCGCTCAAAACAAACTTTATGATTCCAAAGCTGTACGTGACCGTAAAGCTGTAATGTGTATAGAAAGTTCCAGGAAGTGTATGAACCAATTGAGAAACGTTAATTTACTCAGAGTCCACATGCGCCATGTTATCCGCGTGTTTATTGGTTCCATCCCTAGGCGACGAGCAACGTTTGCCTAAGAAGCGGAAAGGAGAGTACTTCAGACAAGAGCGAGGGGGCAACTTCAATTCCACCTCAATAAAATCTTTGAATAAAAAAATTAAAAATGTATTTCGTTATTTTAAAAAATGTATCAATAGTTGGTATAGTTGGTATAACTCAACAAGTAGTTTTTTAAAATAAACCACGTAAAAACGAGTTTTGGAAGAAGCTATGGTCACTATGGATACTACACACATATTAAGAATATTCAATAATACACATTCTCTCATGAAGTTTTATTATTTTTTTTCTTTGTTTTAATAATAAAGTCTTGAATGGCTTGGAAAAGTAACAAGACAAAGTGAACCACAAGCCTCATAAATGTCAATATCTTGGTTTTGGTGAAAGTGTGACTTATCTTGTTATGTTTCCACACATATGAAAGGCTCGGGGCAGGAACAATAAAACACATTTGGACCAAAAACAAGATATTAACATTTACGAACATCAGAAGGCTTGCAATGGCTGGTGTGGCTTGTCTCGTTACTGCCCCAAACCCTCGGATCCTGGCCCCGCCCCCTGCCTCGCAGGTGCGCGCGGGCGCAAGGAATGCCCAGCCGCCGCCGCCGGCGCTTGTCGAGAGACGAGCGGAGCGCTGCGCTGCGGCAACGCTGCCGTTTCCCGGAACGCGCCACGCGAGATGTGTCGCTTCTCCGCGGCGGCGGCCCCAAACGGCGAAAGCGAGGTGAACCGCCTCGTGACAGAGCAGCTCGCCCTGCGGAGAACCCCGAAGCACTTGTTGTGTATGAATATGTATGTATGTATGTATACGTATGTGCCTGTATGTATACGTATGTGCCTGTATGTATACGTATGTGCCTGTGTGTATATGTATGTGCCTGTGTGTATATGTATGTGCCTGTGTGTATATGTATGTGCCTGTGTGTATATGTATGTGCGTGTGTGTATATGTATGTGCGTGTGTGTATATGTATGTGCGTGTGTGTATATGTATGTGCGTGTGTGTATAAGTATGTGCGTGTGTGTATATGTATGTACGTGTATGTATATGTATGTACGTGTATGTATATGTATGTACGTGTGTGTATATGTATGTACGTGTGTGTATATGTATGTACGTGTGTATATGTATGTATATGTATGTACGTATGTATATGTATGTACGTATGTATATGTATGTACGTGTGTATATGTATGTACGTGTGTGTATATGTACGTGTGTGTGGAGGGGGCGTAAGCAGGCGAAGCACATGGTATTTGGGGCCCCCCAGTATTTATTAAAACGAAATTTTACATCGATAATATAAATATTGAAGTTGAAGTAATGAAATATTGAAGTGAAGTAAGTTTAAACATAATTATGAATTACTGCCATTATGATTACGAATTGATGACGTATTAATGAAGTCGGGCTTCGTGAGTGGACTCTTGAAATCAATTCAACTTCAATTTGTCAAGAAATAAGTAAGCATTTATAAATCAAATCTCTCCTGGGTTTTGAGCGGTGTTGCGTCCAACCATAGCAATTGATTGGCGTAATAACTTAAGATTTTCTTGCTGTGGATAGTACGGTAATTTGTCGAATTTTTGGTTTCTTTAGGAGCCCCATAGTTAGGTTCTGATGAGGGCCTCAGAAGATGTTAAAGTTGCTCGGAGACGCAAGAACAATGAGTGTGCGAGGCTAGGGTGTTGCGTACTTTTCCTTCAGTGGCACTTGAATGAACTACAAAATTTTGTGCAACATTCGGCCTGTACAAATAAAAGAATTCTGGCCTCGGAATGCTAACATTTTAAAGATTTAAACAAACAAAAGTACTTAGTTGTAGTTAACGTTTTGTGTATAGTCCTTAATTCAGCTCAGGGGAGGTCTGGCACTTTCTTCATTTCTGGAGTATCGTCTAATATGAGTTAACATCAGAATATATCAGATACTTCTTGACACCTCAATATCTTTTTGATAATGTACCTGGATCTCTCGTAAACCAGTTCAGGAAACATCGGCCTTTTCATCAAAGTAATAGCAATGTTAATAATAGCAGACTATTATAATCTTCGATGGCTCTCTCCAAAGGTTGTGGGTTCGAGCAGACATGGATACGGGCGCGTTCATTCTTAGAAACACGAAAAGATTTCGTCTTGTCCGTGACGCATGGTTCCACGACAGCACCGATCTTGCGGCAGGTGGAAATCTAAAACCTAACTCCAAAATTATCTCCACAGACCGACATCTATTTCTACAGAACAGTTGTAGTTGTGTATATCTACATTTCCATTCTTTTCTACATTCCATCTACATTTACATTCCACTACATTCTTTCAGAATCCATTTTATCTGACTCGGGTGGATATCCTCACATTCACGCATTCCTTAGAACGTTTCTAGATTCAGTTCATTTCAGTGCATTTATTTATACTCGTCTCGGCCCTTTGTTCTCATCCATCACGCCTTATCACTAGGGTTGTGAACTATGTTCATGTAAAAGGGAGAACACTCGACAGAAAATAAAAAAAAAAACTATATAAATAAGAAAAAAATAAAAAAACAGCAACACAATTTTTTTTATAAATATTTAATTTAGACTAACATCAGCTCTATTTCTTTCTTCTCTTCATTTGCGATTCAAGTGAAAAGATTCGTTCACAAAATGCAGATAAAGATAGTCTGATCATCTCCTTTTTATTTTAGTCTCTTAGACAGACAAACCATCATGCATGCGTCAGTTAAAGGATATTCATGTTTCTATTCTAAATAAAACAATAAACGATACAACGTAGCAGATGTTAGTCATGTGAAAAAATAAATGACAATACATGTTAAAAATTCACAAGAATTGAATTGAATTGAATTGAATTTGCCTTATTTTACGTGGCGAGACTCAGGCCATGAGGCCTGCTCTTCCGTCTGACACCGCAAATTCCGCTACGCTCCTTTCACCAACCATGGGAGAAAGAAGGTATTACTTGGGCGACGACAAGAGGACATTTAAGGAGGGCGAGACGACAAACAACGTCAAAGGAGGACTGTCCTCCCAAATAGAAGATGGTTGGCAACCCTACTTACCACCCATCCAGCCGCTGCCTCCTCCTCCTCCTCCTCCTCCTCCTAATCATCTCCGTTCCGTACCAGCGCCCAGTTTCGCTTGTTCCCCCGGGAGAAGAATGCACCGCCCGCCACCGGCAGGAAGGAAGGCGATGGTAAATTCATAAAACACGCTGAAATTTCTCCCCAGCACCGCGCACCTGCGTTTCTCAAAGGCCCCGCGCCGTGCCAGTGCTCTCGCTAGACGGTTCCGCCCCGCCCCGCCCCGCCCGGCCGCGCCGCACACTGGTTGAATCGGGCCTAAAAACTGGTCATAATTGAAAATGCGAGTGGATTTGCGTAAAAATGGGTATCAGTGGGTTTTTCAATTCGATAAATTTGAATATCATAAATAAATTTCGGCTTCAAAATGGCGGATTTACTAATTTAACAACAAACAAAAATGCATAAAAAATGTACGTATGGGGTTCTGGAATCACTGATTTCGAATATCATAATGAAATTTCAAAATTCAAAATGGCGGTTTCGTATTGGCTAACTGACATAAAAATAATGATATCTGTAGAAATACGAATACCGCGGTCGCGGTTAATATTGTTATCATTCCAAAAAATTATATAAGTAATTTTCTTATTAAAAGTAATTATAAGAAGGATAAATCGAAAAGATATACAGAGAAAGATATACTTCTTCCCTTTGGCGAAGAAGGCAATTCCGGGGTATCTAGTGTTAAATCTTACTATGTAGCATTCCAGTAAAGAGGTTATAAAACAAAAAGGTGCAGATATGTGCAGCTAAATGTGTGTTATTCTGATTGAAGGCATTCTACTTGATAAGTAAAAAAAACTGATTGAGGCAGGAATACGCAGGACAAAACATATAATCCACAATACACGTGACTAACATTGTTACGTTACGTCTATACGTTATAATTCAGCCGTATTATACATACAATTTACTTGACTTTTTCTTAAAAATATACCTAACTTATAGTCAAAAATGTCTTCTATTCGGAAATATAAAAAGAATCCACAAAAAAATTTAAACACTTTTTTTTCACAAATATCGTTGACAAGAATCAATGAATTCGAGTGTTTCGAGCAACGGTAACTTCACGAGACCGTGAGGAAGACAAAAATAATTGAAATAACTTTCTGGAGCGGAAGTAGTGTGTTCCAATGTCTTGCAAATCAGATTTGCTAAGTGAGAATCCCGAACGCGCACTTTGAATTTTGCCATTATGGCCAGGTTTTTGGCCCCATTCAACCAGTGTGCGTCGGTCCGCTCCGCGCAGATGCCGGAATGTACCGGGGAACCTGCGGGGCGCTGCCGTAAAGAGTTTCTTTCTCTGCGACCTCTTTATGCAGGCTTTCGCCGGCATTCGAGATTCTTGCGGTATTCGCAACACTCAAGAGAGAGGTTACTTGGCGTGCATTCATTGAAAGAGAGAACCCACATCTCTGTGACCGTAATTGCTGAAGTAAATATTGGTCGAGAATCACCGCCGCTTACCTACAT
The DNA here is from genome assembly GCA_011170035.1 of Teleogryllus occipitalis. Taxonomy (NCBI): domain Eukaryota; kingdom Metazoa; phylum Arthropoda; class Insecta; order Orthoptera; family Gryllidae; genus Teleogryllus; species Teleogryllus occipitalis. The sequence goes on from BLKR01002043.1 coordinate 172,160, forward strand.
CTGCGTGGAAATTATTTATTGATTGTGGTTGTGAATAAATGATTCTTTTTTACGCAGGAGCTTGGCGGATACATGAAAGTGACTTCAAAAAAATCTACAGTCTCAATATTTCAATTTTATTATCAACTTATTTTTGTAAAATTATAACAGCAGGTAAAAAGAAAGAAAATACTTGTTGTAAAGGAAATAATTAACAAATATGGTTGCAGCCTACTTTACCTTGATATACTATCAACATCAAGAGTGGGGCAAGGGTCTTTGTGAGTCGAGCCCACCAAAATTATGTGGATACTGCTGAGCTTTGTAGCAAACTCAACTGAAATGCTAATGGGCGATTAAAACCACAACCAATTTTGAAAATTTTGAAGTTCTCAGGATCAGCGGTGACTTAATTAAAATATAATATAGAAAGGTAATCAATCCGGAATGAGACGACCCAATCTATAATAGGTTGGTTAATACCTTAATAGATAATATTTTCTCGAACTTGATGGTTACACCAGATGATGCAGGCGACTACATTTCAGATGTGTTTGGTTCCCCCAGACCCAAACATAACTTCCAAACAACCAACATTATAACAAACGTTTTATATTCGGATATCGGTATTCACGCTCTGTGGCAACGTTCAATTAGTCCGTTGCGCCCTTCATGTTCTAGATACCCTCATCCCCTTCTCCATATTAGCTCTTTCTTATTTTCTTCACTATCTCAACACAGATATTCTGCATCTCAAATCGGTGCAGCCCTTTCTTCGAGATTTCCCGGAATCTTGCAGCGCCGAGAGCGTGTCTGATTCGAGCGCTGCGCACTAAAGCACCTGGCGAGCGAGCGCCGAACTGAAAAGCATTCCACACCGAAGAGAGCGAGGGAGGGAGAGCGCGAGGAGAGATATCTCGAGAAGACACAGCGCGGAATCTAATTGCAAAGTCGCTGCTGCTGCTGCTGCCTGTTTACTTTCTTTGCGCGAGCGGCGTCGGAGCAAGGGCACGCGGAGGCGGGGGCGAGCGGATGGGAAGCGGAGAGGGAGGGGGGGAGGGGGCGGGCGGGAGGACCAAGAATTTATGGAAATCTCTCTGGAGGAGATGGGCGTTTTGTGGGAAGTGAACCGTTGCGTTGAGTATTTAGAGGGCGGATTTAACTGGTTGGAATTCTCGCGCGCGCTGCTAGTTCCGCCAACTTCAGTGTGATTATCAGACGAGACCCATTTCGTCTTCAGATGGCCGGGCGTTTTGATGCGCTTTCGCGTTTTTCATTCGACCACGACATTTTACGATGGAGATATAAAAGGAAATATTCATGTTTGTCTGAATCTACCTATTTTGATGTGCAGTGACAAGGTGATAATTTAAGGCTTCTTTTTTTCCTCACTAGTTTTCGTGTTGATGCTCGTTCTTTCTACACATCCAAAGATCCTCTTATATTCGGAATAAACTATTTGACACTAACATATCTGTGGGCGAATTGAATAGCATGAGAAGAATGCTAGGTTTTACGCGTCTCGAACCCCCCCCCCCACACACACCACGACAAGGGAGAAGCATCTATGCCCAGGATGGGATTCGAACTTCTGACCCTTTGTATCGAGGCCATGAGATTGCGCGCTGTAGCAACATCGGCCATCCAGGCCCAAATTGCCACTAGGTCGTTCATTAAGAAAACATATCAAGACAAAGTAGGCTGCAACCATATTATCAGACGAGACCAATTTCGTTCATTAATCCTCGTAATTAGAATTGTCGCTAGGTATTGGAATAAAGAGAAAGCAATAACACGTTATATTTGTTTTTCACCTCGGGAAGAACAAATACTCTGTCTTAGTAACTCAGCTGCTTCTACCGCGGAAATCACCCTTCCACTTCGAACCCACTTATTTAAAAAAAGCCAGAAGCAGATGCAATCCTATTCTTTTCTCCGGTTCCATTTTTATTGGCAGGAGTACGCTCTACAGCGAGCAAACTTTGTAGTATCAACTTTTCCACAAGTAACTTCCAAAGCTGCTCCCGCAGTGCATTGTATTCGTCATTATTTCCTCCAAGACATTCAATAGCAAGGGGGTCATTTCCTCCTTCTCCCTACCCAAAAGACCGATACTTCGTTGCTGGCACCTCCTACAGATCAACCGAGAACCTTGCCAAGAATCGATATAATGGTTTTTGCAAAGTTTCGCAACGACCCTTTTGTTCTTCTATACCGTAAAGCTCCTCACTTGTCCCAGATTTACGGGACGAAGGGTCGCGCGAGGCCCTCCGCGAAATATCTGCCTGTGTTTCGCCCTCGCTTCGCGTCTCTCGCTCGCCGCACCGCGCCGCGCCGCGTCCGTCCGTCCGTCCGTCCCGCTTCCGCGTCCGATTGTTTTATTTAGTTAGAGCACTTTTATTCCGGCAGGGGCGCGACGGGCGCGCCGCGGGGCCGTGTTTTACGGGAGCGGCGGGAACGGAGGCGGGAGTGCGGCAGTTGGCGATATCGTAAAGCTGTTTATTGTGCGCGGGTTCGCAGCGACTGGAGCGGTGGAAGAGGAGGAGGAGGCGGCGGCGGCGGCGGCGGCTGTCCCGCGCGTTACAACCGCGCTGCTATCGCCGCCGCCACGGGGTTAATGATCTTCTACCGGTACTCGGCGGAGGGGCGAGGGTGAGGGTGAGGGTGAGGCGGCGAAGAGAGGGCCGAAAGCAGAAGGCTGTTGTATTGCTGCCGTTGCTGTTGCGAGCATGACCAGAATTTACTTTAAGGGGGAAAGCTTGGCATGTATCTGTCTTCGGTGAAGATCCAAGAGAGGAGTCACGTCTCACAAGACTTTACTGAACGAGACTGGGGAAAACATGATTTTCTTACCTCTGAGCTCAATGCGTCTTGCAGAGAAATGGACTGATCAGTTGTTCTCTTAATGCCGATGATCTGTGCAATTGAATTTGACTTATGATATCTCCATATTATAAAATATCTAGAACACTTTTTGGATATATTCCCGCACACACCTCAAGATCCATTTATTGGAAATCCCGATGAAAATAACGTCTATGTTTATTCTGTTTTATTTTGCCCTACTTCCCACTTTGTTGTCGCCTGCGAAGTAGATCAAACCCATTTACCTTTATTATTACAAAAGATGGTGGAAAGGATAACGATGGTTCGCCCACAGAAAAGTAGAAATGAAGGTTGGTTGAAGTGGAGAAGGCAATAAACGAAAAGGGGGAGGTCTCATAACTACTGCCGCTATAGGAACGATTTTAACGATTACAAGGTAAATTGATTATTATTGTAGTTGCTAAAAAACAAATGGTGGTCAGCGAATCGATGCCGGAGGCGACAATGGAAAGCGATCGCAGCGATGGACCGCAGAAGGATTTATTAAAAAACGAAGCAAACGGGGTGGCAACGCCGAACGAGACAATTGGAATTTGTAACCGAGCTGGAGAGTAAAGTAGACGGTGCAACTTCTTAACCAGCTCTTTCGAATGACATTTTGTCACATAGTGAGTGCTTCTATTGGTCGAGACATTACCCCGTTTTTTCTTAACCCAAAATTTATTTAATTGAATTGATTTTGCCTTATTTTACGTGGCGTGACTCAGGCCATGAGGCCTGCTCTTCCGTCTAACCACGCAAATTTCGTTACACTTCTTTCACCAATCATGGGAGAAAGAAGGTATTACTTGGGCGACGAAACAGGCGATTTGAATTTAGCTCAGAGGCATCATTTAGGCTTGAGGATCTTTTACATGCAGTTAATGTACTAACATGGGACAGCCGGCTTTACTTCCCCTCCGAAGGAAGGCGTACGAAGGATTTTTCGCCCTTAAAAACCCACGGCTTCGAACCCGCAAACTTGGGTATAGCAGTCCGATACGCTAACCGCTACACCATCGCCGCCGTTATTTACGCAGATCTATAACATTGGCAGCTCTGCAATATCGCGACTTTCCTAATGATACGGGTGACGTAAGTCGAGAGGAATTATTCATTACCAACATTCAGTTTTAGTAGATTAGACTTGAACATTCCTATCACGTTTTCCTCAAAAGCAGACTTGTTATTTCACGTTAAAGTTAACATTGCGTGAATACAGTGAGAGAGACTCACCGCTGGTAAACACACTTGTGTTTATGAAGCGCTCAAAAAGGAAAGATCTGGAGTTTATCTGCGTGACGAATGAATCTGGAAATGAATAACAACCGACATAGCGAAGGTGTATGAATGAGGTAGAAAAGCAGGGTGGGAAAGCAAAGATGAGAAAATAAGGTGGGATAGAGATTGAGTCGCATAGATGAGTGAGACAAGACATAAGAAGTGCCGGAGCAACTGTAGTAATAGTGATACCGACAATAAAAAGAATTTGCTTGGAAGAACTGTTTATGCATTATGAACAACGACGTTTTACGTCTTGTGTAAGTCATCCTGGATTTACGCTTTGCAATTTAAAGAGGTCATTGCATCTTCTAGATAGCAGCAAGTAGAGAGCCACTATATGTTTATATGGACCGGCACATATTTTCGCGGAAAGCTTTATTCATATCACTACAATTACGTAATTTCAGCTCATAAAGTGGGTGCGAATATTATGTTAAGAACCTAACAACAAACTCTCACTTCGAACAGGTGGAAGGTAAGGTAAGTAAAAGGAAATAAGGGAAACAGGAGGAGGGAGAAGATAGTACTGGCATAGAGTAAAGAATTATATACCCCTTTAGTCTATGGTATTGGAAAGACAGAGAGCAAGGACGACTGGAGAGACAGGGAGAACAAAGGGAAAGAGAGAAGGAGAAGGAGTGAGGGAGAGAAAGCGAGCAAGAAAGAAAAAAAGAAACAAATAAAGAAAAATAAACAAATAAAGAAAAATAAAATAAATAAATAAATAAAAGAACGCAGTCAGAGGAACTGATGTGAAGATGGAATGCCGATCTGAAACGCAAAGCAGATGAATGACCAAAGAAAGGTCATCATGCAGTACGAGCATCAACTAAGGAGGTATATACTCGTGTCATTACTTCATGGTACGAGATTGTGTGGAAAGCGCAGCTTGAGAGAACTGTCAGAATGTGAGCGGCAGATGGGAGTGCGGCGGCGCGGGTGAGGTCAGAGAAGAAGTTGTTCCTGACTCTTTTCCCCTGTCGCTCCAAGAGGGCTTCTCTTCCCCGTCGGTTCCTGCCGCTCTGGGTGGTCCCTTCGCCTTTGTATCAGCGCTACATAAATGCTCTGGGGCGTTGACGGAGCAAATACCACGAGGCAACCTAGTGCAGGTATCTTTCATTTGTGTTCAGTCTCTCCTCTCAGGAAATCGGGAGAAACGCACCGCCCTGTTTCTGTCCTTTTATTTTTTCACCTAATACAGGTACGTACTTACGTAGGGAACAGCAAGTATTAAAGTGCTGCGACGGGAAGTGACGATTTTTCTTCAGAAAAAACTCGTATTGAGGGCCATTGTATCGAAAAGGTAGATAAATATTTTTGGTCATTTAAATAGTGGACTCTACATTTCATGATTACTTCATTTACACTTTTAAAATTGACATTGACTGTATAATGTTTGTTGGTGAATATTAGTATTTAAGGGAACACGGAACGATTTTGCAGTCAAAAATAGGTTTTTGGTCTTTTTACAAATATTCATAATTTTATCCTTAAATTGGAATTATGTTGATCTTACAAGTGCTTGTATATTATTTTTATGTGAAGTCTTCCTCTTATTGGGCTTAGGTGTTGGCTACAATACTTTTAGATAAGGTTACCCAATGCAGTGCGTACCTACTGAAAGACTCAGACCTGCAGATAGTAAATTGAAAACTTTTATGTTGTGAAGCTAACTAATATACATAAAATTCTGGAAAGGACGTAGTTATTGGAAAATGTTTATTCTATTGAGGCGAGTTATCGAGCTGGCGTGTTCGGAGAGTTGCATCTTTAAAGCCCATTTCCCGAAAGTTGATATTTGTAACATTACATTATCTTTTTTCAACTTGAGTGTTCAATAGGAAAAAAACTTTCAGGAGTTGTTAAGAAAGGTCTCGTTTTGACTGAAACAATTTTTTCTGGTTACTTTAGAATAAATCCATTCTGCAGAACTTTATTTACTAGAAAACGTAAAAATTGCATTATGAGATGCAAAATGGAAAATATTTTTCAAAACAGTTATTTCAGTGTTATTATGAGTGATGTGTCTGTAACCTGAAAAAAATTCACAAGCCTAACTCCGATAGATTCTGAGATTTAGACTAACATTTAACATTGCCAGGATAGTGCATTCTGCGTCCCCTTAAAAAACATAAACGTTGGTTAAATTCTTTAACTTTGAGTTAACAAACTCCTCTTGATAACTGTAAAATCATTTTTACTATTAAAGATCAATAAGATATTGTACTTTTAAGGGAGTCGAATATAAAAATGCGTTTTGTAATGCAGACCTAGAAAATGTCGTCGATCAGTTTTTTTATCACTTTCTTTTGGTCTACACGGAAAAGATCCGAGCAGAGTTTAACGAAGAATTTGCATGAGGAACCAGGCTGAAGATTAATGAGAAGGTAGTCCAGACTTTCGAGCAATTAAGACAACAGGTTGCTCTGGATACCGTTACTGACCATGCTGCTCGACACACTAAAACCAGCTTAGCGGTTGATATAAACGCCAGGACTAAGTCAATCTTTTAGACACCTCCATCTCCATATCTAAAACGATATGTAGACGTTCTTTCAAAAATTCTCCAACGAGTATCAGTTTCTGAAAGAAATGTACTTTTTAAAAATAAATAAGTGGTGTTCTGTATTCTGGATTCTCCCCTGATCAAACTGAGTTTTACACGAAATAAAGCGATGCAAGATAATCAACAGTTAAATCGTGTGCTAGTTGCTGCTCAATGAAGAATTATCCCAAACATCTACAACAATGAATAATGCACGAGTAACTATGAATAAACCCATGAATAACGAACCCAATTGAAAAAGGATTCATTTTGAATTGATGACACTTTAATATAATCCCGCGCTCTCTCTACGTAAAAGGAAAGCGTAAAGGCACTTTATTCCTTTCACCCATTGCTTCTTCGTGTAGCGTTGTTCAAGCGACAGAAGTAGGCTACCCCAACCGAGAGTATTCAAATCGATGTGTGTCGCACGCCGTGGGAATTCGTAACGCCCAGTACCGTCTCCCGCGCATTTTCTCTAGCGGAATCGAGCAGGGACAGGGAGGTTGGGGCGGGGCGTGTCAACACTGCGCAGTGCAGTGTAGAACGGGCTATGCGAGATGAAATGGGACGGGATGGAATGAGAGGGGGCGACTGGATTGGATGGGATGAGGAGAGACGGAACGGTTTGAGATGGAATGGGATGAAATGGTGAGAGAGGATCGGATGAGCGGGACAGGACAGAATGATGGGAGAGGATTCCGACCCATCTCGACCTGCTCCAGGGAGGGAAAGGGTAAGGAAGCGGAGGGCGTAGTGAGGCGGGGAGTGACGGAGCGGGGCGGGGCGGGGCCGGGAGGGGCAGGGCAGAGCGGGGCGGGGAGGGGGATGGCAGGGCAGGGCGTGGCAGGAGACAATCTGCTGCTGGACGCCCTCCCACTTTGCGCGTCCTTGAGTAGAGCACCACGCTGACACGAGCGCAGGCGTAGGCGTAGCCGTTGCACGAGCAGTGACGGCAAGAGTCTTGCGGAATGCGTAGTCCACTTTGCGCTGGAGCTCTGGTTGAAGAGAATTGTTTCTATTTTCCCGGCATCTAAACCTGAGAATAAAAAAGTTGGCTGTAGGCCGAATAAAAAAATGTTTGAACACTCCCACCTCTACATTCTTCGTTTTCTAAATGATTGTAATTTAGACACATTAACATTTCAATTCCCACAAAACGTTTTACCTCGTTTGACTAATTTTCCAGTTTTGACATTACCCCACTGGTTTCGCAGTTAAGACTGTACACAGGAGGGATTCCGTTCAAAGGTTTAAACCAAGGCGAAAAGGAAGAGATCTTCACACAAACATCAAAGTGGCACCGCTTTCCAGGCCACCCCCCCATCAAGGGAAACCGGCAGGAGGTCCCGTTTGCGCGCCCAAGGAGCGCGGGGTCCGCGGGCAAAAGGCGAGGCGCCTGCCTGCGCCCGAGGCGAGCGGCGGGCGGGCGGGCGTCGCGGCGCTGGGATTAGAAAGCGGGGGCGCCTAATCGCGGACGTGCCATCGGAGACTCGCCCCCTCCCACCCCTGCCGTTTACGTAAGACGACGACCGCTGCAGTGCTGCTCCCGCCGCCGCGGCCGCCTCGTCTTCAATTTCCTCTCGGCGAACGCAAGGCCTGCTGATAATCGGGGCCGGCTCATGGGAGTTCTGCGCACCTTCCTCTCTTGCCAAGTCTATGTGCCACAGTTCATGCTAAGCTGTAGAAATGCTCGCGTTAGCTCTCTTTCAGAAAGCTAAATCAATCGAATATTTTTATTATAGTGATCTTATTTTAAGTGAAGGGCTTGGAGCAGCAACCAGATAAGCCACATTAGTCACAGCAAGCCTCCCGATACTTGTTAAAATTTAGATTTAGTCGAACTGCGTCTAATCTTGATACTGCGAAAATGTGAACAAAATAAATATCTACGTATATAGGGAAAAAGGAAGCCATTTACTTTCACCAAAATCGAGATAAACATTTTAAAATAGTGGGAGGTTTCCTTGGCCTGGCGTCTCTTGTTTCTGCCCCCAACCCTTTCCTTTTGTAGTTGAAGAAACCTTCTAAGAATACGAATGTTCTCTATAAAACTACTAATCATTCCATTATTTTAAAGAGATTCATCCAGCTAATTTTACGTAAGAAAATTGGTATTTTGAAACAAATTTTTATTGAATGTTCTTTTATTTTGGTCAATTTTAGTGAAAGAAAGTTTTTCGAACTCCTTGGTATTTTATAAGGAATTTAGAAATGAGACCGTAATTCAAAGATGACTCGTTCAGGATGATGATACGCGACGTTTCTATATTGTTAGACGAAACAACGAAAAAAATTATTCTAACGTAGTTAGTGATTTCTGTTCACGCGTTTGATATTTAGAGCACGGGTTAGCTGCTATTTTCTTCGCAGAATTCCTTTTTCTTCAATTAAATTGCTAATAATAGGAGTCTGTTTGAACATGATTTCATATTTTCATTTATTAGATTGTTGGCCACGAATACTAATAACGGTATCTCTAACTTTACATCTTACTTTAGCAACACTCAATTATTGTTATAATTAATATCTCATATAAGTATAATACAATGGCCCATAATATTGTATACTATTGCATTTCTTTCAAGAATCCCTGCGTCTTGAATTATACGAGTGTAATAACTTTAATGTTCATCTCATTTTATCTTAATTTATTATTCCATTAAATGTTTTGTGGCGTAGACGTTCTCTGACCACCAAATTGTTGCTGTAGAAAATAGTTCATACAAGACTATCGTTCAGCCAGCCCTTTTCGCAAATAAGAGAATATTCGCTTTATAAACAATATAAAATTTATTATAATTGCAACTAGAACGGTCAGAGATTTATTAGCGCGTACCTTTTAAGAGAGAGAATTAATTCGATGTCCAATGTCACGCGCTCGTGGATTCACACCTTTCACCTGTTGTAGCAGCAGCCGTAGAAGTATCGTACGATGAATAAGATTTTGAGAGTTGCTCAGTTTTCTTTCCATGCAATTTTAAACATAAATAATCTTAAGCAGCAAAAGCGCCATTGATATGGAAATCATCCACGACCTTTTTCCAGGAAGGCTCGATGCCAACGAAATTACGAAGTAGAGAAAATGCGCTCTTGTTTGACAATCAAGCTTCGCGTCCGTGACTTCTGATGGCGAAAGATCGGGAAGTCATTCGTAGATTTTATCGCTCGTGAGAAATCGAACGAAGAATATTTATCCTTTTAAGGTCACACGATTTAAAAGTTTTCAAATTTTCAGAACTTTCAAACACAAAATTTGTGGCAAAATCTAAAATAAATGTGTAAAATGATAAAAAATCTAATAAAGAGTAATCATGTAATTTTAGAAAGTGAAATAGAAGATTAACGAAATTTCACAAGAAATAAAACATTGTTAGAGATAATATTTTCTCAGTATAAAAAAAACCAGTAACATAATATCCAGCTACTAATACAACTTAATATTTAAGGTGATCGTTTTTCGTAAATTGTTTTCTAATGATACAAAATAATTAGATTCTTTCCACCTAACAATAACATTGGAATCTACCGTTGCTTACAACGTTTTCAACTTGCAGAAAATTTGCTTTAATGAGTTTGCAGCAACTTTGCAAACATTTTTTCGTCAGTAGAAAAAGACTTTCAGTTTAGAATACACGAGAGTTCGCAAACAGAACATTACTGGCACTGTCATCCTCACGATACACGTCAACGTCCACCGAAATGGAATGTTAAAATACGACAAAATACCAGTGTTCAGTTACAGAGATTTTAATCTTTAGTGGAACAACTCGGGTTAAAACTCGTAATTATGAACTTAACAAATTTCGCTTTTATTCATAGCAGAACTGTAATGGGCTATATCACTGTTTCTGAACACTTACTTGTAAAACACCAAAAATAATAATAGTAATAAGTAATAATCTTTACTTTTAATTCACAATTTTGTATAGCCCTTCTGTTTCATTTTCAGCATTGTAAAATGTTACAAAACACATCAAGGCATGTAAAGACACTAACTCCTACATGTTTTCAGTAAAATGTCGAAAACTGGAAGAACGGACAGTAACGTGATAATTCAAACGGTGACTAACTTAACGACAGTGTTTTGTGAACTCTAGCCCATAGTTATGATAGACCAGTGAACTTAAATCAACAATGAAAGTGCGCTTAAAAGCTTTATATTATACAAGTAGCTCTTACAAAAACGCGCGTCGTGATTATTATCATTAATCAGAATCAGTCAGATACGGCAGTCCAAGCGATAAAAATAGGGCAAAGAAAGACGCTTGGAAGACCAAAATCAATGCGAAACCTAGAAAATAACAAGGACGTAGGAGTTGCGATTGAAACAAGCGCTGGTAGTCAACAATGTTTCATTTTAAATTAGGATTAACTTCCATATGCAATTTTCAAAACTTACATTATTCCAACTAACTTTTCTTATACGTATTTTATGTTGTTTATTGTTATTTAATATGGTGAAAATGAATTTAAGAAATTCATTTGTTTAAATCGCTTATTATCCTGCCCTCACTTGTATAACATCCGAAACTCTGACCGGGAGCAGTAGCTCAGTGCATCAACTGATGTCACTACAGCGCCTCTGACCGGGAGGTCCCAGGTTCGAGTTCTGACGGTGGCCGGATATTCGACACTAGCTTTTCAGCTAGTGCTGGTGGGAGAGCCCTGGTTAGGGGGAAACCCCGCTAGCCGACGGTAGGTCGGCGCCGGATCTCGTCATCCAGCGGGGGAAATCATCGCCATCTCCCGAGGAAAAAGCACGCACTACACTAACGGGACTAATGACCTAAGCTGGTGACGCGCCCAGAACCTCTAATCAACCAACCACAAAACCGAAACCATTTTTTAAAAACCACATTTCTTATTAACAAAAACAAAAGAACTGTGAAACCCAATTGTTTTCCCCTCTCAAACAACTCCTAACGCATTTCTATGGTGTCAGTGGATCGAATGAAAGAAGAGAAAGTAATTCTTGGAGCCCTTCCGCATCGACGAAGCCAAGGCAGTCGCAGATTCTTTTCTGGGAAAAGGGGAGTTGTGTGACGCGGCTTGACCGACCACAAGACATTCGTCGGTGAGGCGAAGCGGGCAGCCGGAGCGGTGAGATCGGAGGGACGCGAAACCGTCACGCAAGCGAGCATTTCCTCGTGCGAGGCAACACCGTTCGGATCAAAAACTCAAATGAATTGAACTGATATTGCGCTTTTTATATTGCCCGCTTTCACCCAAAAGCTTAGCTTCAAAATTGCAGACGGGCACGGCAGTTTAATTTTTTTCGACAGGAACTTTATCGGAAGGTAGGACGTTCTTTTAACATAAAGCAAATGTTCGACGTGTGATAAGCCCGCGCAACCTCTTGACTGAAGCACGGATTATTTTGAAATTTTAAATAATTAAATACGCTGGTTCGATATCAAGTGGAGACATGGAGTATGAAACTGCCCCAACAACATATGATAAGATAAGACATTGCAGATGAGGCCAACAGGACACGCGAAGTGTGTGAAGAGTTAGGGCAAGCAAGTCATTTTAGTAGTTCCCGTCAAACAGAGTGGATACCCCTCTGCTGACGACAGAAAGTCCTGTGCCCCGGTAAACTGTTTGGATACGAGTAAAAGAAATGTATTTGTAAGAAATGATTATGAATATTCTAATTTTGAAATACGAACCGAAATTATAACTGCCATTGTCGACGATACATGCAAGGATGTGACAGATTGAGCAATCAGCTTTGCCGTTAGGAGAATGAAGAATTCCAAGCAACCGTCTCGTTACAGACGAGGAGAATAGTTTATTTTGGATTGCGTATTTTTTTACACTTCCCTTTTGATCGACAAAATTATTTCTCAATATGGCTCACTTCGAATCTAATTGTTTTCAACGGGAGTAAAAGAGTATTAACAGAAGTTCAGTCATACGGTTTTCGATAACACAGCATTAATCAATAAGAGATTCTTCCTGCAACTGTAACCTGTAGCGTTTAAAAATTAATTTTCTATCCATTCTAAAAATAAGGTCATGTGCAAATGGATAATGACGAAAGTCAATGATCGAAGTGTGATCACCATAATTATGGTTACGGCCATTACCGCCATCGTGATCGATATCGTCTCTCTCTCTCTCTCTCTCTCTCTCTTTCTCTCTTGTTTTGTGTAGTGGCAACCTTTTCGCTTCATGGAGCACAGTGCTGTGGGTTCAGTGCGATTGGAGCACGGCGTGCGGTGCCCGGAGACTTTGCACCTGTTGCGTCCCGGCCTTTCCCGCCGTCACACGCGCAGCCTCGACGTGGACCCGCAGCCAATGGCAACTCGTTTAGAGCTTATTTCCGAAGTAAGGCATCTTCATTTCCGTCAGTTTTCCAATTGTATGTATCAACTCATTCTTAGGTCGGTTATTCATCTTGCTGCGAAATATTGTGTTCAAATATTGCGATTCCCCTACATTTAAAAGTACCGGAAAAATGTTTAATCAAATCTTGACCTATAAGGCTGGATTTGAAAAGTTACTCTTACTGAAAAATTGTATCACTTGGGAGCTACGTCACTTTGAAAATAACTTCTTCGGTTTTGTGTCGTTACATAACGAGATTTATTCTGTTTAATTTAGATACTTAAGAATCGCGTAAATCCTGGGTATCTGATTTTCCCCTCTTTTCAGAATGTTCACAATTTAAGTCCAATACTACGAGTTTCATATTTACGTATAATCTCTCTCTTTGGGTCAACATAAACTAATTTATATAGATCAACACATGTGTACCCAAGTACTTCGCTTCAATCATGCTTTTTGTCTAAATAGGAGTTCGGGAGCCAAGAACATATTTACCTTAAGTTCACAAATAGCACTAGGGGAACATTGCAATACCTAATGAAAAGCTTATGAAGAACATTTCTGGGGAGAGAGAATCAGAGGTGTAATAGATTATTTCACGACAAAGTATATTGCAAAGGTGAATAGGAAAATATTTGGGAAATATTTAACAAAAGGTCGCCGAGGGGTACTAGTGTTGGCTCAATGGGACCACGTGCACTCCTCTTTTACACGTCTCGTCTAAAATTGCAGAACCTTTACTTCCGCATAGACGCACAAGTATTTGTTAGTTATGAGTACCATAGAAGTCTAGAACAACGTGATGAGAAGAGACGGCCAATTACCGTTCGTCTAACGTCTTCCACACTTAGCATTTCTGCGAAGAATCGTTCGTGGTGAAAGCCAGGTCAATGGAAGTCTCCTGGTGACCCGCAAGACCTCTTTTTGCGGAATCGTCTTCCTATTACGATCTTAACGAGTTACCACTGTACTCTTAAACGTTTGTGCGTTTCTTAATTCTCTTACAGTCCGTTTCACATACTGGCATTTTGAAAATGCTCCATACTAATACTTCACTGTTTTATTGAAAGTTCTTAAAATATAAAAATAAGGTAGAATTTAGAGGAGTATTTCTTATTCGCTGTAGGCGTAGGGATCGCCGTGTGCTAACAACACGTATCCTTCAACCCATGGCCGCAAGGCCGGGACGCCGCTGGTAGGCCGTAGTTATTAAAGAGCTGTTGTGCCAAAGTACGTATACTTTTACTTCTTATTATATTCTTATCGCGGAGATTTTCTGATAAAACATAAAATAAATGAAACTGTAAATAGTGACTCCTAGAAAATAAAATAAAAATCTTACAAATGTATTTTATCTCCAGGAAGAGTATATTATTCTTTCATATCATGACAAACACTCGAGTTCGCTGGATTCAATGTAAAAAACAAACAAACAATAAGTAGAGGGTCAATATGAGGCTCCCTCTTCCTTAAATAATTTCCTTTAATTAATCTGAGTAATTCCTTTAAATCGTATTATCTAAGCAAAAGCTGTTTACTGCTGTTACGGACGAATATTTGGGCTACCGCTTTTATCCATTGCATATATACTTCAGTACCATGAAAGTCGCTTTAAAGAATAACAACCGAAGAACTTCAATATGACCTCGAAAATCACTCCGATTTCATTATTCTACTAAAAAGATCCTACACTTATTTAATTACTAGTTATTGTCAATATCACCAACTGTGAATTCCAAAATTCCCACATAAAACCCACAGCTTTCACTGAGGAATGAATGCCATAAGCACCCAAAAAGGGGTCAGGAACTACACCTACCCGATCTCTCTTCTTTCTTTGAATTTCAGAACAGCGCGAGCACTGTACAGAATCCGGAAGCCTGAGAGAAAGCTACAACATTCACCAAAAGCACAATAGTTTGTAAAATGATCCTTTATCTTCATTTAAAATTATTATACAGGTATATTTACACAGATCTCGTTGTAATGCTCTAAGTAAATAGAACGAACAGTCTTGACAGACACACCAGAAGCTTCTCATCTACAACCCCGTTCAGATGCTGGATTGGATTTACGAAAGTTAAAGCTTTACACAAACGAAACGATTGTGTCAACGGGAGTGGAATCTTTCAAGCAGTGAAGTGTAAAGGCTCCCACAGACCGACTCGAAGACCCGCAGCCTACGCAGATTGACCGCAGCGGAAGTTTCGCGTCACGTGTTGCCTTATGAGCACGTTCAGACCTGCGCGGCAGGCGACCGTCGCGGCAACGGATTGGCAGCGTTTAAGGCTCCCATAGACCGGCGATTAGATCCTCAGCCTACGCGGATTGGCCGCAGCGGAAGTTTCGCGTCATGTGTTGCCTTAGGCACGTTCAGACCTGCGCGGCAGGCGACGTCGCAGCAACGGGTTGGCAGCGTTTTGGCTCCCATAGACCGGCGTGGAAGATCCTCAGCCTACGCGGATTGGCCGCAGCGGAAGTTTCGCGTCACGTGTTGGCGCGGCAGGCGAGCGTCGCGGCAACGGATTGGCAGCGTTTAAGGCTCCCACAGACTGGCGCGGAAGATCCGCAGCCTACGCGAATTGGCCGCAGCGGAAGTTTCGCGTCACGTGTTGCCTTATGAGCTCGTTCAGACCTGCGCGGCAGGCGAGCGTCGCGGCAACGGATTGGCAGCGTTTAAGGCTCCCACAGACTGGCGCGGAAGATCCGCAGCCTACGCGAATTGGCCGCAGCGGAAGTTTCGCGTCACGTGTTGCCTTATGAGCTCGTTCAGACCTGCGCGGCAGGCGAGCGTCGCGGCAACGGATTGGCAGCGTTTAAGGCTCCCACAGACTGGCGCGGAAGATCCGCAGCCTACGCGGATTGGCCGCAGCGGAAGTTTCGCGTCACGTGTTGCCTTATGAGCTCGTTCAGACCTGCGCGGCGGGCGAGCGTCGCGGCAACGGATTGGCAGCGTTTAAGGCTCCCACAGACTGGCGCGGAAGATCCTCAGCCTACGCGGATTGGCCGCAGCGGAAGTTCTTCGCGTCACGTGTTGCCGTGTTCAGACCTGCGCGGCAGGCGAGCGTAGCAGCAACGGGGTTGGCAGCGTTTAAGGCTCCCACAGACCGACGCGGAAGATCCTCAGCCTACGCGGATTGGCCGCAGCGGAAGTTTCGCGTCACGTGTTGCCGTGTTCAGACCTGCGCGGGGCGAGCGTAGCAGCAACGGGTTGGCAGCGTTTAAGGCTCCCACAGACCGACTCGAAGACGCGCAGCCTACGCAGATTGACCGCAGCGGAAGTTTCGCGTCACGTGTTGCCGTGTTCAGACCTGCGCGGCAGGCGAGCGTAGCAGCAACGGGTTGGCAGCGTTTAAGGCTCCCACAAACCGACGCGGAAGATCCACAGCCTACGCGGATTGGCCGCAGCGGATTGGCCGCGGATTGGCCGCGTCACGTGTTGCCTTACGAGTACGTTCACACCTGCGCGGCAAGCGACCGTCGCGGCAACGGATTGGCAGCGTTTAATCGACGGCGAAATTTGTAACACAGTCAGACGCGTTTCTTCCGCTGCAGCTCGAGTTTCGTGGACGTCCGCCTGTGTTCGGGAGTTTTCCCTCCTCTTTGGATCGAGCGACATTGCCAAACGTCACCAAACAGCTGACTCATAATTGACGCTCCGGTGTGAACGGTCCCGCAAATTCCGCGGCCTCATCTAGCTCGGATCATTCCGCGCCGCATCCGCTGCGTATCTTCCGTGCCGGTCTGTGGGAGCCTTAAAACAGAAGTTGGCCACGGTGAAGCCGTTAGAGTCCTTCAAGCTAGGCGGCAGAGGACTTGAAATATTTCCACACCCAAACCCTGGATACCCCACTAACTACCTGGTCCCTGCGTTGTGTCGCGTCTAATGGAGGCCGCTGGGCAACAAACACGTGGGAGCACACGTGTTAGGTGCACGTGCCGTTTACACAAGGCGTCGAGCGCAGCATTTCAGCGGCGGAGTTGGAAAGTGGGTGGAGAATGGAGGGTTTGCCCCGGCAGCACCCACACTTACGACATAGCCTTTGTGTACATCTATTTGTACGGTCCCGCTAGGAGCCAGCCATCTGGGCCAGACGGTCGTATACAAACCGTAATTGCATCCTTTTGTCAGGTTTCTTGGATTATTTGGGTTACGAGGTATAAAAAGTTAGTTGTATGTAAATCTTTGGAAAAGCACGATAAAAGGAACAGCAGACAAGTTTTTCTTTAAACAAGTGCAATGTATATGGTAAAAATAATAGTAAAACCGTTAAACACCAGATTACAAATTGAACTACCTATGTATTACGGAAGTATCTATATAATGCAATTCATTACCTAAATAGTTTTGAGGAAGACATATTATTACATACCACAGATTTTACCATCAAAACAGATGCATATAATGAATATTATTTTATGCTTAGTCAAATAAAGTAGCCACGTAAAAGATTTTAAAGTAAATTGGAAGCTGGCTTCACGAGACAGAATTTCGTTCGAACCTTGCATTTTATTTCAAATCGAAATTAAGTAAACTTCATTCCAATATTTTCACCGAATTAATTGTAATACTCATTACAAACTCAAATCGTATCGCTACAAGGCGCAAATATTAGAAGCACTAACCGCAGATTATCCTGAAGAACAAGAAGACTACTTATAATTTTTCTGCCTCCGGTGTCGGTTCCTAAAAACCAACAGGCGCGCCTCTAATTTCGAGGGACGACGTCCGGTGTTTCATACATAAAGAACAGACATCGCGCTCGCGTCAGCAAGGCTCCTAACGGACTCATCACGCAAAATACGGCGGAGACGGAGAGACCCAATTCGTTAATGAAGCCGGGGCTACCAGTAATAAAAAGGCAAGGAAACACAGCCAACCCCAGCGGACCGACCTCGGTTTATGTCTTGGCGCAGTAATAAATTCTATTACTGCGATTCTGTGTCACGTCAAAAATAACGTACGAATGGCGCCAGACGATATTACAAAATCAGTATAACATATAGAATGGAAATACTGTTAAATATAAAGTCATCATCATCATCTGCAAGCAATGGATATTGAATATGAGGTTGGGGGGGGGGAAACGCGTTTTTTTTAGGATTACATGTCGTTAATATAGATTCGAAACCTATGTCTGTATTACACTCTAAAAACTGTAATTGGAGTGGATGCGAGGGAAGAGCACAGCAGATCTTGCAGAAAAAATTCGCGTAGAATAAAAACATAACTTGAAAAATACAAACTACGCAACGGTTGGAACAAAGGGTTTCAGATGAGGAAAGAAGATCAACGAAAAGATTTAAAAGTTTTGAAATACTTTGAGTATTAATCCACTCACGCAACCCCAAGCAAAGGGCATTAGTCCAAATCGCATGAACACATGATGTTGTGGATTAATGCACAAACAGACTTAGCACGTATTTAGGTCCCCCGTGGAATAGGGCCCACATTGCTTCCCCAACGAAATTCTGCATTACAACGTCTTTTCAAACCAAAATTTCATATTACTCTTTCGCCAACAAGCGAAAATATGTATTTTTTAAAAATCGAATAGTTAGTTTAATTTCATAATTATTCTGTTACAAATTACCAAATTTTTTGAGATAATACGACCGCCTTTATTGATTATGCTTAAATCCTCTTTACCTATTATTGTCTTCTTCTTCTTCTTCTTCTTCTTCCTCTTCTTCTTCTTCTTCTTCAAGCATTAGAACTTTCGTTCCGTTGCGTCTCATTATTGGTCCATCCATCTTCTCTTCGGTCTTCCTATGTTCCTTTTTCCTCTTGGCTTGCATTTCAGAAACTGTTTTGGCATTCGCGTTTTCCATTCTGTCTATGTGGTCTCTCCGCTTTCCTATATTCGTTTTTTTCTTCATTTAGATTATAAATTCCTAGATAGTTGCGTATCTCTTCATTACGAATCCTGTCTTTCCTTGTGACACCAATACAACCTCTTAAAAACTTCATTTCGGCAGTCTGAATCCTGCTTCTAATTTTTGTGTATACGGACACCTATTATTGTCCGAAACTATTTTTCTCGCTCCCTGCTCTGCAATTCTGGCCCATCTAGCGTAAGTTCTGCGTCTCCAGTCACACCACCAGCACATTTAGCAATTCATTTTAGTAAAACTGCACAGGCAAAAATAGACTATTTGACAAAGTATTTAAATTATATAATAAATTACCGATCGAAGTAAAAAAATTGTGAACATATTAAAGAATTTAAAAGAAAAATTATAAAATATGTCCAAAGTAGAAAATTAATTTTGTAAATAGTTAATAGAGTAGACCTATAGATATGTGTAAATAAGTATTTTGTACAACAAATAGCCGAGAAGGCTAAATAAATGAAATCAATCAGCTGCGTTATCGCATTCCACGTCCGGGAGGTGTCACGCGGTGTCCGTCAGCGACTTTGCGACGCCGCTGGGTGGTGGTGGTGGTGGGGGGGGGCGCAGCTTTTGTGTGTCATTGGGGCGCGCGGGGTCACGGCGCGGGTCGTCCGCACGGGCCGTCGCGACGCCACGCCATACCCGCGACGCTTGGCTGGGCTTCGGTGTCGCCCCGCCGTCGAAGGCGGCGGCGGCGGAACTATCGGTCGACCCAACTCACTCGGGAGCCAAGGGTGCCTCTCTATCAGCCGCAAGAGGAACCTCAAAATCGGGTGACTGTCTGTGGGTGCCGAAGTGTTGAATGCTGTAAATAGGAAGTCGAAGGACAACCGAGATAGGTAAGAAGACCTCCTAAGAAAGAGAGAGTTGACACTAAATAGTTACTAATGGAAACGGAAGTGCATAGAATGCACGTATGCTGCGTTCTAACGTATGTTATAATGAACATGTGACTGATTACACAAAATTTGGAAAGGACTAATTGATGGTCAGGAGACTAAGTACTAAAAAAGTAATTTTTTTAATCTGTTGGAACAACATTGCGTGCGTTTTCCTACAGAATAAGCGCGGCTTTCACTTCTGAAAGTAGTCAAGGTGGCGAGTTGTGTTGGTGTCGGTTTCAGAGATTGATTATTTCGCGTTTTCGGGAGCGTCATCTGCTATGGTCGTGTCCAGTATGTGTAGTGCATATTTAATCCCGAGAGATGGCGATGTTCATCCACCGCTGGATGGAGAGATACGGTGCCTACCTACACGTGTCGGAAGGTAGCGTCGAAAGGTAGCGTCGGAAGGTAGCGTCGGAAGGTAGCGTCGGAAGGTAGCGTCGGAAGGTAGCGTCGGAAGGTAGCGTCGGAAGGTAGCGTCGGAAGGTAGCGTCGGAAGGTAGCGTCGGAAGGTAGCGTCGGAAAGGTAGCGTCGGAAGGTAGCGTCGGAAGGAAGTATCGGAAGGTAGCGTCGGAAGGTAGCGTCGGAAGGTAGCGTCGGAAGGTAGCGTCGGAAGGTAGCGTCGGAAGGTAGCGTCGGAAGGTAGCGTCGGAAGGTAGCGTCGGAAGGTAGCGTCGGAAGGTAGCGTCGGAAGGAAGTATCGGAAGGTAGTGTCGAAAATCCTGCCTCCGTCGGGACTCGAACCCCAGGACTTCCCGGTCAGTGACATCAGTTGAAGCCCTGAGCCCCCTATGCCGTGGCAGTACTGCTGCATATGTATCGGCGGCGAAGGCGGGCGGCAGGGAGCGCGTGCGAGCTGCCGCGTGGGAGGGCTGCAGTGGGGGGGGGGTGCGGTCGACCGTGTCTCCGGCGCGGCTGGGCGCCCTTCTGTGCCGGGTGCCGCTGCTGCCGCGCGGCGCGGCGCGGCCTTCACGCCGCCGCCGGAAGAAGGCTGCGCCCGTCGAAAGCCGCGCGACAATGGCCGGCAACTTTACGAGCGGCCGCCGGAAATCCGCGCTCCTTCGCCCGCAAGACGAGGCGCCGGGGTCAAGGTGGCGCTGGAGAGACGTCACGGAGGGGGATGGGGACGGCGGAGGGGAATGGGTTGGTCGAGTGTGATGAGCCGGGATAGAGGATTGGCAGGAACGTTCTGAATGTGATCTGGGCGGTTGATGATGGCGATGGAGTTACGGCGACATCATCATCAGTTTACACAAGAAGGGAGGGTGATTTCCGGTGAAGGTTGATGGAGACTAACGGAGGAAAATGTAGATGGATGACATGGTTTGGTAGTAAAAATGAGCTCGCTGTCGTACATTATTATCAATTCATTGGCCGAGATAAAGAGATATTATGAGATAAATAAAACAAAAGTGGGATAATCCCTGTACGTGGTGCAAAGATGGCGTTTAGCGAGAAACCAGATAATGGATCGACACAAAATTACTAAATCAAAGAATATGACTGCACGTGGTCTATAGTAGGCAGGGAATTAAGAAAAAATGAAATTCAAAATTAGCTGAGTGTAGGCTTTTAGTCTTTACGTTCCAGTAAAGAAATGACGTACAAAACATTAAATGTATTAATACGATTTGCGAATGAGTTTGAATAGTTTCAATTTGTTTTCATATTCTTTCAGCGCGGCGTTAACTCGGTGTTGTCGTAATTGTTATTAATCACCATGACCTATTAGAGGCGGAAAGAAATTAATCTTCTTTAAATTAAAAGTAATTTTATTTGCATCCTCACAACGCCTTGCCCTGCTCATCTAGCTCCACTCCTCCTCTTTGCCCACTCGCTACGCTACGGTCACACTCACTGTCTGTCGCAGCCAACACACTCCGCGCCGCCCGGCCAGGCCTGACTGTGACACCACACTGCTCCACAATAACACGGGGTGTTGCGGGTTGCATTACACAGCAATTTGTAAAAATTAACTGATGGCAAGTAACACGTTCACCTACATTCAAAGTTAAGATGTATGAAAATAAATACCTTCATAAAAATTTTATTATGTGTTGAAATGTATTTGCAGAACATACATTGTTATTTTCATATTTTAAGAACGTAGATAAAAGAGTAAAAGCATACCAATATTTTCATGTATTTCTACAGTGTATTCCAGTCACATATTCCTTCTTTATATGTGTGTCCCACATGAATATTATTAGTTTGAATTCACACCGACTATACAAGTTTTTGAATGCACTCAGTAAGCACTATTCTGTTAAAAAGTTTTAATACACGTAAGAGTCCTATGAGAAAATTTACTTTTTACCTTTACCCTCAAAAGTAAGATCGTGATTATTCTACTTTTTTTTTCATTCCCCTCCCCCATTTTTTTGCAAGTTTTAGTACTCTGGGATATATCCTTCCGTTCATTCGCCAGTTACTTCTTTCATATAAATCCTATTTCGAAAGATACATGATATGCACATACTTATGACAGGATCATAGCAACAGGATTCACCATTTCACCTTCCTCGCAGACGAGTTGTCCTGTGAATCATCATGAAACGATTTTGCCACAACCAGCGCATTTTCGGAATTTGTCTTAAGATTACTGCTATCCTTCTAACGAATACCAGAGATAAGACTTTTCTGAAACTATGTCAAGGATGCCGAACCTACATCGCTACCAGCGAAGGAACAAACGTCTGCCAACGTAAACATGAAAACAACACTACCCAAATTCCGCATCGTCTTTCCGGGAAATTTCGAAATGTTGGGGAATTCGACAAACAAGAGAATTCACTTTCATTTGCGAATCATTAGGCAAGAATTAGAAGTAGGAACCGCTTGTCGACCTCGCTAGTTCATTGTTTTGTGAGGTCAGACTGACAGGTCAGCATTCCTAAAACTTCTTCAAAATCAGAAAACGTTCACAACAAATACTTCTCTTTTATATTTTGTAAAATTAAGGAAGTTTAAAACGTTCCAGATAAAATGATGGATAATTATTTGCATCATTTTATCTTCTCACAAGTAACAATCAAATTTATTCTCATCCTTATTAGAACAGTAAAATCCACTAAAATTACGTTTCATGTGATGACTTTACATTAATTCATTACTTTATCCTTGTACTCACGTAAGAATTTACTTTTCGTCTTCTCTGCCTTTCATTCAACTTACCTGAAATGTAAAAAGAACAAAATGAGTTGTAGCGTATTCAATAAATGCATAATAAACAAATGTTAAATATTAAATGAGTAATAAATGCTGCGCTGTTAAAATGAATCGTGCACGCATCCAGAAAAACATAATTTTCCGTCTTACCTTTAAACAATACACAATTTTTTATATACACGATTTCCTGCATTTGTAAGCAGGCAACAAATTATGAAATTTTATGCAACAATATAATAGACAATCGACTTAGAAATTATGATCATTGAAGCACGACAGGAAGTTGCTTCATTCATCCACCCACTAACGTAAATCCAATACGAAGTAAATGGTTGTGCGGCTATTAGGGACGCGGGTTGATATTTATTATCAAGAAACAAATCAAAGATAGTCTCAAAATAGGCCTAATTGTGCAAGGGAAACCGGACGCAAAAGCCATCCGAGTACAGGTCACAAATCCCTCAGAACTTCATTCCAACTCATTATCTCTAGAATTCACTTCCTCGTATTTCATGAACTCTTTTTGTTTCGTGCATACTTCCTTTTCTCGTTAACATATTTATTTTTGCCCGGGGAGTACACGTGCGCCTCGAGCGGGACAGTCACCCACTAGCCACGCGAATGGCTGGGAGCCCGCGCGCGCCCGCGGCGCGTTGTGGACAGCCCTGAGCCCCGCGGCGGAGGCAGCGGCGACGTGGCCCCGCGGAGGTCGACGGACCTGCCCGGGCCCCCGACGCAGCCCCGCGAGCCAGCCCCGCGGCGGCGGTGAATGGGGAGGGGTCTGTGACGGTGCAGGTGGGAGCGACGGCGACGGCGACAGTGACGGCGACAGTGACGGCGACAGTGACGGCGACAGTGACGGCGACAGTGACGGCGACAGTGACGACGACAGTGACGGCGACAGTGACGGCGACAGTGACGGCGACAGTGACGGCGACAGTGACGGCGACAGTGACGGCGACAGTGACGGCGACAGTGACGGCGACGGCCACAAATGTATTAAAAAGAACGCGAAACCGACAAAGTCAAAGATTAGGAAAATAAATGCGATTAAAAAGAATCGGAAAGAGAAAGGTAAACGAGCTGATCTTCATAACTAGGCAACGGAATTTATTGTAATAAAAGATGCAAAATATGTACATATGTGTATTTATTTTTTTCCAAAACATGTGAGAAAAAATAGAAAATATGTAAAATAAAAATTCATTATTGTGTTTAAAATTGTTCTCTACACGCATTTTCCGATTATAGAACGTCGCCGATCAGTTCTTAAGGATTTGGAGTCGCTGAAACTAAGTTCTCTCTCTACTGAAGTAGTAATTGTACACTAAACTTCACCACATAAAAGAATTTTATTCGAAATTTGAAATAAGTCCTTACTATATATTACAATGTTTACAAGGAGCCAGTGTACGAGTGAATAGTAGAACCGTGTAGCGAGTGATGGATCCCAGGGAAGTCGCTTAAATAGTATATATCCCATCCTCCAAATTGATCAACGTGGTAAGGCAATTCTCTGTAAAAAAATATTTCTTATTTTTCGATCGTGTAACGAATTTGCTGTTTGAAACATGAGCAAGGACTTGGTTGAAGTTACTTTTGTTCATAAAAATCCGCTCATCCTTGACTCGCAAGTACGCAGTAAGCGGAAAGGGGGAGGGATAAGTTTGACAATTCATGTCAGAGATATGGTGGTAATAGAAGCGCAGCAGCATTACATTTGATTTGTAAGAAAGATGATTCCGTAACAAATATTGCAAACGCGCATCTGAAATGTTCCGTTTCGACGTATAAATATATTGAAATGTAGCGAAATATGTAAGAAACGTGTCGTAATAGGTAAAATATGTAAAAATATGTAAAATAAAAATAGTTATAATTCATTCAGAATGGCTTGTAAACTCAAGAAAATGTAATTGAATATGGGTATTTAGTTCGTGAAAAAAATTTAATTACATAGAAATCCGTTCCCTATTCACAACAAAATATTTAGTAATATTCAAAATACGTAAAAATATGTAATTATACCAAAACATCTAAAACTCTGAAAAATAAAAATGGTTTTAATTAATTCATAACATTGTACAAAATCTTTAAAAAAATTGAATGCCTGTATCTTGTACCTGTAAAAATATGAATTTACATGAAATTCCGCTCCCTAGTAGAGAGATAGTGACGGATGGGTGGTTATGTCCCAGCGAATTCCTTAAAAATGTCCATTAAATAGCGGATTTTCTGAATTCCAGGAAATTATTCCACACTGAGCGAGTGAGTAGCAAAACTGCATTAAGCTTATTTTTAATGCTCTTCACATGAGATGAGAAGAAGGAGAAGAAACTCGAGCGTATTTCTAAGAATATTATCAGTTGGAAAATGTGGCAGCGCAGACATTTGCATAATCAAACATTCTCACTACCTTATTTTTTTCAGATTTCTAAGATATACACATGTTCTTCATTCATTTAGGCTTGGGGCAAATTAATTCAACTAGCAGTGTAGCTCTAAACTCGTTTGACCAAAAAAACTAATGTAAAATGCTTTCCGCCCAGCAGCAATTTCGTTTATGGCACTCAAAGAATCAACAATAAATAACTTTCACTCATCATGGCAGGGTATCTCTGAAAATAATACTTAACGTCTAAAATTCATTAAACCACTGCAAAACAATTTTAATTTTGATTATCAAACATTCTCCCAATATTAAATTTGTCGTCGGGAATTCTAAGAAATTCATGGGCCGTTCGTTTACAAACCCGAGGTTCTGAGAATATTAATTAAGTGACGGACGGCTGTGGACGGGAGAGCAGAAAGTAGCGGTGGCTGTCGCTGTGACGTCGGGGACGGCGACGCACCTTCCGGATGCCAGTGAATGCGTGTCCGCCAGCGGCAGGCTAAATACGGACAAGGCGGCAAGCTACCGCCGTATGGCCGTACAATTGTCCGTTGCACCTGTTACGGGGTGGCGTTTTCTAATGTGTGCGATGGTCGGCGCGTGCCAATTATGACGATGGATGTGGCTATTCACGTGGTCGATTGGACCGGGAGAGGTGACTCAGGGCATCGACTGATATCACTGCCGTGCCCCTGACCGGGAGGTCCTAGGTTCGAGACCAGACAGCGGCATGGTTTTCGACATTAGCTAGATAGCTAGGTCGAATTCAGTCGGTGTGTGGAGAATTCTAGCGGCCAGATGCTCTGACCGGAAGTTTTCTGTGCTTTCTCCGATCAACACAGGCGAATGCCAGAGCAGTATCATAAGAAAGGGCCACGGACCGCGTGCGATCTTTCCTTCCTCTTCCTTGTCCTATCCTCACCCCTTACACACACATACACACACACTAACATGAACTACTCTACCACATATGTCGGGAGACTGGTCGGGGGCTTAGAGCTTGACCCGCCTAGGGCGGTGCCCCACTGATGGGAGAAACCTGGTTGGGGAAATCCCGCTAGACGACGGTAGGTCGGCGCTGGATCTCGTCATCCAGCGGGGGAAGATCACAGCCACCTCACAATGAAAAACATGCACTACACTTACGGAACTAATGACTTCAGTAGTTAACGCGCCCGGAATCACTAACAAGCAATCAATCGTCGTCACTTGGTAAGTTGGATGTAAAGATCGATGGATTTCTTTTAGGTATTTTAATGATGTGGACGCCAGAAACTTTGAGTTTTAGGAGAAAGGTGATTTTATATCCTTTTTCTTTTACACATTTTCCCTACCTTTAATAGAGTTTGCGATAACAGTACGTGGACACTAGAACGATTACAACACTACATCAAAATCTGAATGCATGTCGATGTTATGTCATGAATTCTTTGGAGCATTGCAAGGTGACGAAAATAAAGAAGACAGAAGAAGCGGGAATTAATAGACTAAGGGATAATATTTTTATCGCATAATCAAAAAGATCGTAAATGCTGGTAGATCACGTTTTTGATCAGCTATTACGTCTAGTATTGAGTGTTTCGCGAAGTGTCATGATACTTTCATGTGTGTTAATTAGGTCATCAATTTATTATCATTGTCCTCTAGTAATTGATTGAAATTATCATTATGTTAACGAAACAGACGAGGCACATTCCTTCGTAGAATCTAATCTACAAGCACATTCTGTACAGGTATAGAAATGAGGATCAAATCCGAGAAAGTTTTAACACTTTCTCAGGCGGATCTTGACAAATATCGTTGTCCGCAAAAAGTCGGTGAAACGCAAGTTCAACGAGTCTTTAAAAAAACTTGACGTTCATCAAAACGATCGCGAACGATATGTCGAAGAGCGGTGAAAGCGGGTACTTGACTTTCAAGAAGTTATTCATCTTCTACGCAGTCCCAGAGGACAGTGATTTCAAGAAGTTGCTGCCCACGGAGCTTGCATACCATTGCATTAGGATGGAGATCCAGCGTGCTTGAAACCCTGGGCGTGACAAATGGCCTAATAACCAAGGTGCCGCCTTGGAAAAGCTGTAGGGCTCCAAGCTCAGGCGCAGCTTTTAAGCGCGCTCTTTAAGTACTATAAAAGTTGATTTATGTTTTCTCCTTTATCGCGTAAGTTGGAATGTGTGTCGTAAAATGACTGAGTACTCGTGGAGGAGCTGACTCGCGGAAGTGAAAACTCACAATGTTTCATTTGAAAAATAGAGGGGTACCGATGTCGTGTGTAAATGCTTAGTGCCGTTGCGCAGACTGAAGCTTCGTGCTGTACTTGATACTACGCTCACTACAGGGAAGGACAGTTTGAGCTTATTGCCGAGTTTTTTTGCATACTTTCTTAACTATAGAAAATGCGACCTAGTTAAGTCGTTAGTGCCAAACAGGGAGGGGAGATGGAGAATCTCCTAACGAGGGCAGAGAGGGTTCGTGTTGCATTTTACTAACAACTTTTAACTAACTTCCTTGAAACGTTTGTCAGAGAGTTGGCTATCGAGCTGCAAAACATTTATCACAGGCAGATCGATAAATACTTTAATTTCGTGAAATATTCCTCATAAGCATTCCAATACCAAATTAATGAGACACCAAAATAATGATAATTATCTCGGCGAAGAAAACTATATTTGTTTCGTCTTATGTTAATATTTATTTTAATATCATCTAAGAGAGGTAAGCCATTGGCTCAAATTTATAAGTAGGAACATGTTAGTTTTTCGTAAATTTATTTCAGGTGGGCTGATTGGCGACTCATTTCTACGTTCATCAAAATCCAAGAGATATCTAAACGTCGTCTTTTCGGATAAATTAGCAGAATACAAAATTCAGCAAATTATCAAAATCTGAAAAACTAAGAAATACACCGACAACCATGTTGTTTAAGGTGACCAATTAAGCTGTGAAGCTCTAGTATGCTCGCTCTTGTTGCAAAGACGAATGGTTACCCAGGCTGTGGGCGGGTTTCCAGGCGGGGAGTCCGGGCGGTGAGGGAGGTAGGGACAAGGGCAAGGTTGGCCACGGGCGCAAGGCAAGGACGGGGAGTGACGAGGCGAGTGAGAGACCGGGAGGGGGAGAAGATAAAAAGGCGTAGTCAGGACGGAGTGGGGACGAGCGGGCAGGGCGGGGCGGAGAGAGCGTGGCGTGGCGGAGAGGGGCGGGGTGGGGAGGGACGGGGCAGGGAGGGGAGGGGAGGGGCAGGGAGAGGAGGGGTGGGGCGGGGCGACGAGGGGGCGGGCGGAGGGGGGCGGAGAAGAGGAGGGGGCGGGGCCGGGGAGGAGCGGGGAGGGGGGCAGGGCAGGCGGGACGGAGCAGAGTGGGCAACAGGTGGAGCGGGGCGCGGCGCGCTAGTCGTGGGCGCGTGGGGGGGGGAAGAGACAAGGATGGGGCGCACCGTGTGCGACATTCGCTGAGAAAGGTACACGAGTCTTAGTACAGGAGGGTCCGAGTGGAGCGAGTAAGGGCGGGGAGATGTGGGCAGGGAGGCGCTAGTGGGCAGGTCGGGGGTGGGAGCCAGGTTGGGGATGGGGTGTGGTAGGGTGGGTAAGGAGCGCTCCGCATGTGTCATTCGGGGAGGTAGGGGCGTGGCTGGGGGAAGAGAAGGGCGGGGAAGTGGAGAGGCGGACGGGAGGGTCGAGGGTGCGGGCCGCGTCGAGTGACATTCGATGAAGAAGGGGTGGCGGGGGGAAGGGGCGGGGATGGCGAGAATGGGAAAGGTCAGGGCGGGTAGAGGCGAGCGAGCGGGTCGTGGGCGTGGGCTTGTGTGTGGGAGAGAGGGGTTAAGGGGAGCGCCGTGTGTGACGTTTGGGAGGCAGGTGCGCACTGCCGCCTCCTCTTCACCGTCGTCATCGCCCGCGGCAGACGCACCGGCCGACACGTGGAGATCGCCCGGGGCCGCGCGCGGTTTCTCCAGCGCAAGGGAGTCCTGACTGCGACAGGACTTTCGACACTAGCTTTTCAGCTAGGTCGAATTCAGTCGCTGTCTGAAGGAGAATTCTAGCGGCCGGCTGCTCTGATCGGTAGTTTTCCGCGGTTTCTCCGATCAGCACCAGGCGAATGCCGGAGCAGTACCCTAACAAACGGGCCACGGACCGCGCGCGATCTTTCCTTCCTCTCCCTTGTCCTATCCTCTCCCCTTACACACACACACACTTACATAAACATGCACTACACTACCACACATTCCGCGAGACCGGTCGGGAATTTAGAGCTTGTCCCGACTGGGGCGGTGCCCCGCTGGTTGGAGAGTCCTGGTTAGGGGGAAACCCCAGTAGCCCACGGTAGGTCGGCGCCGGATCTCGCCATCCAGCGGGGGAAGATCACCGCCACCTCACGAGAAAAAAACATGCACTACACTCACGGGACTAATGACCAAAGCAGTTGACGCGCCTGGAAACACGAAAAAATCAATCAATCCATCCAGCGCAAGGGAGGACAAAAAAAATCTCCGAGCCGATCCGGTGGCCAAGAACGCTAAGGCAGTAGTGTCGTGGCGATCTCGGACCGAAGGGTCGCGGGTTCGAGTCCCGCCTGGCATGGTTGGATTTGTGTTCGTCTTTTCACTCCTGATCATCACCATATGGTTTCATCTTCATAGTTACCATAACGTAACTCCAATAGTGCTCGCTAATAACCTAGATGTTGATGCGACCTTAAAAAAAAAAAAAATAAACAACCAACCTGAAGCGCATGGCGAGCACTGAACGTTACACCGACCAATTTCCAGAAAGACACTCAGAGGGCGTCAAAATAATTATATTCCATTAAACTCATAATAATACAGTTATATAACTAATATAATACAATATTTATACTATTTGATATTACAAGTAATATTGTACACACTAACAATCATTTTTAAAGAACTTTTAAGGAGACTTCGGCCAATTTTAGACATTCCGCAACTGTTAGGGCGGTAGTACACGGTGTCATGATTATTTATGAACTACGTACATAGGACCTTGCGGGTTTTTATACCACAAGGGGTAGAAATGGTTAATTTACGAGTCTGATGGCCTTGGGTACACCAGAAATTGAAACGGGAAAGGGCAGTAAGAACCACACTGGTCTTGCACAAGGCAACAGCACTCTCTTCGCATCTCAGAATGCCAGAGTTCAAGTCCTCGCTATGTCTGCTTGGCAGAGTTCCTGAGGCTGTCACCGCATTCTACAACGCAATTTTCTCTCCTTTATCAGAGAACCTTGCTCTCCTGTTATTTCTGCCGCACTTCTCCATTTCTATTACCCTATCAATATCATGTTTCCAAGATGACTTGACCAAACTATTTCTTGTACTTGTACGCACTTTTGGAACAAAAAAAATTATTCGAATAACCTACTCTTATATGATAATATGGTTGTAATTAAATTGATATTGTTTATGTATCCATATTTTAAACGTTTTAAATGTTTTTAATGATTTGTGTTTTAAATATTTTGAAGTTAATTTGTTAATCTATTATGATCAAGACTGGATGACCTGGAAGTTGTTCTTAGAAATCTACTTCTACATTTTTTAAACAATCTTATTTCTTTTTCAATGAAAATTGTATACTTCGTGAATAATTTCAGGTGGAGAAAACGCGTTGGCGGCAGGTTTTTTCGGGCTACTTCCGATTCTTTTGCCTTTCTCTTCAACATCCTTTCAGCCGTCGTCATAATTTACTAAACCACTACTGGTGCGGATAACAGCAGACAGCTGAGATGGCTCAACGTAAATGCAACGCTTAGAATAAGATATATTAAAGCACTAAAGAAAACGATTTTGAGGTCCCTCCTAATCGGCTGCCACTGAACGATTTTAAACAAAGTGAGATACAAAAGAGAAAAAAGTAGGAGTGGAAGTCGCTACGTATTGAATAAGTTTTCCGTTATTAATAAAGAGCTACGAAATTTGTGGTGTTTTAAATGCGCGGCTAGACTGGAAACAGGAAGATTGGTGTCAGGCGCAACGTCGGCGAGTTCACGGGAATTGGAAGAGTAGTTTATCTTGCATAGAGAACATCGTGTTGTGTGTCACATCAAAACGATTGTTTGTGACTATCAACTGTTAGTATTCAATCTTACCTTGCATATCATTCTGGTGTTATATGCGGAAAACATCGAATAGGTGAGAGAGTTCTGATTATTGTGTGGAAATTGCATTTCATCCATTTTGTTTTTATGTCATTCATTTCATGCACCTTTTAATGTTAGTGATGATTAAAAAATTCAATCATTACATTAAGGTTGTCATCATTACATTAAGGTTTTCAGAGCAGGATGTATATTATAGGCCCAAATAATATAAACATATTTAGGTGTAATATCTTGTAGATATCATAATTATGTATATTCATGAATGTTTAGTATTTTCTGTCGTAACTTTTCTCCAGCTCTTCCTTCTGTGCGGTGTAATCGCAAGGGTTCAGCTAGTAAATTGTAAGGCATCTAAGAGTGGTTAGGTGCTGTAGAATGCATTCGAGGAAGTAAGGTCACAACAAGAATAAACAAGAACGAATAAAACTAGCCCCAATTAGAAACGAGTGGGACAGAACATATAGGGAGGAAATAAATTAGTTCATTGTATTTTATGTTACTGACTATCCAACATGATCAGCTGTGCATTCATTATGAGGAGGTCTTACGTCCTTGCAAATTCAGATGACCCCTGCAATTAACGGAGAAACGATTGGTTAATGTAATTTAAATGGGTTTCATGTTGCACGTAGTAAGGTTTCATTATTATTCCGAAGGAGATTCTTCCGTATTTAGATAGTAGGTCATAAGAGAATATTTGATGAACCAGACAACCGTTATAATGTACAGTTCTTTTGATCGGCCAGTTAAATTTCAAATGATTTAGTCATTGTAATTATTAGTACTAGCATTGCTCTTAATTAGTAGTTACTATTATCATTTCGAAACAACCGTCCATCTATATAATTTTTTCAGAATGTTGATAATTATTTTTACACTTATTAACTCACCTTTTAACAACACGTAATGTTCATTTTACGTTTACTACATATTCCGTCCGATTAGAGCGTTATGAAATTATTAGCATGTACAATTTTTACCAGTGCATTTTAGGGAACGCAATTCTCATTTATACATTGGGTGAAAAGTTTCAAAACTATATCCAGTGCTACTGTACAATTTCCGATAGCCTGAAAAACAAGTTGTTGACATTATGAAGAGCGCAACAGTCAATAGAATTTCAATTCTGACCTACGATATTAACAGCAACTTTATAATAAATAATTATAAAGAGCAAAGGTTTTTGAAGCAATTCCTAATTAATAATGTGAGTAAATCTGGATGAATCACATCTCATCGTAATCCCCCCCCTCTCTCTCTTTTTTCTTTCACCTTTCAGTGACTTTCAATGAACCTTTATTTTTTTATATCAATGAATTTTACCACAATGAATTCTTTACATTTTTATTTATTTTTAATCATAAATATCACTAATTCATTTTAATGATTCCATCACTGGGTCCGATAACGACTGCAGACAATAAATGTACAAAATACATCCGAAAGACATCAACGGGAATGGAGAATAGTAGGACGTCGACCATGAAATCTTCAATTTACCCTCAGTCTTTCCTTGTCTCCGCAAATATTGAGTCCAGGATCATTTCGTTGTAAGCGGAGACTTCGTCGGCGCCTCCTTTAAGACAGGAAGGAGAGTCCCCGACGATCGTCGCAAGAAACTCCCGTGCAACGAGTACTTCCAGTTAACTAAGCAGGTTAGGTCAATTGGGCAGTGGTCAACACGAACAGCAGTAATCACCCGCTGCAAAAAACGCTCAACGCGCGCTCTAGCTCAGCAACATCCGCAGGGGCGGGGCCTCACAGGGATGGGGATCGTTGCCTCTCTGAACAACGCCAAAAAATGGAATATAGAGGAAAAATTAAAGAATATAAAATGAAAAGTAAGAAAATAAAATACGTAAGAGTCAGGAAAAATAAAAAAGTAATGATGATTAAGCATCTATGAGGTATAAACCACAATGTTCAAACCGCAAACCATCTGGCTTCTTAATCATTAAGAATTGACAGAGTATCTCTGCTGGAACCACAGAATTTATCCACAATGCACATCGAGCGAATGTAGTAATCCTCCTGGATGCTTAATCATTATGGATTACTACAATATCTCTGCTGAGCCCACGGCAGTTATCCCAAAAGGAATAAAAAAATTTAAAAATACAAGGAACGAAAAAACAGGCTTAGGTAGTATAATGGTTATCATGCCGGGCTACTGATTCCAAGTTCGCGGTTTCAAATCCGGGCAAAGTGAGAGGATTTTTAGGTGCTAAAAATCGACAAAAGGAAAATCGACAAATCGGCATGTAAAATAGATCCTAGGAAAGGAACTTGACCGATCCTGGCAAATTTAAATTCTCTAGCAATTTAACACCAATCCACCAATCAGAGTTTCGATTTGAATTACAGGATAAGATTGCGGATATTGTATCTTGGCCTACGCTATCTGGGATTCAAATAAAACATCCAAATTGGAGGACTAACGCCCCTAGGGAACGCAATGGTAAATTACCCTAGATATAATTTGTCAGGATAGGAGCTAGGAGCTTCTAGAGAATAGCCTACACATTAATCAGTGTATGGCAGAAGGATAAGGAGAAGAAGAAGAAGAAGAAGGAGGAGGAGGAAAAAGGAACAAAAGTTTCAATAAGTCAGTACACTATTGATATTTCTTTTAATTTGGAGAAAAAAGAGAGAAATATTGGGAGAAACTCTACATATACTAATAAGAACTAGTTTTGTTCTTCAGAAGTTTGTATTGGTTGACAGGGAAGGAGAATCCAGGAAGGGAAAGCCCATTGATTGTCATGATACACGGATGACCTCTTCAATACCCAGCTTTCATGTTGACAAAGTCGACCTGAATTCCACGGAGGACTGTGGCGGCAACAGCTCTGCGATGGAGTAGCCACATCGAACCTGCATGAGGCAGAGATGGTTTCACCTTATGATTGAGATGTGGTTGACGAAGGCAACAACAACTTATTCCATAACATCTAAGTAATAGGGCAGAAACAAAAGCAGCGTTTCCGGTAGAATTTTTATCTATATCACAAGCTGTTTGATGGTTCAGCTTGCACATGTGATTATGATTATGATTATCTGTATGATGCTGGAGGCATTCAAGCCTACTTATCCAGCAAATTAAACATTGGTGACGACTCATATTTGTAATCGTATTATGACATGCCACCAATAACTCATTAATATGACCAAAATTGTGGTTTCAATGACGAAGGCAACAACAACTTATTCCATAACATCTAAGTAATAGGGCAGAAACAAAAGCAGCGTTGGTAGAATTTTTATCTATATCACAAGCTGTTTGATGGTTCAGCTTGCACATGTGATTATGATTATGATTATCTGTATGATGCTGGAGGCATTCAAGCCTACTTATCCAGCAAATTAAACATTGGTGACGACTCATATTTGTAATCGTATTAACATGCCACCAATAACTCATTAATAGACCAAAATTGTCAATTATCATTCATTTTATAATTGTACAGGAAAGCAGAATATAAATACTATTTCCTCGGTTATCACGGCAGAGACGCGTCGCTAGATTACCAAATATTACACATCGCATCTGTCAATGAGTTTTTAGTTAAAGATATCCCCAATTTTTCTCAAGAAAGGGTCACGAACTTCAAAAAACTCCGGTATATAGCCATTACGCACCATCAACACCACCGTGCGACCGAAAAGATGTGCAGTTGCAAAGATGACCTCAAATCCGGGATACGCCATGCCCATCCCTGCCGTGCAAGTTCTGTACACACACACACACACACACACACACACCCCATCACACACACACACACACCCCATCACACACACACACCATCACACACACACACACATCACACACACACACACCATCACACACACACACCATCACACACACACACATCACACACACACACCATCACACACACATCACACACACACACCATCACACACACATGCCATCACACACACATACACCATCACACACACACCACACCCACACACACCATCACACACACACACACATCACACACACACCATCACACACACACACCATCACACACACACACCATCACACACACACACCATCACACACACACACCATCACACACACACACACCATCACACACACACACCATCACACACACACACACATCACACACACACACCATCACACACACACACCATCACACACACACACACACCATCACACACACACACACACATCACACACACACACCATCACACACACACACAACACACAGACACACGCGCGCGCGCGCGCGCGCTTCTCTAGTGTAGCCGCCGCCTGCAGCACTTCCTGGGAAAGCAGCCAAGGACGCTGGGCTCCGCAGGCATCTCGCTGCGGCTCCAGGAAACTATTTGACCCTCCTTCCAACATCACAGCTCCCACAGCGCTACCTCTTCCTTCGTTTACGAATCATCGCGTTTAATCACGATGCTTCGCGTCTTTATTTACCCATTTTCTTATAAACACGGCATCGTCATTGAGATAGTTTCGTCTGTTTTTTTCCTTTCATTTGGTTGCCTTTCTAGTTTTTCTAAGATATTTCTTGCAAATCGCTCGCGGCTGCAGTCTGCGGAAATCCGTTTCACCTTCCTTCCCTCGGGAACGGATTCATGCTTTAACACAGCCTTTTTACCTCTCTCCTGCTTCCTATTCGAATCATCAATGTTTCACGCCTTTCATACACTATTTTCTTCACAGCACTGGTGTACTTATTGAGTTTGCTTTGCCTGTATTTATCCATTGCATCAGGCCGTTTTCGCAGATAACGATATTTCTGTCAGCTAGCTCGCTGCGGCACCAGGTCACGGGAAACCATTTCGCTTTCCCTGGCCACGAATACTTCCACCATAAATCAATGGCCCGATTCCTTTTATTTTAAAATCATTGTCTATTAGAGTTACCTTATGTCTTTAATTCTTCATTTTTACTAACATTGACTTGGTTATTCAGTCTTTCTCCCATCACGGGTCTGGACCTTTCTACCAGTACACATAACTCCATTTCTTGTGGCACAATTCTTTTTGTCGTGTTTTTTAACTTGTTTACAAGCATTCACTGTCACTGAAACTGTCTTGAACTAGTGCCTTCCATTTTCTCAGCTATATTTCTTGCAGACCGCTCACGGCGGCAGCAGTCTCGCGGAAACTATTCCACCCTCCCTTCCCTCGGGCTCGGATCGTTCGGCCGGCATTCAAACATCAATTGCTCCTTTTTGAAGCGTTTGTGAAGCGTGTCATATCACAACTCCCTGCGCTTTTCATTCTCATGTCCATCCCATATCCCGTACGTCCATTGCCATCTCCGTCCACTTCCTGCATCGTCACCACCAACCTCTTCGCCCCCTATCAGTTTCCGCACACATCATCTCGACATTTACGCTCACCGTCTTTCACGTTAAGTCGATCACCTTCATCGCTTCAATCAACACATCACCACGACCACCCCCTCACATCACAACTCATTCCACCCGTGCAGCCCCACGTCTACCTCCCATCTCTACATATCTTATGTACCCATCCTCATATCACCATTGCATCACCTCATCCATCCCACTCGCTTCTCCACCACATCTCCACCCCGCCGCATCAACCTCTCGCTCGACAGCAAACTTAATTATAAGTTGGTCGGCAGGCTCGCATCCGTGGAGTCGGCGGCGGCATGGCGTGGCGTGGCGTGGCGTGGCGTGGCGGGCGCCGGCTTTGTATGCTAAGTTCTGGAATTAAATGCGCGGCGGCGCGCCCGGCGTTCGCCGCCACCCTAGCACGGGACGTCGCCGCCGCCGCCGCCGCCACCGCCACCCCCACCGGAGTTAACCGCGGTAATGCTGAGAGTGCCGGATAATGGCGCTTCGGGAGATGGGTTAAACACAGGTTGCGGTTAATTGATTGCGTGTCCCTCCATCCGCGATGCTTTTCGAGCTCTTGGTGACGATGATTCGTCGCGTCCACGTGCGCGACATGGGCTGCGTCCGGATGTCGCGGAGGTGGGTGCAGGCCGTGGACAGAGCTGCATGCAGGTCGTTGCAGCACCCGTAGGGTATGAGGAAAGGTGTGGATAAGGCGAGGATGAACACTTGTGGTTTGTAAGGAAGGTTGTAGATTTGCGAGAAAAGATATTATTACCGATGATCTGGCGCGTTGGTGCCCGTTTGCAAACGAAGATTCATAAGCTGCGAGGTCCCGAGTTCGACTCTCCAGGCTGCCGATTCTTCGGCACCAATTTAGTAGCTGGCGACTCCACTGTCTGAATGAAAATTCCGGAACCACACTGCTATGATCGGTCGTTTCTTTCCAGGCGAATCCCCGAACAGAATGCAAGACCTACGCGACTCTTTCTTTTTCATTCTGTTCCTCTCAGCCCAGCTGTGGGATACTTCCTTTATTCCCAATGTTGCACAATTTGCCAGCAACTCGACCGAAATGCTTCTTCCAATAATTGTTAATTGTCAACAAGATACACATAAACAACTTTTAACGCATTCCCCATCACTTCCCGTGTCACACGGGTTATATTCAAGTTACGAAACCCAGCCACAAAACCGTTGCCCATCCGAAGAATGCAATAAACTCCACGACAGAGGCAATTCATAAAACTTCCGAGAGAAACGCCAATGCAAGCAACCTCCGCGAATTCTGCCGATAACGTAAGGAGTTGGAATGCAGTCTCACCCAGTTTCCCGTCGTCGCCGCCGCCGCCGCCACACGCAACTGGCCCGTTAGAAAGTCCCCGAGAGCTGCGCTGTCCGCGCGAATCGACGGGTCTTGTTCGATAGGTCACGCTGTGTACAATGGGTTCGTTACCAAGGTTGCCGCCTTACGACAACAAGTTCGAGGGCGTGGCGGTACACCGGCGTCTGGCTTAGGGTTTCGCCACCGTTAACGCTAGCGTCTCTGGAGGGAGAATTGTGGCTCGGTTGCGGCAAGATGGGAGGAGCGATGCGGTTCAAAGTTCACTATCATGAAGAGAAGATACTCGAGGGAAAGGTTGCATCTGGTGAAGGTCCGTTCTCCTTTCATAAAAATCTACAAATGGTCGAGGGCTTGTTTGTGGTATCTGCGAGGTAGATTCTCTTTGCGGGTCACAGAACAGCACTACCTAATTTATGAGTTTGTTTACTCATCAGAAATTCATTTAAAATGTCTTTTGTCAACAATCATAGATGGAAGCACAAGAGAGGCTGCGCAGTATTGACTAATAAGGTCTTTTAGGACGAGAAGAATTTTCTCATCAGAATTCGCATTGTAAAAAGCTGTAATTCTACCAGATTATTGCGAAGGGAAGAATAGGTCACACTTTTCAGCAAACAATTAGAATGCTTGAAGTAGGTATTTAAAGAAATACGTATCTAAAGAAAAGTATGATGGATTATTTATATTGAATTTACTACCAACGATTCCATTGAATTTACTTTTGTTCACGAATTATATTTCTCTCTTACTTATTAACAGAATGGGAATGCAAGTCGGAACATTTTAGGCTGTGCACAAAAGTATCTTCGATAGTGCATATTTACGAACAAATATACCATTATGAAGTCTAGAAAACTTTTACTTTTCCGGTATTGACAGTCACTTTTCAAAAAATTATAAGATGATCTCCAACAACGAAATTTTTCAGACGACATTTGCGAGAATATTTGACGAATTTGCAACTTTGACTTGTTTTATCGGTTGAGTTAAGAAAATGCAAAATATAGTTTTAAATATAACAAATGCTTTTTGAAGTTCTCGAAGAAAAGATAAAATTCGAAAAAAAAACCCAGAAATGTTAACACATTAAAGTATACTTTGAGACATCACAGACGCGATTACTTGGGAAGTTTTAATACACACGATTCTTTTTCAATCTTCGATTCCAAGTAAAACCAATCATCTTCTCCAGGAATATTAAATTGTAGTTTTAGACCATTTGAAAGCATGCAATTTCTTTTCCAACGTTGACCATGAAGTTCTCATAAAACGAGTTACGAAATTATTAAAGATCGTATTTAGCATTCATTCGCCCCCGAGTACTTATTTTTTAAAAGTATTTCACTTAGTCTCTGAGAAATGGTTAGTCATATTTTAAATTACATATATAAAAGTTATTTACTACATGCAACGCAGCATGTAGCGACCTCTAGAGTTCAAAAAAAAAAGTGTAAAAAAAAGTAAATATTGGAAATTATACGTCGGAAACTTAAACTGCAGATGCATCTACACAAGTTGAGTTGTTAAAACAATTTAAGAATTCTCTCCCGAGAGAGTAACGTATGAAAAACGTCGACCAAAATGAATCCTGTTAAATTTCATACTTATTTCAACCTTATTCAAATGTTCACCTCTAACTGCAGGGAACACAGTCTTTCACATTTGCATATTTTAGAAAAACAACGATAACAAGTAAAGGTTCACGGTTCAAAAAAAGAGAAGAGGATTATAAAAGAAATTTGGTTCGTTAAGCAATGGTCTCGGTAATAGGCGACGTTTCCTCCCGGGATGAACCTCCCTTCTTTTATAAACTTTCTCATTAATGGCACCGCTGGGATCTTATTACTGATAATAGGGAGAGCTCACGGCAGTTTCAATGTACTCTGCATTTAGCATCGCACGGGCACTCACTATTCACCCTTTACAAGTCGGTTGTTTGCCCCCCCGAAGACCGAAATCTGAGCTGGGGCAGGGGAGGAGAGGGCGCGTCGGCACGAAAGATAACGGTGATCATGAATAGAAAGAGGGGTGGGGAGGGGAGAGCACGAAACGGAACAGAGGCGCGTCGAGTAATAGTGATTTACGAAATTACTAGTACAATCGAACCGGCACAATGGGCGGATCACGGGTCGGTGAATTCACGTCAGGGAGCACAAAGCAGGGCGCCAGAGGTGGCTCAGTGGCCGGCGCGAGTCTACTCCTCCGGTCGCCCGCGGATCCGGGCGTCGATCCTCCCGGCGCGCCGCACGCGGAGCTCGCGAAGGGGGCGGGGCGGGGGGGGCGGCTCGGCAGCTTGCGAAACAACGGCCCCTCCCCCTCCCGGACGCTGTGTGGAGCCACCGCCGCTGCTTGCGGCGCAACAGACTCCGTCGCCGCAGCGCCAATTGTTCGCTTTTCCCGGAACGGCAGAGCCGTGCTAGCGCGCCGCCAGAGTCTGTGGAATGCTCAGTCTGCTGGAGTTAGGGCTGCAGAGAGGTCAGGGTCAAAGAGGATGCGAGAACTAGAATACGGAGGAGATTGAGGCTAAAACGGAAGGAGGGAAGGTTGGAGAAGGTATTGTCGACGAAGAGGGTACCATTAGCCGACAGGGTTGCAAGGGAGGTAGCAGCTGACTGGATGAAACGGAAAGCGAAAGAGTCAGCGAGGGACGCCAAGCAAAGGAAGAAGACTGCGGCTAAAGGAGCGGCCAGGTGACCAACGAGAAATGACGGGAAGGGCGATGAGAGGGCACTGGAAGAGCGGAAAGGTGATGGGGAACGACACAAATTTTCAGGGTCGACACAATGTTCAGGTTTCGGAAGCGACAGAAAGTGGTGGAGAGGCGGGATGTCGATGCAGGACTGTTAGGGCTTTGAGAGCGGGTGATGAAGGGCGACGGGAGCGGCGAAGGGCGGACGAAGGGACACTTTGGGGGTGAGACTATGAAGTACGCGAGAGGCCTGGTCGTGGTGTGACGGGCGATGGCAGGCTTCGAGGAACTGAATAGACAACAGCGCTTCGATAAGGCGAGGTCGGGTTTAGTACGTCAGTTGAGATGCTTGTTTATGGACGTGCCAACATCAATACCACCTAATGAAGTAGAAATTCGTACACGGAATCGATACTGGTCGGCAATCATTGATTTTTCCTTATACAAAACACTTGGTGAAGAGGTGAAGTTCCAGTCAACTGCAAATAATTCAGTGTCAATCCCTGTGTCCGAGATTGAGATAATACTGGAAGAAACAATGCGCACTCACGGTAATAAATTAGAGTACTGATGATGACATTGGGACGGTCTGACAGAACAGCCAAGCGTGAAGACCGCAATAAAGATTTCCTCAAATGGGGCCCGAAGAAAACGATTGCGAGGACAATAAAGAAACAACGCCAG
The DNA here is from genome assembly GCA_011170035.1 of Teleogryllus occipitalis. NCBI lineage: Eukaryota > Metazoa > Arthropoda > Insecta > Orthoptera > Gryllidae > Teleogryllus > Teleogryllus occipitalis. The sequence goes on from BLKR01002043.1 coordinate 213,683, forward strand.
ACATGCTGGATGTCGCGATAACATGGACGACTGAGAAAGGCAGTGAAGGACGAGGGATCGAACGCGAGGCCACTTGCTGCAATAACAGTCGTAGAAATACGTCGCTAGAGGAGAGATTGCTCAAAACGTTGAGAGGAGAAAGGAATCTATCAGAAAAATACTGTATTGCTCTTAAGGAGTAATGTTATGTTAGTCGGGGGCTCGTAAAACGTTCTAGTGCATAACAGAGAGCGTAGAAGTGGTTGACACAATATGACCAAAAGTCGTTGGCGTTGAATGGCGCTGCATTTTAGTGATACTGAAGTTATGTCGCGTCATGGGTTACCAGAAACTTGGAGACTTATGAACGGAAAAAAATGGAAACAAAGCGACAACAGGAACGCAGTGAGATATAGCAACGGTTATGCAAACTTACAGGAACGAGGTAAATGTAAGAAACAAATTAGTGGAGATAAAACTATCATTGCCATCACCAACCACACAATACAGCGACATCATTACTCACAACAAAGTTAACTATATAAATGGTCAGCCGGATCAGCAAACATCGTTGTAATGTTACGAAGCCATAGATATTTTAATATTCGTGAACAAGCGGAAATATTTTTTTGAGTAGAAGAAGGTGATAAGCTCTCGTTTTCTTTAAAGATGACACACAATATTAGAGGAAACCCGAAAGCGACCAGTACGAAATGAGAATCAACAGGGCGGAGGCGCGCATGTGTCCTCGAGTACTTTTCTTGCTGGTTACAAAAGGGGTGGAAGGTTTAGTTATTTCATTGGCAGTATTATCAAATAAAATCTGTAGTTCGTTTCACTGTGGAAATAATTTACATTTACAGGAAATTCTTCATTATAGAATATTGCCAACAAATGTATGTGGCTATTTTTGGCTCGTATCGAGATCGTGGATAACAATACCAAGAAACCACAAACGACACGGCGTCAATCTACATTTAGGGACCAGTTGCCCAGTTGGCTCCGATATCCGTATCGTGTGTCGGTGAGGAGTATAAAACCTTCGCGATTACAAACCACTTCCTGGAACCTGATTCCCAACATACCTAACGGAAAACAAATGTTCCAAAATGTTTGTGACGAAAAAAGGTAAAAAACAAGCATGGTGAATCATTACGGCGGTAAATAAAATTAAGCCTGGTTCAGGGGGATTGGTATGAAATGTAATGAAAAATAACGAAATTATTTCGTTTCTTGACGTTTGGGAAAGAATTCCAACAATAGGAGTAATTTATTAAGCAGTTGCTCGTAAAATAGCTCGAAAGGAATTCTTCGTGGCCTTTGTAAATCTAACATCTTTACAGAGTCTTCACGTTCGAGCTAATATTCATCGCAGAGTCATTCTCCTACTTTCTTCATGCAGTAACAACAGTCTCATGACGAAATTTTAGACCTGTCGTTTGAACTGGAATTTCTAACAAACGTACAAAATTAAAAGTCCTTGTCAAGAAATTAAAAATGAAGTTCAATCACACCATTCAGTAGATTCCTTCGTTCTCGCGAATTCCTATCGAGACCCGATTCCTGTCGGCGTCGGGAGTCGATTCGTGAACTGAGGCATGTTACGGGATATTTTAAATTTAAGACATGGGGCAATAACATGCTATGCCACATTTCTGATGAAATTGAAATATTAGTGTACCTTCGAAGACCCATAGATGTGTGTATATGTTGGGTTTTTACTTTAAAGATTACCGCAAGATGGAGGTGTAATTAATAAGTTAATTTCCTTTATCCCAATGTGTACAATACAATGACTAACCTTTACTTTCCTTTTCCTCAAAACTTACGCAAAGTGGCATAGCATGTTGTTGCCCCGAGGTCTTCAATTCATAAATTAACTATGCATGGTAAGAGAGAGGGCAGGAATTCCAGCGCACAAGAAAACGCGCACAGCTCGTAGGAAAGGTGCCTGACGAGGCGAGGGGCCGGCCGGCGGCGCGGTGACAGGAACGGACCGGGGTCGGCAGACGGCGGCGGCGCCGCGTGGCGTGGCGTGGCGTGGGGTGGCAGAGATAGCCCGGGCAGGCAGAGCCTCAGCCGCGAATTGGCCGCCTCACGAATTACTCGGCGTAGCTAACGGTGCGCGGCACCGTTACGTCCACACTCTCGCGGCGGCGGCGGCGGCGGCGGAGGGAGTGGCGGTGGCGGTGGAGGCGGAGGCGTCGGAGGTGGCGGAGGGAGGGGGAAGGGTGCTGACGTGCACGCGTGTGCTCACACAACTCCGAGGCGCGCGGCGCCGCCGTTTGGGGACCGTCGCCACGTTATGAATTTTCCAGCCCGGCTCTGCGCTACAATTTTCCACGTGAGATCGTGGGCGTGAATTACAGGCTGCGAGCGGCAATGGACTAGCGCGGCTTTGAATTGCTGCAACCAACGTATTAAGCTGCCGACGATATAAATCGGCAAAGAGGAAGTTTTAACGCAACCGTGATGAAGTTGGGAAATTCGTGCATTTACTAATTAAATAACATTTAAATTGTACGAATTTATTACATACATTTTTCATTTGGGGTTAATTTCAGTTAACTTCATAGTTGGCTATATTTAGTTTTTTTCTTTCTTGTGGAGACATTTGAATCCACGCCAATGCACTGCATTGAAATCAAAATGTGTTGACGGGAGAGAAAAGCTAACATTTCCTCTTCTTTTAATTAAATGTATTTTATTCATATCGATATCTAATAAAACAAACCAAGCATGTATATGTGAAATTTCTGTACCAGAATCCTCTCCCTCCTCGTCTGAATACACCGAAGCGAGTCTGAGGCCTGTACACGCAGAGGCGGCCAGAGGCAACTGCATAACGCTTGCCCATTAAGCACGGCGCGGGAGCCTACGCGCACCCGGGCGGCTGAGCCAGGCAGGGAATGCCCCGCGAGGCCTGGGAGCTGCTACAGCTGGCACGCCGCGGCGGCGGCGGCTAGAGAGCCGGGGGTCGAGCGCTTAGGGAATCCGGCGGCGACGGCGGCGGCGGCGGCGGCGGCGGCGGCGGCGGCGCTGAAGGCTGAAGGTTCGCTCCCACACTCTCGTCCCCATCGCCATCGACAGCACCGCCGCCGTCAATGATATTACCGCCACAGTCTCTTCATCATCGTCACTGCCTCCTTTGACATCCCGCGCCCGTAATCTCACATGTCACCGCTGCTGTAACATCACAACTGTTATTGCCGATGATATTGGAACAACCGATCTCGTCGTCAAAACCGTTCCCCACAGTCACAACCCTCCCAATCGTTGGTGTCGCTGCACCAGAGCTGCTGCCATCTCTACCAACGCCGTATTTGTGCAGTCGCCGCCGCCGCTGTCTCCTTGAGCGTCCAGATTTACGCCTCTGGCTTCGCGATAAGGCTGCTGTGTGACGCGGAGGCGCTGGGAGAAACGCGTAGCCTTGCCCACGCAGCTCCTTATGCGTGCGAAACATGCAGGCGCCATTCCGCGCTTTTATGACCGTCTATTGGGGACTAAGAACAGCGCTTATGGCGCCCTCTTAATTGACGTTTTCCCAACCGCGCTGCGCTGATGATATTTCCCGGTCAATATAAGCATCAACGCCCCCTTTCAAAATGATACGAGTCTGGGGACGCACGTGTTTATATTTCATTTTTTTTTGTTTCGACAAGCAATCTACCTGACTAAGAGTATTACAAACAATTCACTTTCATTACGATTAAGGTTTGGTGGAACAAGAATGCTCTAGTTTATTCGTTCTTTGTATAGTGAACTTAGCATCAAAATTAGAAATGAGCATGAACACTCCAAATCAACATGGCCCACCCCTAATTCCCTACATATTTCGTGATTTATAGTTTACGTGTTATCAGTTCACGGGGTATATGGCAATATAATTCTTGTGTCTTATTGGTCGACAATGCGTTAACACGACAAGGAATATTTCTTCGCCTTCTAAACGAATGTCTTTTCTTCAATCCGGTTTCTGTTCATTTCGAGTTATTACTTCTACTTACACTATTCATTACGGAATAATTTATGTCATGACTGGATGTACTAGAATACGTATACATAAACTTGAGTATCGTAAGAGGAGTTAAGGACATGAAACGAAGATTAACTGTCGGCCCGGAGGCCGAGATCGCTAAGGCAGTAGTTTCGTAGTGATCTCGGACCGAAGGGTCGCGGGTTCAAGTCCCGCCTCGGGCATGGTTGTATTTGAGTTCGTCCTTTCACCCCTTATCACCACAATATCGTTTCATCTTCATAGTTATCCTACTGTTAACACCAATAGTGGTCACTAATGACCTAGATGTTGATGCGGCCCTAAATAGCCAATTAAAAAAAAGATTAACTGGCTACCCTCCCAAAATACCGATACAAACACAAATGAAGTGAACACATTAATAAAACCTTCGTAAGGCGAGAAAGTGATAAGTATAGGAATGAATAAACAAGTGATTAAATACGTACATAAATATGTAAATACATAAATAAATACATGAATGGTAAGAATCTAAAAAATAGGCGTGTACAAATAGGTGAGTAACCTATAAACAGAAGTACGACCCGTCATTGATTATGAACTATATATGTATAAATGAATATCAAAACATTTAAATTAATTTTCAAACGATTTCTGGGTTGATTCTTTATTAAGCGCTGAGATTCCAATACGTAAAACAATTGAATTGTATGAAGAATGAAATACCAAACAACCAGACGAGCGAATAAGCAAATGAAATAGCAATAAACGAGCGAACATGTGAACAAACGAAAGAATAAAGTAGTGAAAGAGAGGAAGAATAATCGAACAAAAGAGAGCAGATTTGGAAGAGAACAGTTCCGAGGGAATGCGAGAACGAGCGAACAAATGAGAGCACGATCGAACGAACGAGAGACCGATCGAACAAGCAAGTCGCCGCACAGTCGACCGCATGACGACCCCAGCCAACAGGAATTCCCGGCACACCGCCCGGGGGCGAACAAGTGAACACGCTGCCACCAGGGTGGAGAGTAACCCAACTGTGTACCTTCTCGCTCGCCTCCTTATCTCGCAGGGCGCATCCTATCGCCTGGCGGGGTGCGTCGCGTCGCGGCGCCGGCGGCGGCGGCAGCGACCTTCCAAGCGCGGAGCGGGCGTCCATTAATTACCCGGCGAGCGCCGGCCTCGTGAAAGCCGGGCTCCGCGCCGCGCCGCGCATCGCCTCCGACCCGACGCGCGTCCGCACCCACGCCCCCGCGCGGCGCAAGCGATAAGCTGTTGTCGCTGCTGCAACTTCGGGGCGACGTCGCATGCCGCCGCTGGCCCCGTCGGACAACAACCGCCACCTGATACCCGTCCGCCTTGTCATCCGGGGTCACCAAAAGCAGCTTCTTCGAGTGGAAGCATCCAGCGCTTATGAGCGTGCGCTGCAAGGCGTCGGAACATTCCACCAAGTGGGTACTCAAGGTTGATTCCGGGTCGATTCTTTATTAAGCGCTCCAGGTTCATTTGCTATTTCTGCCTTGTCAAGGTGTCACCACAGGCAGCTTCTTCGAGGTGAAGCATCCAGCACTTATGAGGACCCGCTGTAACTCGTCGGAACATTCGACCAAGTTGGTACTCAAGGTTGATTCTGTAAGACTTCTGGGTCGATTCTTTATTAAGCGCTCCAGGTTAATTTGCTATTTCCGCCTTGTCAAGGTGTCACCACAGGCAGCTTCTTCGAGTTGAAGCATCCAGCACTTATGAGGACCCGCTGTAACTCGTCAGAACATTCAACCAAGTTGGTACTCAAGGTTGATTCTGTAAGACTTCTGGGTCGATTCTTTATTAAGCGCTCCAGGTTAATTTGCGATTTCCGCCTTGTCAAGGTGTCACCACAGGCAGCTTCTTCGAGTTGAAGCATCCAGCACTTATGAGGACCCACTGTACTCGTCGGAACATTCAACCAAGTTGATACTCAAGGTGGATTCACCAAGTTTGTAAGACGTCGGGGTTGATTCTTTATTAAGCGCTTGTGATTTCCGACTTCTTCGAATTGAAGCATCCAGCGCTTATGAGGACCCGCTGTAACTCGTCGGAACATTCGACCAAGTTGGTACTCAAGGTGGATTCTACCAAGTTTGTAAGACGTCGGGGTTGATTCTTTATTAAGCGCTTGTGATTTCCGACTTGTCACCCGGGGTCACCAAAGGCAGCTTCTTCGAGTTGAAGCATGCAGCGCTTATGAGCGTGCGCTGCAAGTCGTCGGAACATTCGACCAAGTTGGTACTCAACGTGGATTCTACCAAGTTTGTAAGACGTCGGGGTTGATTCTTTATTAAGCGCTTGTGATTTCCGACTTGTCACCCGGGGTCACCAAAGGCAGCTTCTTCGAGTTGAAGCATGCAGCGCTTATGAGCGTGCGCTGCAAGTCGTCGGAACATTCGACCAAGTTGGTACTCAACGTGGATTCTACCAAGTTTGTAAGACGTCGGGGTTGATTCTTTATTAAGCGCTTGTGATTTCCGACTTGTCACCCGGGGTCACCAAAGGCAGCTTCTTCGAGTGGAAGCATCCAGCACTTATGAGGACCCGCTGTAACTCGTCGGAACATTCAACCAAGTTGGTACTCAAGGTTGATTCTGTAAGACTTCTGGGTCGATTCTTTATTAAGCGCTCCAGGTTAATTTGCGATTTCCGCCTTGTCAAGGTGTCACCATAGGCAGCTTCTTCGAGTTCATCCAGCACTTATGAGGACCCGCTGTAACTCGTCGGAACATTCAACCAAGTTGGTACTCAAGGTGGATTCTACCAAGTTTGTAAGACGTCGGGGTTGATTATTAAGCACTTGTGATTTCCGACTTCTCATCCGGTGTCACCACAGGCAGCTTTTTTTGAGTTGAAGCATCCAGCGCTTATTAGGGTGCGCTGTTAAGTCGTTGAACATTCCCCAAAAAAATGATGCTGTTGGTTGATTCTTCATTATACGAGCTGAAGGTTGATTTACGAGTACAATTTTCTCAGATTTTTACAGTGCAAACCTTTAGTTACAGATCTCGTGAGTTACTGATATTGTGCTGAGGACGATTTTTGAGGTTGAGGACGATTTTTCCTCAAGAACGATTGAAATATCTCTTCCTACAAGTGGAGCAAAATTATTTATGACTCACTGTATGCAGCCTCTGCACCCGTCGGACAACAACCACCTGATCCCCGTCCGCCTTGCCATCCGCTGTCACAAGCAGCTTCTCTTTGGAGCATCCCGCTGTACGCTGTAAGTCTCTTGAGTTGGTACTCAAAGTCGATTCTACCATGTCGGTAAGACTGATGCTTTATTAAGAAGTGCTTGAGGTTAATTTGTGACTTTCCTCCTGTCGTCAGGTGTTTACAGTGAAAAAGTTTTTGTTAAGGATCTACGTTTCTGAAATTGGGCTTTAAGGTGATGATTTTTCATCAAGAACTATTGAAGTCTCTCTACGTACAAGAACCTCTTACTAAAGACGACAATGAATGAAACAGAATTAAAATCTAGTACTGCCCTTGAGTATTTCCCAGTATCCGAAAGACCAAGTTAAGATAAAAAATAACCGATAGGTTAATGAGAACTGTAGGTCGTTTAAAACATTATGATCACGATCTTCTCCTGACAGTCTCAAATCACTGAACTTTGTTAGTCTGACACCGTGATTCTTAGATCTCTTAAATCAGGAATAAAGTAAGTGAACCAATGGAAGGTTTAAAAAATACCATTCGCTCGAAAAGATTCACGACACCGCAGAATTGAATTTCTGGTCAGTCATGTATGCATTCTAGACTAAATCGAAGATTTATTTGTCATAGCCTGGTATGCAAGATGCACGTGAAAAGGTGTATATGTCAGAGACAAGGTAAAATATGACCTCCAGAGGCACCGCTCTACCTTTTGGAGACCGAAATGCTTGGCAGGGAGAGAGAAGAGATGTGAAGTACGCAGATTGCATCAAGAGAGGTACGAACCAGGACTCCACCTTCAGGCGTCTGCCCTTTGCCTTGTTTTACGACGCATTGCGTTTGGAGTTGCCCAACTCGCAACGGTCACCGCCACTGCCACCGCCGCCGACGCCGTCGCTTTTGGTGTCACCGTCGCCACGCGGGTATTAATAAAAATCTTCCCGCGAGAGGGCGTACTGCCCACGATACCACTCACTTTTCAGAGTAGAGGACGTCTGTTTCTAGTCTTCCCCTACACTGCCAAGATGAGACAAAACGCCGAGAAAAACATTCGGCGTCTGATTTTTCACTGAGCAAAACTTGAAGCTTTAAAACGTATCTGAATCCCGGAACATTAAAAGTGGCTTATATAAGTGGACAAAATTCGATTTTAAAGGTGAATGAAATGTTTTGAAGGGGTGAAAAACAAAAGCACCTCTAATAGAAGCAAAAAGAAATGCAGTGATCGACGTAAAAAAATAGAATGGCAGAATGCCAAAGGCGGTGGATCAATTAGAAAATGACATTTGATTGTCAACTCGCCCTATGGTAAGATTTAGTTCACATTAAAAATAAATGAAGTACATAAATCAACTAAAAATCAATAAAAAGTAAAAAAAACTGAATAAAATAAATTTGTAAATAAACCAAAGGAGTAAATGTGTAAATAAACCAAAGGAATAAGTGAGTAAATAAATCAAAGGAACAAGTACGCAAATAAATCAGAGGAATAAGAGGAATAAACAAGCAAATCAAATAAATAATCGGGCAAATAAACAAGTAAGAACGCAAATCAGATAAATCCGTGGACAAAAAAACGTCGCAGGTGGAAGCCGGATTGGCGTCGCACTCCAGATGGCAGCAGCGCCGCGCGGTCGTTCCTCGTGCTTTCCGCGAGCGCGGCGCCGTCGCGTCGCAGCCTCCGCCAGACGCTTCGGAATGCGCGCGCGGCGCGGCGCGGCGCGGCGCGGGGCGGGGCGGGGCGGGGCGGGGCGGGACACGCCATCCCGCGCTCTCTCCTCGCTTCTCGGAGCGGGCAAGTGTGTCCGCAGCCGGAAGCGGGCCGGGCGGCCGCCCACTTCCGAGGAGAACACTGCAGGCAGGCGCAGGCGCAGGAGCAGGAGCGCGGTGAACGCGTGTCTGCGGCGGACACAGATGCGAAGTGGGCCGCGTCGTTGCTGCCGCTGCCGCCGCCATCGCCCGCCCGCTCGCCCGAGGAGGGCGTGTTCGCCTGGAGCGCGTCGGGGCGGCAAACCGCGGAACGAAACTCTCCCCAAAAATGCGCCCGCGGTAAACATCCGCCTGGCGAGGGCTTTCCGGCGGCGGAGGCGGGGGGTCGGGGAGGGGGTGGAGGGCGGGGGAGGAGCGGGGGCGGGGCAAGGCGGCGTGAGAGATCTGCCGCCGCGCAGGTGTTTGTGGTCGGAAGTGTCGATGCCTTTTTAGAAGCGCAGCGTGGAGGACGACAACTGATTTTTCTGTGTTGAATGCCACGGCCTAATAATTAATGAGGATTAAATGAAGAATATTTATGCGAACGGATTAAATAAAAAAATTAACTGCTAGGAAAAAGCATTCTATTACATCTGAAACCTTTAACTGTAATTACCAACTTTTTTTTATGAAGAAACTATGGAGGTAAATATGAAAGAAGTAGTAAAGAATTACACACTAAAATTATGCATCGTGTAGTTATTCATATGCCCTTATATTTTGTTGCTCCGTTTTCATTATGATTATGTTATTAAACTGTTTAATATGCAAGGTCTATTGTCTGCCATACTAATAGTAATGTTAGTCCTTTTTCCCCGAAGGATTCTCTTAGCGAAGATACAAACATGAATCAATCCCCGAACAAAGTTCTTAGCAAGTTTAACAGTTCTTTTTATAAATTTACACATATCATAGGTGTCTTGCACTGCAATCATTGACGATGATGCACACATTATTTTGAAAACGTCAAATCATCATCGAATAGGAAGAAGCCCAAACTGATTATCTCGCCCAAGGTTGATCTTATTTTGTTAATAGGTAAATAGGTAATTAAGCTTTCGGGTAAAATGAAACCAATGTAGTTAGACCAGCAAGATCTTATTTTCGTGTCTAAAACTATGTCTTAATTATTGTAATTCTGTATTTCCTCGTACAATTATCATAATTATGTTTTATCGCACGTTGTAAGTATTGTTCCTTAGTATCTCGCTTACTTATCTGAAAATTAATTATTAGTTTCCTTTGTACTGCTGAAACATACATTATTCATCTTCAATTTTTCTAATTTCAGTATATACGAACTTGTTTTTAAGACGCTTGAGTTTTTTTAAAACCCTAAGAAATGTCATTTGAATAATCATTCACAACAAAATAACTCTTAACTCTTGGAATGTGTTATTTTCAAAAGAGTAATGTATTATTTAAATAAAGACTTTTAAAACATTTCCAAAAAAACAACAAACAATTAAGAAAGAATTACTGGACGAAAACTAACATTTGTTTAAGCACTGATAGTAAAGCAATAGCTTCAGGTAGCTGGAGGTAATGAGATATTATATAAAACCGCAATAGAAGAGAAAGGTTCTTATGAAACGACTTGTCCAGGAGATGAGAGCGACTAAGCAGAAAGAAAGTCATCTGTGTTGCGGACATATCTGAGCTATTCGCCCCCAGGGTTCGCAACCCGAACAGGAGAATGTAAACGGAACTCCGTTTCAGTTACGGAGTGGCGTTTCTCTTCGAAGATATCTTGAGTTATATGCATAGTGAGCATGTCTTAAAATTTCTAATCACATATTATAGCATTCCGTTAAATTCATATTATTAAAAGGATTAGCAATACGATCATCATTGTCAGTCATAAATAAATCATCAGAAGAGGCTCGCTAATATGAAAATTATGTAAAATATTCTTTGAAGTATTTGGCAATGAGATTTACCGACTGGGAATATCATTAACTGAAATGTCGTTTCCATGTAGTATGTAATTATTATCTCCTTAACAATTTATTTTTCATTTTATAAAATGCGCTAGAAAAACGTTGATGGCACAAGTTTGTACCCCCAAACAAAATTTATCCTCTTCTTCGTTACCAGAGCCCGACAATACGAGTTTCTGTCAAAAATTGCTAATTTCCGCCGTAGTACTACAGCACTTTACCTTTAAGTGCATAGTAGTAAGTAGTACATAGTAGATAAGAAAGTAAAATGTACATGAGAGTGTCTAGAAACGGACACAATTTGTTGTACTTGCCCCTGCAATTTCCAGCTCTTGTCATGATGCCACCAACTCAAAATGCATTCCATATAATTTATTAGATGAATTAGGATTAGATTTATTAATTTAATTCCATATAATTTATATAGAACAGATTGGGTGTTACTAAAACAGTAATTGCACATTCTCTAATACATCACAAACTTTTGAAAAACCATCATTTGAAACCATTAATGTACTACTATTGTAATAAAAAATCTTAACATTGACATCGACACTGGTGTATGTATGTTTTAAAAGCGACAAGAAATGTTACACATAGCTCTTGACTTTCTCATTACTGAAGGTCGTTCTTGGTCGTAAAATCCCGTAAACCTTTGGCGTTGCAGAGGGATATTGACCTTGTCCGCGCTCGCACTGAACATCATACATAAACGCCATTAGTTGCCTAAACTTTTTTGCTTTGTAAAACAAAATAAAAATGTTTGCAGTGTTTTCACCTGTCCCGACCACAAAAGACTTTCTAAACGCAATTTCCTTCCAACTGCTCCGTGTCCAGACGGCAATGTGTGTCGCAACGGACCAGCCGCACTCGCACCATTTCTCTCCTGCTGCAATACTCCTCCGTCTGTTTCAGGGCACTCGCGACTTCACTCGCGCAGGAGACGCGTGTGCGAAACGTTCTCATTGGCGCTTTAAACGGCGTCGTGCAATTACGGGCGAGCTCGTTTTATCCTCACAGGAAGCAGTAACACAAAACCTCTATACGCTGGAGATACCTTCATCGGAATGCAATCCGCAGGAGCGGCGTCGGGGAGCGGCGTCGGGGAGCGGCGTCGGGGAGCGGCGTCGGGGAGCGGCGTCGGGGAGCGGCGTCGGGGAGTGGCGTCGGGGAGCGGCGTCGGGGAGCGGCGTCGGGGAGCGGCGTCGGGGAGCGGCGTCGGGGAGCGGCGTCGGGGAGCGGCGTCGGGGAGCGGCGTCGGGGAGCGGCGTCGGGGAGCGGCGTCGGGGAGCGGCGTCGGGGAGCGGCGTCGGGGGAGCGGCGTCGGGGAGCGGCGTCGGGGAGCGGCGTCGGGGAGCGGCGTCGGGGAGCGGCGTCGGGGAGCGGCGTCGGGGAGCGGCGTCGGGGAGCGGCGTCGGGGGAGCGGCGTCGGGGAGCGGCGTCGGGGAGCGGCGTCGGGGATGGGCGTCGGGGAGCGGCGTCGGGGAGCGGCGTCGGGGAGCCGGCGTCGGAGCGGCGTCGGGGAGCTGGCGTCGGGGAGCGGCGTCGGGGAGCGGCGTCGTGGGGAGCGGCGTCGGGGAGCGGCATCTGGGAGCGAGCGTCGGGGAGCGGCGCGTCGGGGAGCGGCGTCGGGAGCTGGCGTCGGGGAGCGGCGTCGAGCGGCGTCAGAGCGGCGTCGGGGAGCGGCGTCGGGGAGCGGCGTCGTAGAGCGGCGTCGGGGAGCCGGCGGCGGGGAGCGGCGTCGGGGAGCGGCGTCGGGGAGCGGCGTCGGGGAGCGGCGTCGGGGAGCGGCGTCGGGGAGCGGCGTCGGGGAGCGGCGTCGGGGAGCGGCGTCGGGGAGCGGCGTCGGGGAGCGGCGTCGGGGAGCGGCGTCGGGGAGCGGCGTCGGGGAGCGGCGTCGGGGTGCGGCGTCGGGGTGCGGCGTCGGGTTTGCGGCGAGGGGGAGTGGTGCTGTAATATAGCTTTAAATGCCAACTTACGGCCTCTCCGTTATTTGACGCGACGTCGCGATGAACACGGTCATTTCCCGAATAACGCTTGTCAGAGACAAGGGGCACAGAGTGTTGAAACGAGTCGGATACATTCGAGACATGTATGACGGTATGATGAAAGGCACAGATGTTCTAAAGGGAATTGATAATTTGTTTCACTCAGAATTTTCTTTAGTGTTTGGTTTGTTTACACCAGTACTTTAATTCTGATATCCATGCAAAAAAGGTCAGTGTAACGACAATAAACAGCTCGTAGAATGAGATACCTTTTCCCAGTAATGCAAATATAACTTTTTGATTTTAAGTTAATCCAAGATTGCACCATCTGAGAAAATCTATAAAAGTTGAATTTTCGTATTCTTCGAAACAGTATGAAATGCCCCCGCATTGGTATTTAATCAGGCCACTGAGAATTTCATGAACATTTAAAGGGTGCGGTGCTTCTGGCAGGGAGAGTTGGACTGGCGGAGGATGGGGTGGCCGAGTTGGGGTAACGGAAATGAAGTTTGGTGGAGGAAGGGGTGGGAGGGAATGGGAAGTGGGAGAGAGAGAGAGAGAGAGGAGGGAGTGGAAGTGGGAGAGAGAGAGAGAGGGGAG